>CM076571.1:698451902-699051902 GCA_034641835.2 Pinus albicaulis | reverse complement strand
TATAAATCACCTTCTAGTGCTTTATCCTCTTGGGAGAGCCCATGCTCCTCTGTTTTTCTGTGGTTTTCTTCCAATTTATTTTTTATTTCAGTTTCGGCCTTTTCTGGTTATTTGTAATGCTACTTCACGTAGTCCTTCAAGGCATGTTTTGTATTTTTCAATTTACATTCCCAAATGTAACCCAGTGATCCTTCTATGCGATGTTGCCAAGTTGCTTTATTAATCTGGTCCACAATTGGATTGCTACGCCATAGGGAGTTGTATTTAAAGGGAAACGACCCCAAAGGACAGTGTGTCTCAAGAGAAAGGCTTGTGGGATAGTGGTCGGATGCCAAATATGGAATAATTGCAGAATAAGCTGTGGAGTACTCAGAAAGGAGAGTGGTATTTATCAGAATTCTATCAAGCCTCTCCATTATGTTGTCTTTGCCTAGCTTGCAATTATTCCAAGTGTATCTCCAATTTTTTGGAATGACATCGACTAAATCATGCTCTTGCATGATTTCTTCCAGCTTTGATCTGTAGGGATCATATGCAAAGACACCTCCTCTTTTCTCATTGGAATGTAATATAATATTGAGATCTCCACCAAGAATGATATTGTTGTTGTCTTTGGCATCAATGTCTGCTTGTAGAGTGACCCAACATTGCTCTTTATCTCTGAAATGGTTCGGTGAATAAATATTGTAGATGACTATTTGTTTGTGCTCTGCTTGCTTCTCTAATGTGACTTTGATACAAAATTCACTGATTGTATTGGATGTGCATGTCCATATGTTTTTGTTCCAAATATTGGTGATTCCGCCGGAAGCTCCTCTTGATTCACATATATTTCCATCATATTGTTTAAGCTGATCAATAATTCCTTTCATCTCTTGAAATATTTGTTTAGTTTCTTAGATCATTAGGATTCCTGGCTTCTCATGATCTATTAGATCTTTCAGGGAAGTATTTTTAGAGGGGTGCCATAGTCCCCTATAGTTCCATGATATTACTTTCATCATTGAGTATGGGGGATTTAGAGAGATGCTCATCCCCCATGCTCCTTGTGTGTTGTTTCTTTGCTGCTTTAACCTAATATATAAGTTTCTATGGGATTTTGAGTTCCCATGGCAATATATTTTTGGGCGTTTTCATCCCTTTGCTGCTTTCTAGATTTCCTTCCAGTTCCTTTTTTTTGTGTTTCCTGATTGACACCATCCTCTTTCGAGGAGCTCCTCATTAATCGAGATAGGAGAGGTTTAAGAGAATGGGAGGGAGAGGTTTAAGAAATGAAAAAATGGATGGGAGGGTCATTTTCGAGGGAAATCGAGGGATCATTTTCAGGGAGGGAGAGGGTGCCAAAGGGGTTTGAAGATTTCAAAAGAGAATCAGAGATAGGGCCAGAGGTGGGAATGATGGGAGGGTCCAAGGAGGAGGAGGAGGGAGGATCTGCTGAGGGGTAATTTTGGGAGCGACAGCTTTGGAAGGAGCAGCTACAGAGCTTTCTTTCGGGGTGGTAGTAGTCTTCTTTGTTTTAACAGTTTCCCATTGTTCCTCTGATTGAGCAGGTTCAACATTAACTTGTTTAGAGCAGCGATTGGAAAAATGGTCGTACTCGTGACATACCTTGCATTTAAATGGGATTTGTTCGTAGTCCAGTTTTTGAATGTGCACCCAATAATCCACCTTTAGCTTGATTTCCTCTGCAAGACCACTGTTGAGATCAATTTCAACACATATACATGCACAAGATTGCATATTGTCCTTGGGCTTGCTCTGATCAATGTATTTCCCAACAGCATTGCCGATGGCTCGAACTGAGTCATCTCCCCAGAAATGGAGTGAGAGATGCGGAAGCTAGACCTAGACTGGGACTACATTAGGGACATCCAGCTCAGGATCGAAGTCTGGAGTCCATTTGTTCAGATACAGTCCTCTAGAATCGATAAAATATGGACCATTTCTGAAGATTAAATCCTTATTTTCTTTAGATTCAAAATGAAATGTATAATATCCTTTCCCATGAAAACGAATGGAGATTTTACCAATTACTTTGTCTGCCCAGTTTCTCTCAATCCATCGTTGAACTTTTTTCGGGGATGGCCATAAGCCGGTGAATTTTCTGATGAGACCCCATTCAGCTAGTGAGAGTGTAGCCATTTGTAGAAGAGTAGGAGGCAGATCGACCTCTTGCAGTCCATCTAATTTCTTGACAAACTTCGAAAGAGCAGGGCGAGGATGTTGGGGCAGCAATGATTTTACCAGAGCAGAAAATGTAAATTGCTCGTCGATCCCCTCCGATGCAGCATTCGGAGGGGCCATGACAGGTCAGCGGCCTCAGGCGATGGAGAACCAGCGATAGCAGCGGCCTAGGTGAAGCACGCGCAAGTAGAGTTTTAGAACTTCTCTCTCACATCTTGATAAAGTAGTCATTAATATTAATATTGATACGTAAATACATAAACATTAATACTATAAACCTCGAAAATATTAATATATTAAAACCCAAGGGATAAATATTGTACACCAAGCTATATAAACCCAAAGATAAATGTTATAAACACTAAAATAAACATGGTTGACCATGATTTACCATACATTATTTTTATATATAGACATGTTGGGAAAAATACTGAGAGGGGGGCGTGAATCAGTATTTAGGACTTACTCAAAAATTTTTACTTTTTCTTACTTCAAAACCCACACGGTACTTTCCTGAATCCAACTCGTGTATACACGCGGATCCCCTTAACAAAACATGCGTATGTCCAGAGATCTTATTATGCAGATAATTCTTCACTTATATCAATCCATCATTCATTCATTAGATGTTCAATAAACAGTAAACATGTTCAGTAAGAACAGAACAAATCATCACACATAAGCAACATAAATGAACACCAGGATTTTAGGTGGAAACCCAATTCGGGAGAAAACCACCGCTACCGTTGTCTCAGCCTTCAATATTTTATTATAAATAAAACATCTTACAACTATGTACTGGCACAGACTCATACCAGTACGCAGGCACCCACATGTGCTCGTTTACCAACCTCTCCTGGAAGGGAGCTACGACCCCCTGCTCTCGTTTACCAGCCTCTCCTGGGAGGGAGCTACGACCCCCTACTCTCGTTTACCAGCCTCACCTGGAAGGGAGCTACAACCCCCTAACTGAAGGCTACAACCCTCAGCACCATCATGGACCACGTTTCATCAATTTTCACACTGGATCCAAAAGCTTTCTTTAGAGCACAACTTGCAGGCCACTTTTCATCATATTTTCAGACTGGTCCCACTCCACACATTTAAGCTCAATCATACATCAAAAATGATACTTATCAACCCAGAACTGTAGAATACAGATAGTAGTAACATAGCAGAACAGATCAGACATTTCATACTTCATACTTCAGCAAAACCCTATTTTTCATACGCGCTTTCCTTTCACTGATACCGCGTATATATGCGCTTCCATTCACATCAACCCACGTATACATCTGCACATTACAGAACAACCCATACGCGCTTTATATTCATCAAACCCGCGTATATACGCGCTTCCGCTACGACAAACTTGCGTATAGATCTTCAGACATTATAGGGCAGCATACTTCTTCAGATCAGATATTTAGTTCAGATTTAACCCTTTACTTCAGACAGATGTTTGCCTCATCTCAGATCTAAGCATTCCATAAACAGATCTAGAAGATACAAATACATTTCAGATCTAGATTCCCTTCTTCATAATTTTCTTCATCGGTGCATCACATATTCAGATCTATCATCAAACTGTTACCCTTTCCATTCAGATATACTTCAGAGTGAAGTATTCGTTCAAAATCCAGACTCATGCCCACTCACACAATGATTTTCTTCTCCTTATAGAGATTTAGCCTTTTTCAATACCATGAGCCAAAATCACATTACTTCCAATGGTATTCCTGGACGGGATCACATAGACATACCAATGCTCAATACAATGGGTCAATACCATGGTAGTAACCCAAGTTTTACATATTTAGAGCGCATTTGAGCATACGCGACTTCGCACGTACTTTTCCGCGTGCATACGCTACTTATCCTAGACAAACCCGCGTATGCCTTGAGACACACACTTTCCATCATTGTTCTAGCACATACTGGAATTCATTTCATCATTACATCTGAGTTGCTCTGTAGACACATCAGATCACATCAGAATTACATCATTACCAAGTCCATCAAGTCAAGAATAACTTCGTGAAGTAGGTTGCCATCATCTTCATCAAGTGGGTTGCCATCAAGGACAACACTCAGCATCATATTTCCAACAAGACAATCATTGTCACAATGCGATGTAGGATGATGGTTGACGATGTTTGATCATTATTGATTGTCATATTGACACAATATTTTTCACAATGCGAAGTTGGACTCGGGTTGACGAAGATCAATTCCCATATTGACATAATCTTTGACCATGATTGATTTTACATGACACGACATAATTTTATAGCATCTAGATATCATAACATGTTTGATTATTAATATTAATCAATAACATTAATAAGTGACTATTTTTACCAAAGTTAAAGAGTGACTATTGTAAAACATGGTTAGACATAGTCGAATATAGTGGACCACATTTGTAAATGTGGCTGATTAATCTTGTAATGTCTCATTGTGACATTGGATAAATTGCAATCTAATGTAACATTCCAAGAATGGTTGTTGCATTACGAAAATGTGGTTTCTCATATTGCGACATTTGATGTACATTCATGTACCATTCTTACATCAAAATATTAATATTAATATCATTATTATTATTAGTCATTTTTATTAAAATTATTATTATAAACCTTACTATTAATCCTAATATTATAAACTCTAGCACTAAACCAAATACTCTAAACAATTTTGATAATACTTGATAAAGTGGTTGACAATGGATTTCCCTGGATGATCATGGCGGACATGGTGGATTATGGTGACCATGTTTGAGCATTGTTTAGTTGTTTCAAGTATGGTTCAACATAATTGACTAAGTTTAAGTACATTGTAAATGGTTGATTAGGGTTGATCATATTTTATAAGTTGTATATGTTGATTATGACTAACTTTGTTGAATATGATGGCTATGTCTGACTATGCTCATTAAGGTGAAACATGTTATAATAGTTGACCATTGTGACAATGATTGACTATAGTGAAAATGAGAATTTATGTTATAAATTGAAATGTAATGCCACATTGTGACAAAGTTTGTCAGTTTTACAATATCAATCCATCAATTTTATTAATGCACCAGGTTTACTAAATTAATCCCTTGCTTTTCCACATTATGACATTGCATGGGCTTTTGTATCATTTATAATGTCACAATATTGTTATAATTACATTAACATTATTATTCAAATTTAATTTATTAGTATTAATATTTTTATTATTAAACATTTTATAATTTTGATTGTGAATGATCAAAGATGACCTTACTAAGTATGGTTGACCATCATTAACCTTGGTTAACCATGGTCGATGATGGTTCATCATGGTTGACCATTTTAATCATGTTGAAAAGTATTCACTATTAAACCTGTTGAACATGGTCGAACATAGTTATCCGCATTAGTGAATGTTGTAAACTAATTTTATAATTTCAAGTTGCAATGTTGGATATGTTGCAATGTAAAGTAACATTCATGTACCATTAAATGACATCACAATATTAATATTAATATCAATATTTTTATTAATGTAATATGGGCAACCACATTGTGATGTTAATTGTGAAATGTGATGTTGTGATAATGTGTATTGTTCATGAAATAGAAATTCCCATTCTTCTTATTTGTTATAATTATGATGTTGGTTTTTTTCTCACTATGTTATGCTAGTGCTTTTCATTGTATTATCACAAAATTTATTTTACAAATTTTCATTAGTAAATGGGTTAACATGCATTGGTTGATGTCATTTTATACCTTTTGTGCCCCAATAGGAGTATGAAAATTACATCAATTATTTTATGCCAACCTCATTTACTAATTTGGTTGTCCTAATTTGTAATAGCATGTCAATAACCATCACACTGTGATATTCTTTGGTTTTCATCATTGTTCATTATAATGTGATATTCTTTCATTTTTGTAACATAATTTTACCATGGTTGGCTATATTTCCTATAGTCAAAGTTTAAATAAAGATATTTTCATCAAAATATCATGTAAATCAATATGCATCACATTATAATAAATGTATTAAAGTAACACTCGATTAACATTGTTAATATTATTAATGTAAATATTATTAATTAAAAATTGTTAATTTGAATATTATAATTTAAATATTATTAGTAACGTTACGTGAATATTATCATAATTAATGATATATATGAATGTTATTAAATGTTACTAACAATATTATTAATAAAATTAATATTACCTAAAATATTAATATTAAAATCAATGTTATTAATATTGTTTTTTATTAAGAAAATATTTATTTTATATATTAAATAATGTTAATATAATAATCATAATGATAGATTTTGTTAAATATTAATTTCACATTAACATTATACTTATTATAAATTATTGATGTTATATAAAATTATATTAATGATTAACTATGTTATATGTTGAAATAGTAAAAATGTGGTTATTTAATACAATATTTATTTATTATTAATTAAATAGTAGAAATATTTTTATTTATTAAATTTATTAATTATTAGTAATAATTAATATTAATGTTATATATATTAATTTTTTTTTTAACATGATCGACTGCTATTTTCATTCAAAAAAGAAAGGGGAGGCAAAGCTCCATTGTTACATGATGCGATACATGAAGAGCGTGAAGGATGTGGCAACATCAAACAGCTACAACCCTTTTACTTCTAGCTTTCCTAAATATCTGAAAAATAGAGATTGCATAAATACGAACAAACTGGAATAGGAGTAAGGAGAATTTTCATGGCATGCTTAATCTATATTTATATGGTTGATCTGTCGTGCAATGGAGTCTTTAGGATTGGCTTCAGTGCTCACATTTCTAAAATTTGTAGAGATGTAACTTGGAGCACTATTCTTATCCAACATATATTTCAGGATTTTGATGGACTCTTCATAATGACCGCATCTGTTCGAAAGCTCGTTGAACTGTTCCTAGAGAGAGGAGACCCTGTGGAGGAAAAAGTTGAGATCAAATTCATGTTTCTCGTCAGGAATCTTAGCTTGATATTGATGTTTAGTGTCTAGTATCTTCTGATGGGCTCGAATATATTCCAGTTCAGCTTGGAGGTATGCACAATGTAGGTAGTGCTCACTACACATCATTATCGGGAGAAAATGTAAATATTCAATACTTAAACTCTGCAACCAGATGAAAGGATGGACCGTATGCTGCTTCAGGATGCTGAGCTCACAAAAGAGGTAGTTAGAAACTGAAAGAGAGTCACAGAAACAATTAAAAGGGCCGACGCTGAGGAGGGAAAGCTGTGGTCGGGAAGGATTTCCAAGGAACGCCTGGGATAGTAGAGGGAAATGCATATCCAAAACTTTGCAGAGGGGCAGTGTGAAGGGGGAGAGAAGGGTGTTCTTCAAGGAGGGAGGGTGGTCTGATAAATAGGGAGGATCATGAATAAGAGGGTAGGATGGAGCGAGGAAAGAGTCACGAGGAGGGTGAGGAAGATTGTGTGAAATATTCCAACGAGGACAGAATCCCCTGCAGAAGATATCAAAATCAATCTGTACAAATTCATGGCAGATGAGCTTGATTTTCGAGGTCATTAAAGAAAAGACGTCCAATGGTTCGAGTACATGCTCTGTTGGCACGGATATCTGCCCCCTTGTTGAGGTCGTGGAGAATGTGGAAGAAGCTAATCTCTTTCATCTACAAAAGAAAATATTGGCACCTGCTAGTGGTCTGATGGAGCACCACATTGGATTCTGAATGATTGTGAATCATCATACTGATAATAATAGCTGAATCTCCAAATATCATGGCATTTCTTATGCCGAGCTTTTGCAATTGGATAATACCTTGAAGTAATGTGAGAGCTTCCACCCTATTGTTAGAAAAATGACCTAGTCACCTTTCATAAGATGAAATAACAACACCTGCTTCATTACGGATGATGTCTCCAGCCCCAGCCACTCCTAGATTGGACTTAGAAGCCCCATCAAAGAATAAGGAAGGTTTTTTACAGCTTTTTAACCAAATGACAAACTCCTCTTCATTCATTCGAATTTTCCAACTGTTATCAGAATTGTGCCACTGATTAGATATGGTGCTACTGCTATTGATGCTATTGTTTTTGTCTAGAAGATAGCCAATGAAGTTTCATTATTCCACACAAAGGTCTTTATAATCCATTTTTTTCTACTCTTGGCTGAAATTTCTTTGAGTGTGAGGCTCCGAGATTTTCTACATATCTTTCTGAAGGAGGGTTCTTTGTCTTTAAAGACCTTTCAATTCTGAGCCAACCATATATTCCATAAAGTTGCATAGGGAAGGGTGTCCCAAACTCTTTTGGCTATTTTGTTATTCTTTCGTTTCCAAGGATAAATTATTATCCATGAATGTAAGGCTTCAGGGATGGTTCTATGTGAATCCCATGAAGGTTTGAAATTTGGAATGAGCTCCTTCCAGCAGCGAAAGGCAAAGGGGCATTCAATAAATAGATGTTGTATAGTTTCTTCTGTTGCTTGACAAATTGGGCATCTTGAGGGTCCAATCACACCTCGTTTTTTAATATTATCAGAGGTTAAGACTTTCCCTTTTAACAAGGTCCATATAAAGAATTTAATTGTGGGGAGGGCCTCAAATCTCTAGGTTTCCTTCCAGTTTCACCATACAGGCATGGGATAGTAAATATTTCAGACGTATTGATATGCAACTTTTATAGTGTAAGTTGATCCATAAGTATCCGAGCAGAGTTCATCCTCACTGTTTTTTTTAATAGGATAAATACCATGGAATCGATCTTGAAAGGCTCCAAGATTCGCATCTAGATGGGCAGGAACTTCTTGGAAGTGCCACCCAGTCCATAGCAAATATTGAGCATCCCAATTGGAGATCTGGTTTAAATAATGCAGGACCATGTTACTGAAGAAGGATAAAATTTGTTGAGTTTCATGTTTTTTGTTAATGGGGAGTTGTCCCATAATTTTATCCTTCCCAATGTTGATGTTTTTACCACCCATGGGTACTTTGGAAACATTTTGAGCTAATAATGGAATTGGTTTTTTTCACAGCCCCCAAATTTTGGAGCAAGATCTATTACGGATATCTTGGTCAAGAAGTTGCTTCTTGGTAGAATTGAGGTATTTGATTTCTAGGACACTCTTCCACCAAGTCGAATTGCCACTAATGAGTCTCCAAACTATCTTACCTCCAAAGGTAGTATTTAGGAGTTTTGGAGATCATACTCCCAATCCACCATGTTCCTAATCTTCAATGACCTGTCTCCAATTTATGAGGTTGTATTTCCTTTTGTCACTTTTCCCCCCTTGCCAAAGGAAGTGTTGAATCATGGCTTCCATTTTTATGATGGAAGATAGCGGGGGCCTGAAGGAGGGTGAATTGATATAAAGGTAGAGAAGAGAGACCAGATTTGAGGAGGATAAGGTGGCCTGTAGGGTTAAGCCATGAAGAACCCCATTGTTTCACTTTTATTTTCATTTTTTCGATGGTAATGTTCCATACTTTTGACTTTTAGGAAACAATACTCAGAGGCATACAAAGATAAGAAAAATACTCCCATTCTAATTTTCAAGGGACCCCAAATATGTTAGTAATACTATGAATAGTTTAAGCAGAAGCATTCCAACCATAGATACAAATTTTAAGATGATTAATCATACCTCTGGAGTAGCTCATGAATTTTTCCAAGATTGTTTTAAATCACTGGGCTATGATCTTGGAGGCTCCTCCCATAAGAAGAGTATCATATGCAAATTGAGAATGATTCATA
Source organism: Pinus albicaulis (assembly GCA_034641835.2). Lineage (NCBI taxonomy): Eukaryota > Viridiplantae > Streptophyta > Pinopsida > Pinales > Pinaceae > Pinus > Pinus albicaulis. The sequence continues at coordinate 699,041,962 of CM076571.1, read as the reverse complement.
TTTTTTACTCAGTTGCCAAATTTGATGCCAGTTATAAGCCCCACCTGATGGTTTTGATCCAAAGCCTTGATAAAGGATTCAACCATCAAAATGAAGAGGTAAGGAGATAGAGGGAAACCTTGTCTTAAACCTCTAGAGGATTGAAACAAGGGGGTTGGTCTGACATTGACGAGGGGAGATATCCAAGGCCCAGAAATGAAAGCTTTAACAAGATCAAGAAAAATTGGATTGAACCCCATTTTTTTAAGGACAGGAAGGAGGAAGGAATGTATAACCCTATCAAAAGCATTTGCAACATCAAGATTTAGGATAAAGCATTTTTTATTTACGAGATATGCTAGAGTGTATTGCCTCTTGAACAAGGAGGATGGAATCAGTTATTTGTCTATTAGACATGAAGCTTCCTTGATTTTTCAAAGATGAGGTTATGAAGATGCGGTTTAAGGCACAAGGCAAAAATTTTGGTCAAGATCTTATAAGAGGAGTTGCAAAGAGAAATAGGCCGAAATCTAGAGAAGGATGAGGGCTGATTTTCTTTGGGAATGAGGGTGAGGTGGGTGGAATTGGTGTAGCCTCCGATTTTTCTCTTGTGCTGAATCCGTTGTATTATTCTGACCATATATTTTTTAATTATGTCCCAATAAGCCCTGTAAAAACTAATATAAAAACCATTAGGACTCGGTGCTTTGTCCGGCTGCAGGGTCCAAATTGCACTTTGGATGCAGTCCTCTTTGATTTTTCCGTTGAGCAGATTATTGATTCCCTCATTGACTGTGGTGGGAAGATGCTAGAGGAAGTCTGAGTAGTATTCAATGCCTCTCGTCTTAGTAAGAGATCCTTAAAGTGCTCAGAGGCGACTTTTTTAATTGTTTCTTGATCGGTTTCGAGATGTATTTCCATATTTATAATGGAAGTGATATTATTCTTTGCATTCCCAACAGTGTCATGTTTGTGAAAGAAGGAAGAGTTCTTGTCACCTCCCTTCATCCAAAGCTGCCTTGATTTTATGCACCATTTTTTCTCCTCCTCTTTATTTCTGTGGTAGAGTTGGCAGTAGAGATCGTCTTCGAGATCACGATTCTTTTGATTAAGCCCAACTGCTTCAACTTTGCTATGGACATCTTCCAATTTGTTCTTTATATCAAATTGGATCCACTCTGGTTATTTATAATGTAATTTCACCCACTCATTCAGAGCTATCTTCATCTTCTTCAATTTGTTTTCCCAAATGAAGGTTAGGGAGCCTTTTATGTGTTGGAACCAAGTATTGCGAAGAATCTGATTTTCTTCAAGAATATTGTTCTATAGAGGACTATATTTGAAAGGGATGGGCCCCATAGAGCATTGATCTTCAAAGGTGAGGGTGATAGGATAGTGGTCTGAAGCAGAAGAATACAGGAAGAGGTTGAAGAGAAGGATCAAAAGGAAGGAGACATCAAAGAGAATCCTGTCTAGCCTCTCCATGATGTTGTCCCTCCCTAGCCTTTGATTTCCCCAAGTGAATCTGTGGTTTTTAGGTGCTATGTCCACTAAATCATGCTCTTACATTATGCCTTCAAGATGAGTTCTAAAAGGGTCTTGGTTGAAACTTCCTCCTCTCTTCTCATTGGCATGGATGATAAGATTGAAATCTCCTCCAATTAAGATGTTACTATTTTCCTCTTCATCAATATCTATCTTGACAAAATTCCAGCACTGTTCTTTATCTATGTAATGATTTGGGGCATAACCATTGTAGATGGTAATTTTTTTGCGATCTTTGCATTTCTCTAAAGTAATTTTGACCTAATTCTAATTGATTTTTTTGTCTTTATGACTCCAAATACTACTATTCCAAAGGGTGTCAAGACCACCTGAAGCACCTCTTGACTCGGACAGGAGGCCTTCATATTGCTTTCGCTTATCAATGGTTTCCTTCATTTATGATCTTCCTTGCTTATTTTCTTGCAAGAGAATAATTTTTTTATTTTCACAATTTATCAGATCTTTGAGGGTAGGTATTATGGAGGGGTGCCCTAATCCCCTGTTGTTCCAAGAGAGGACTTTCATCATTGAGGGGAGGTGGTTCGAAGGGTTGCTCGCCCTCCATGTTCTTTATGAGCCTCCTTGCTACTCTGCCCCAATATGTAGGTTTATATGGGATTTTGAGTGCCCATTGCTATATCCTTTTCCACATTTTCATCCCTTTTTTGTTTTTTATATTTCCCTCCTGGGTCTTTTTTTTTTTTAGACTCAAGATTTTCTCCATTCTCGTTCGAAGAGTTTCTAGTTGTTTGAATGGAACGGGGGTCTTGGGAGAAAGAAGGAGGATCCAGGAGGATAGGGGAGGTACAAGGGTTTTCAGGTTGGGTAAGAGGGATGATAAGGGGAGGGTCATCATCAGGAGGAGAGATGGTGGAAAAAGGGTTGGAAGATTCCAGGGTGGTCTTGGGAGGGGGAGAAGGGGAAACAAGGGGCACAGAAAGGTGGAGGGGGGGATCCTAGAAAGAGAAGGCAAGGGGATTAGCCTTGGTAGGAGCTACAGAGGGGTTTGCCTTAGAATGTGAGACAATCTTCTTCTTTTTTAACCATTTCCCATTGAGCATCAAGATCAAAGTTTTCAGCATCTATTGTTTTAGAGCAATGATTTGCAAAGTGATTGTTAGTGTCAGTCTTTGCAGTCTTTCTCCAGTAATCAAACATGCTCTTACAAAGTGATTTTAAGGTGTCAAGGTCAAATTTTGTCATTTCAGTGAGTTTTCAAGAAAAAATTGGTCACTAAGTATTAGGTCTAGGGTTTGCTTTCAGTCATTTCAAAAGTTTCCAAATGTCGGTCCATGTCACCATTCAAATGAGTGTACCATCATTCAAAGGTTTTCATAATCATGCCAGGTTCCAATGGATCATTTTACACCTTTTTCATGCTTCAGTTGTGCCTAGGTAAGGTTCATTTACCTCTCCTAGGTTTTTGAAGGTAATTTCTCTTGGATAGTAAAATCATTAGCAAAACTTGTATCCTGATGTTCATACACCTTCCCCTAATCTTAATGTACCCTATTAAACACTTCCCATCACTGATATCCCTCAAATTCCTCATTTTCGCACAATCCCTACTTTCTTGCTACAACTTGACAATTTTCTAGGCTAGGCCTGTGTTTTGCCCTTTTGGACCCCTTCCCCTCACTCAATATTTGAAATTCCACTTTTCCCTGCTTCCTAACATCCCTCCCTACTTCCAAAAATTTTATAAATAATTTATAATCCCCTTATCCCATTCATTTCACTTCATTTCGACAAATCCCTTGTTCCACACATCGGGATAGGTTTTACTCCAATGATGTTTCTGAGAAATAAAATATGAATTTGGGAAAACTGAGAGATTTTTTTGTCTAGAATAGGCCAAGGAAGAAAACCATCCTTCAATTATTACACAGGTGTCATGGTTTTATAGAAATGTCAAAAATACAGTTGCCTCAGGAGAACTGATGCACCTCTGAAGTGACCTTGGGACAATCAATATTTATCCTAGCTTGGTTAGCCAAATGACTTTCTTGATGATTAATATGATAACTAGACACAAATATATTTCCAATGAGCTATCATGAGCTCAATTTGGAGTTGAGGAAGACCTTCAAAAGTTGACTGCGACAACACTCTTCCTTGAGGCACCCTCATTTTGCACATTTTTACTAGTCTTGGGAGATTTGATTTTTGACAGGGAAAATGAACTCCAAATTGAAAAATTCTAGTTGTTCTAGAAATTAGGCTCAATAATATTTCCAACGAGTTATCCTGCACCAAATTTTGACACCGGGAAGGTCTCCAAACGTCTCCTGCAAAAATGCGCTATGCATTTGGTGAGTGGCACGTCGCATAGAGCTGCAAGCCATTTTCACCACAAATTCATCCAAATTCTCAATTTTCTTGGTTTCCTCTGGTCCAAAGTAAGTAAAAAACTCTTCAAATGCCAATTAAAGTGTGTCTTAATATTTTTATGATGATTTAATAAAAAAAAATTCAAACCCTAGTGTGAAATCGCGAAGTTGGGAAACACTTTTTGGCGGACGGCTAGTATTTGGGAGATATTTTTAATTTATCGTCCAAGAAAATATTCAACTCTATTTCTCGATCGAGAGTTTTAAAAACTCTCGTCCGAGAGTTCTATTGGGTTTAACCGGAGTTAAAAATCTCTCGGACGAGAGTTATGCATTTTCTCGTCCGAGAGTTTTATTGACGGAAACTCTCGGGAAGACTTTCGGACGAGAGCTAAAAAAACTCTCGGATGAGAGTTTTGAAAACTCTCGAATGAGAGTTTTGAAAACTCTCGTATGAGAGTTTTGAAAACTCTCGTATGAGAGTTTTAAGAACTCTCGTATGAGAGTTTTATTCCTATAATAAAACACAAAAATTATTGAGTTTTTAGAATTGGTACGTTATATAATTTAAATAGTACTTTATTAAAATTAAAAAATGATAAAAAATAATAAAATTATAATTTTATTTTAAATTATTTTATTATTATTAATGATAAAAAATACATGAAGATTTAATTAAATAAAATTTCTTACAATATTTTGTAATATCAATGTTATATAAAAAACTAAAAATATTTTTATATAAAACTAATTGATATATTAATATAAATAAAATAAAATTCTAAAACATAAATCAACATAAAAACAACTATATATAATTTATATAATATTTTTTTTGAAATTAATGAATAAATTTAAATTTAAAAAACAATTGACTAAATGCAATGAGGTGATAAAGGAGACAATGCATAGCACCTTAATATAGTTATAAATTCTTGGAAATCTCGAGAAATTTTTGAAGTGAGATGAGCTTCTTGGAATGGGTCACTTTATCTTCCACTTTAGTTTCACACAATTAACTTGAAAGGAAGTCTATTTTCCTAGGTATGGATGTAAGGGAATGAACAATATTATTTGAACATTGAGTGAGATGCCCTTCTTGGAAATGAAGTTTATTTTCCTAGGTATGGATGTAAGGGGATAAAGAATATTATCCGAAAAGGAAATGAATGTTAAGTGTGGCATTCCAAGAAGAAGTGTATGGGATTGGAGAATTATGTTATTGCAGAAAACTAACCCTTGACCCCTCAACCCTTGACCCATAACCCTTGACCCCTTAAACCCTAATTCCTAACCCCTAAACCCTTCACCCCCTAAACCTTAGACCTCTAAACCCTTAACCCCTAACACATTTACACCCACTAAACCTCTAAATCCTTAACCCATTTAACCCCTACACCCTTAACCCCTACCCCTACCACGTTAACCCCTAACCCATTTAAGCACCTAAACCCCAAAACCCCTAACTCCTAACCCCTAAAATACTTAACTGCTAAATCCCCTAACACCCTAAACCTATAAACCAATCCTAACCCATTTAACCCCCTAAACATCAAAACCCCTAACCCCTTAAACCCTAATTCCCAACCCCTAACCCTTGACCCCTTAAACCCTATTTCCTAACACATAAACCCTTAACCCCTAACCCCTTAAACCCTAATTCCCAACCCCTAACCAATTCGACACCCTTAACCCCTAAAAACCTAACCCATTTAAGTGTTTATTCCATTTAACCCCCAAAAACCTAACCCATAACCCCTAAAATCCTTCACTGCTAAATCCCCTAAACCTCTAAACCTATAACCCATTTAACCCCCTAAACCCTAAACCTCTAAACCCTTAGCCCCTAACCCCTTAAACCCTAATTCCCAACCCCTAACCAATTCAACACCCTAAACCCCTAAAAACATAACCCATTTAACCCCATTAACCCCTAACTTCTAACCCCTAAAATCCTTAATTGCTAAATCCCCTAACCCCCTAAACCTCTAAACCAACACTAACCCATTTAACCCCCTAAACCCTAAACCTATAACCCCTTAAACCCTAATTCCCAACCCATAACCCATTCAACCCCTTAAACACCTAAACCTCTAACCCATTAACCCTTGACCCCTTAAACACTAATTCCTAACCCCTAAACCATTTAACCACTTAAACCCTAAACCTCTAAACCCTTAACCCCTAACCCATTTACCCCCACTAAACCTTTAAACCCCTAACCCATTTAACCCCTAAACACTAAACCTCTAAACCCTTAACCCCTACCCCTAACTCGTTAACCCCTAACCCATTTAAGCCCTTAAACCCCAAAAACCCTAACCCCTTAAACCCTAATTCCCAACCCATAACCCTAGACCCCTTAAACCCTAATTCCTAACCCCTAAACCCTTAAACCCTAATTCCCAACCCCTAACCAATTCAACACCGTAAACCCCTAAAAACCTAACCCATTTAAGTGTGGATTCCATTTAACCCCCAAAACCCTAACCCCTAACCCCTAAAATCCTTCACTGCCAAATCCCCTAACCCCTTAAACCTCTAAACCTGTAACCCATTTAACCCCCTAAACCCTAAACCTCTAAACCCTTAACCCCTAACCCCTAAAACCCTAATTCCCAACCCCTAACCAATTAGACACCCTAAACCCCTAAAAAGCTAACCCATTTAACCCCATTAACCACTAACTTCTAACCCCTAAAATCCTTAACTGCTAAATCCCCTAACCCTCTAAACCAACTCTAACCCATTTAACCCCCTAAACCCAAAACCTATAACCCCTTAAACCCTAATTCACAACCCATAACCCATTCAACCCCTTAAACACCTAAACCTCTAACCCCTTAACCCTTGACCCCTTAAACCCTAATTCCTAACCGGGCTAACCCATTTAACCCCCTAAACAGAACCCATTTAAGTGTGGATTCCATTGAACCCCCAAAACCTTAACCCCTAACCCCTAAAATCCTTCGCTAGTAAATCTTGTAACCCCCTAAACCTCTAAACCTATACCCCATTCAACCCCCTAAACCCTAAACTTCTAAACCCTTAACCCCTAACCCCTTAAACCATAATTCCCAACCCATAACCCTTGACCCCTTAAACCCTAATTCCTAACCCCTAAAAGCTTAACCCCCTAAACCCTAAACCTCTAAACCCTTAACCCCCAAACCATTTACCCCTACTAAACCTCTAAACCCCTAACCCATTTAACCCCTAAACCCTAAACCTCTAAACCCTTAACCCCTACCCCTAACCCGTTAACCCTTAACCCATTTAAGCCCCTAAACCCCAAAACCCTTAACCCCTTAAACCCTAATTCCCAACCCATAACCCTTGACCCCTTAAACCCTAATTCCTAACCCCTCAACCCTTAACCCCTAATCCCTTAAACCCTAATTCCCAACCCCTAACCAATTCAACACCCTAAACCGCTAAAAACCTAACCCATTTAAGTGTGGATTCAAATTAACCCCCAAAACCCTAACCCCTAACCCCTAAAATCCTTCACTGCTAAATCCCCTAAACCCCTAAACCTCTAAACCCATAACCCATTTAACCCCCTAAACCCTAAACCTCTAAAACCTTAACCCTTATCCCCTAAAACCCTAATTCTGAACCCCTAAACAATTCAACACCCTAAACCCCTAAAAACCTAACCCATTTAACTCCATTAACCCCTAACTTCTAACCTCTAAAATCCTTAACTGCTAAATCCCCTAAACCTATAACCCCTTAAACCCTAATTCCCAACCCATAACCCATTCAACCCTTTGTTGGACCATAAAAAGGTATCTTTTAAACACCTAATTAGCCTACATTAATCATCAATCCGGGAGCGTCCTTTTATCTCAAGAGTGTACTCTGTTTGAGGTTGCGCTTATCTAAGAGCAATGCTTGTGAGGATGTAGCACAGAAAAAGGTAATAAATGCTTGGAAAGGAAACCTAATTACAATGATAGGAATGTAAAAAGCTAAACTACAACAATCTGGCTAAGCATCGATCAGGGATGCAGTAGCAATAACTCGTTCCCCTAGAAATTCCAAGGACTTTGCCTTTTGGACCATTTCCCTGGTTTGGTGGCCATAATGGGAATGCCACTTCACTATCTTCTCTATGATCATGGTAGGCTGGCTCTTAATGAGACCCCCTATCCTCCATCTGCAAAAACATTAAAATATGTCAATATTTCTCTTTTTCAAACAGCACTTTTCCTCAGTTATTCATAAGGGATGGCTCAACACTCCTTAAGAGTAGGAATGGTGGAAGAAGTCTGAACATCTCAATAGAAGAAAAATATATACCCCTATTTCCATTTCAAAAATAAATATCAAAGAAAGCTTATAATATGTGGGAAAAGAACCAATCATGATAAAAATAATCGATCAAATTAATTTAATGGTGATAAAATAGCAATGTTATGTTATTATGCTGCTTTTTCCTCTTTTTTCCTTATTACTAGACAATTCCCTTAGAAATGACGATTTCTTTTCATTTGCTGATTGCAGTAATCCTTAATTTGTATGATCGTTTATGATATTTTTGCCTTGAAAGAAAAAATTCAAAATGCAAGCTTAGAACAATGAAAAAAAGAATCATTCAAAAAGTGCTATTCCTTTAAAAGGAATAGCAAAAACAATCTGTGAAATTGCTGTTCCTTTCGAAAGGAACAGCAAAAAACTACTCTATTGAAATGTTGTTCCTTTAGAAAGGAACAGCAAAAATGCTGCGCGAAACTGTTGTTCCTTTCAAAAGGAACAGCAGAAAAATACTCGGCGGAACTGCTGTTCCTTTCGAAAGGAACAACAGAAGTGTTGTTCCGTTAGAAAGGAACAACAACGCGAAAAACACCATTTTTTATTGTTTTTATTTTTTATTTTTAAAGCAACCAAATTCAAACAAAATAAAGAAGTATTAACAAAGAAAACGATTTCGTAAAACAACAATAAAAAACAAATACACAATTCGATTTCAACCTTGTATTACCTCTCGAACACCTGATACACAAATCGACAATGTCAGGATAGCTTTCTTGATATATATCACCTTTTCCCATAAGATTTAATGTTTCAACCCATTGATCTTTCATTCCCCTAATTAATGCATTTTTCAAAACATTATCAGGTAAGGGTGCAGATGCATAAGGGGATGTTTGCAAATTATATTGAAACCGTTCCACATATTCCTCCAAAGTCTCACTTGGTTTTGCTGTCATCTGGAATATTTCATCTTTTAATTCCCGAGACCTCCAATAATCCTGATATTTCTTTAAAAATGAAGCCTTCATATGATCCCAATCATTTATGACACCCCCACCTAATCCCATAAACCATCGTAAGGCTGCTCCTTTTAGTGTAGAAGGGAACAGCTTCAGTTTTTGGGCATCGGTGGTGTAATCATATCGTCTACACAGCACATTAAACTCAAACAGAAACACATCTAGATCTTCTGATGTCAAGCCATGAAATGTAGGAATATGTTGAACTGGAATAGCTTTCATGGGTGCGTTGACTGCAGTGTCTACTATAGGGTATTGCAGTGTAGAGGTTTGATGCCGGTTTTGATTTTGGTTCTAGGCCATTTGATCAAAAATATGCCAATACCCCTCTGGGATTTCCAGGGAATTTCTAGGTTGGCGAACAGGGGTAGAAATAGTTTTAATAGCACTCCCTCTGTCTGGAATAAGTATTCCCTGTTGTCCTACTATTTGAGGTAATTCGAGACCTTGGTTCTGGATAAGTTGAATAGCACTTCCCCTATTTGGGCTGTTTATTGTTTTGGTAATTCTAATAGGTGATTTTAAGTTTGTACTTTCTCCTGTTTCCCCTTCTCCTTCTTGGAGATTGCTAGAGTTCCCTTCTTGAAGGAAATTTATGCAGTGATTCTCAATTTCTTGGGAATCTTGCTTAATTCCCTCTGTTTGACTGTGTATCTCAGCGAAGGCTTCAGATGGTGACCCTGTAGCCTGAAGGGAACTATTAGGCTGTCTAGAAGTAGTTCTTTTAAATCCTACAGATGGCTGAGATTCAGTTTTCTTAAGGATTTCGTCAATGAAGGTCGTGCGCCCAAGGGTCACCAGCCCCTTAGGTTTTTCGGCTGTGGGAGGGATTTTGTTTCGCTTAACTGACTTATTCATTCAAAAAAACAATCCTTCATTCCTACCTAAAAGAAAAGCTTACTTACTTCTGCTGTGAAGCGAGCTGCGAGCAAGTGTGTCTCTTGCCCAGTGCGCAGGTTCTTACCTTGCGTCTTTAATACCCAATTCTCCGCAAGCAGAAGGAAATCAGCTGTGCATTACTCCTGTGAAATGGCATACACTCTCCCCAGCAACGGCGCCAAAATGTTGGACCATAAAAAGGTATCTTTTAAACACCTAATTAGCCTACATTAATCATCAATCCGGGAGCGTCCTTTTATCTCAAGAGTGTGCTCTGTCTGAGGCTGCGCTTATCTAAGAGCAATGCTTGTGAGGATGTAGCACAGAAAAAAGTAATAAATTCTTGGAAAGGAAACCTAATTACAATGATAGGAATGTAAAAAGCTAAACTACAACAATCTTGCTAAGCATCGATCAGGGATGCAGTAGCAATAACTCGTTCCCCTAGAAATCGATGCAAGATGACCAAATCTGGGGACTCTGGAGAGTATATCTCTATCCACTACAGTTCGGTGATCTTAAAGAAAGTGGAACAACTGAAAGGAAATGAAATCCATAAAAGGAACAGCAGCATGAAATAAACAACAATTGCAATTCTTAAAAGAAACAGCACCTACGATCCTAATGCAAATTGAACAATTAAATCTTATACTCAAACCTGTCGACAGTTAATTGCAATCCAACCAAAAACCATATATGAATGGAACAACACTTACTATAATTACAGAACAGAAAAATCACAAGGCAATAACGAGATAACTGATCATTAAATGTAATTGCGGTAAGGAATGAAACAGCAATGATTCTGCACTTGCTTCAATGATCGATGAAAGAACTCTGTAAATGAAATCAACACAGAACACACTTCACGCATAAACAAATAAAGATTAATAATACAACAACAAAGTAATCCACCAGAGCCAGGCCCTTAGCACCAGTGAAATACCGCTAGGCTTAACTCAGAATTCTAAAGAATATCCGAAACCTGTGTCTTTATATTAATCCAAAATGCATTACAAACAATGTTCCCTCACGATAGAGAGTCGATAAACATTCAATCGCAAAGGAAATATAAAAGTCTGTTTTTATTGAAAATGTCTTTTACATAATAGCCATTCCCTCCCCGCTCACTACATATCGTTGCCTTTATAGCTGATCCTTGGACGGACAAATCAAGAGATATGATAAATTTGCACAGCGATCCCTCAGGATCTTCCGATCCTGAGGGATTCGCTCCTCTCTTGTTTTGTTATCGTTTTTTTAACTCTGTTCAAAGTCAAGCTGTCCCCTGCCCTTTTCGGGCAATTCGTTCAGATCTTCTTGGCTTTAGCTGGATATGGTTCATCACGAATGGAGTAGAAGTCAGACTGTTTTTAGCCATGCCTTTGATACAGCTGCTCACCTCTTCAAATTCCTGTTTTGACCATAAAAACAACCTTTTAGTCATTTTTTAGGCTAAACATAAATCTTTCCAATTTAATTGCAATTCTTTTGGTAAATTACCTTTCTAAGGCAGTCAACAGTATATCTATGGTAAAAAAATGAACAAATACATAAGGATTTCATACCTTTTTCACAGCTCAACACCCTTGACCCCTTAAACCCTAATTTCTAACCCCTAACCCATTTAACGCCCTAAACCTTAAACCTCTAAACCGTTAACCCCTACCCCTAACCCATTAACCCCTAACTTCTAACCCCTAAAATCCTTAACTGCTAAATCCCCTAACCCCCTAAACCTATAAACCAACCCTAACCAATTTAACCCCCTAAACCCTAAACCTATAACCCCTTAAAACCTAATTCCCAACCCATAGCCCATTCAACCCCTTAAACACCTAAACCTCTAACCCCTTAACCCTTGACCCCTTAAACCCTAATTCCTAACCCCTAACCCATTTAACCTCCTAAACCCTAAACCTCTAAACCCTTAACCCCTAACCCATTTACCCCCACCAAACCTCTAAACCCCTAACCCATTTAACCCCTAAACCCTAAACCTCTGAACCCTTAACCCCTACCCCTAACCCATTTAAGCCCCAAAACCCCAAAACCCCTAACCAATTCAACACCCTAAACCCCTAAAAACCTAACCCATTTAAGTGTGGATTCCATTTAACCCCAAAAACCCTAACCCCCAACCCCTAAAATCCTTCACTGCTAAATCCCCTAACCCCCTAAACCTCTAAACCTGTAACCCATATAACCCCTAAACCCTAAACCTCTAAACCCTTAACCCCTAACCCCTTAAACCCTAATTCCAAACCCATAACCCTTGACACCTTAAACCATAATTCCTAACCCTTAAACCCTTAACCCCCTAAACCCTAAACCTCTAAACCCTTAACCCCTAACCCATTTACCCCCACTAAACCTCTAAACCCCTAACCCATTTAACCTTTAAACCCTAAACCTCTAAACCCTTAACCCCTACCCGTAACCCATTAACCCCTAACCCATTTAAGCCCCTAATTCCCAACCGGTAACGAATTCAACATGGTAAACCCATAAAAACCTAACCCATTTAAGTGTGGATTCCATTTAACCCCCAAAATATTAACCCCTAACCCCTAAAATCCTTCACTGCTAAATCCCCTAACCCCTAAACCTCTAAACATGTAACCCATTTAACCCCCTAAACCCTAAACCTCTAGACCCTTAACCCCTAACCCCTAAAACCCTAATTCCCAACCCCTAACCAATCAGAAACCATAAAACCCTAAAAACCTAACCCATTTAACCCCATTAACCACTAACTTATAACCCCTAAAATCCTTAACTGCTAAATCCCCTAACCCCCTAAACCTCTAAACCAACCCTAACCCATTTAACCCCCTAAACCCAAAACCTATAACCCCTTAAACCCTAATTCCCAACCCATAACCCATTCAACCCCTTAAACACCTAAACCTCTAACCCATTAACCCTTGACCCCTTAAACACTAATTCCTAACCGTTAACCCATTTAACCCCCTAAACCCTAAACCTCTAAACCCTTAACCCCTAACCCTGGGGTAAATGGGTTAGGGGTTAAGGGTTTAGGGGGTTAAATGGGTTAAGGGTTAGGAATTAGTGTTTAAGGGGTCAAGGGTTAATGGGTTAGAGGTTTAGGTGTTTAAGGGGTTGAATGGGTTATGGTTGGGAATTAGGGTTTAAGGGGTTATAGGTTTTGGGTTTAGGGGGTTAAATGGGTTAGGGTTGGTTTAGAGGTTTAGGGGGTTAGGGGATTTAGCAGTTAAGGATTTTAGGGGTTAGAATTTAGTGGTTAATGGGGTTAAATGGGTTAGGTTTTTAGGGGTTTAGGGTGTCTAATTGGTTATGGGTTGGGAATTAGGGTTTTAGGGGTTAGGGGTTAAGGGTTTATAGGTTTAGGGTTTAGGGGGTTAAATGGGTTGCAGGTTTAGAGGTTTAGGGGGTTAGGGGATTTAGCAGTGAAGGATTTTAGGGGTTAGGGGTTAGGGTTTTGGGGGTTAAATGGAATCCACACTTAAATGGGTTAGGTTTTTAGGGGTTTATCGTGTTGAATTGGTTAGGGGTTGGGAATTAGGGCTTAAGGGTTTAGGGGTTAGGAATTAGGGTTTAAGGGGTCAAGGGTTATGGGTTGGGAATTAGGGTTTAAGGGGTTAGGGGTTAACGGGTTAGGGGTAGGGGTTAAGGGCTTAAATGGGTTAGGGGTTAACGAGTTAGGGGTAGGGGTTAAGGGTTTAAAGGTTTAGCGTTTAGGGGTTAAATGGGTTAGGGGTTTAGAGGTTTAGTGGGGGTAAATGGGTTAGGGGTTAAGGGTTTAGAGGTTTAGGGTTTAGCGGGTTAAATGGGTTAGGGGTTAGGAATTAGTGTTTAAGGGGTCAAGGGTTAATGGGTTAGAGGTTTAGGTGTTTAAGGGGTTGAATGGGTTATGGGTTGGGAATTAGGGTTTAAGGGGTTATAGGTTTAGGGTTTAGGGGGTTAAATGGGTTAGGGTTGGTTTAGAGGATTAGGGGGTTAGGGGATTTAGTAGTTAAGGATTTTAGGGGTTAGAAGTTAGGGGTTAATGGGGTTAAATGGGTTAGGTTTTTAGGGGTTTAGGGTGTTAAATTGGTTAGGGGTTGGGAATTAGGGTTTAAGGGGTTAGGGGTTAAGGGTTTAGAGGTTTAGGGTTTAGGGGGTTAAATTGGTTATAGGTTTAGAGATTTAGGGGATTTAGCAGTGAAGGATTTTAGGGGTTAGGGGTTAGGGTTTTGGGGGTTAAGTGGAATAAACACTTAAATGGGTTAGGTTTTTAGGGGTTTAGGGTGTTGAATTGGTTAGGGGTTGGGAAATAGGGTTTAAGGGGTTAGGGGTTAAGGGTATAGGGGATAGGAAATAGGGTTTAAGGGGTCAAGGGTTATGGGTTGGGAATTAGGGTTTAAGGGGTTAGGGGTTTTGAGGTTTAGGGGGTTAAATGGGTTAGGATTGGTTTAGAGGTTTAGGGGGTTAGAGGATTTAGTAGTTAAGTATTTTAGGGGTTAGGAGTTAGGGGTTTTGGGGTTTAGGTGCTTAAATGGGTTAGGGGTTAACGTGTTAAGGGTAGGGGTTAAGGGTTTAGGGGTTAAATGGGTTAGGTATTTAGAGGTTTAGTGGGGGTAAATGGGTTAGGGGTTAAGGGTTTAGAGGTTTAAGGTTTAGGGGGTGAAGGGTTTAGGGGTTAGGAATTAGGGTTTAAGGGGTCAAGGGTTAAGGGGTCAAGGGTTAGTTTTATGCAATAACATAATTCTCCAATCCCATACACTTCTCCTTGGAATGTCACACTTAACATTCATTTCCTTTTCAGATAATATTCTTTATCCCCTTACATCCATACCTAGGAAAATAAACTTCATTTCAATTTAATCTTGTGAAACTAAAGTGGAATATAGGAGGACCCATTCCAAGAAGGGCATCTCACTCAATGTTCAAATAATATTGTTCATTCCCTTACATCCATACCAAGGAAAATAGACTTCCTTTCAAGTTAATTGTGTGAAACTGAAGTGGAAGATAAAGTGACCCATTCCAAGAAGCTCATCTCACTTCAAAAATTTCTCGAGATTTCCAAGAATGTATAACGATATTAAGGTGCTATGCATTGTCTCCTTTATCACCTCATTGGATTTAGTCAATTGTTTTTTAAATTTTAATTTATTCATTAATTTCAAAAAAAATATTATATAAATTATATATAGTTGTTTTTATTTTGATTTATGTTCTAGAATTTTTTTTTATTTATATTAATATATCAATTAGTTTTATATAAAAATATTTTTAGTTTTTTATATAACATTGATATTACAAAATATTGTAACAAATTTTATTTAATTAAATCTTCATGTATTTTTTATCATTAATAATAATAAAACAACTTAAAATAAAATTATAATTTTATTATTTTTTATCATTTTTTAATTTTAATAAAGTACTATTTAAATTATATAACGTACCAATTCTAAAAACTTAATAATTTTTGTGTTTTATTATAGGAATAAAACTCTCATACGAGAGTTTTTAAAACTCTCATACGAGAGTTTCTAAACTCTCGACCGAGAGTTTCATCGAGTAAACTCTCGGGCGCAAACTCTCGTCTGAGAGTTTTTTAAACTTTCAGCCGAGAGTTTGGCCGTGCGTTTAAATGTAACTTTAGGCAGGTTAAACTCTCGGTCAAGAGATTTATAAATTTCTTGTCCGAGACATTATCTCAGCCGAGAGTTTCTGGTCAACGAAAAACACAGAAAATTCTGCAGTTTTCAGGAACCTGCAACTTTGGAGGGGCAGAAAACCTACAAAAACAAAATTTTATATGTCGGACAAAGCACCATTAGATTCATCTCTGAATCTAGTTTCTGGTGATATGAGATTTGTGGAGTTTCATTAAAAAATTCAATTTTTTATTAATTTTTTACTAAGCTGTGTGACTGTGGAATTTCATTGTTCGAAACATTGCACTAAATTAAAATTCAATAACTTTCAAATGAGGACACCAAAAAATTCAAAAAAATCATACTGCACTTCCTCTCCCTATCTACTTCAAAAGGGTACTCTCATTTTTGTTATTGACGATCACATTGAAAAGAAAATCAAAGGATGATAAAATGTACTGAAACATCACTGTTTTTTTGTCTTCGTCCATTTCAAAAAATAATAAAAAATAGTGATTTAATCCGAAAATTACCGAAAAATAGTCTGTGCACTAGCCCAATATATGCAGATTACGATGCTATGGTTTTTTTCCAAAAAATGAATAACCTTCCCTAAAAAAAGTAAAGGATGATAAAGTGACTATTTATGTTTGCCTGAAAATTTCAAGTATATGCAGTTAGTAAACAAGAAATTTACCCCTCTATATGTCAATATTTTTTTAAAAAAAAATATGGGTATGGAGGTAAGACAATTCTCTATAATTCTTGTTTTTATGTCAAAGCATAATTTGCAATAAAAATATGATTTTAGTGGAGTTGAAGTTGAAAATCATAGAAAATTACAATTTTCAACGTCAAAAAAGGGCAAAAAGTGTTTCCCAACTTCACATTTTCACCCCCTACTTCCTTGCAATTTTTGCTCAAGACATGATTGCTTAGGGCTTGTAAATTTGTTTTTGTGGCCATCACTCCCTCACCTTTTTATTCCCTCACTTATTTTCTAGTATCATTAATCTATTTTACTATCCCTCATATCCCTAAATTCATTCACCCCTATCCCCAATTCCCATTATCCCAAACCATAGCTACAAAATTCCCAAACCCTAATTGTTATCCCAAAAGCCTACAAATTGTCCCTAAAACCCTTTAATTCCCCAAATTTCAATCACCAAAATTCCCAAAAATCCCTCTTAACCTCTCCCTTCATATTCCCTCATACATTTTCATACACTTGGCAGCAAAAGATCAAAGACACCTAAAATATCTTCATACTCATCTAAGACAACACAAACTTTGGAAAACATGGAATCTGATCCCTCCTATGACCGAGATGAAGAGACACACAATGACTCTGCAACTGAGATGCATGCACCAAGGAGACATCAGAACGGTGGTAAACATAACTGGGAGGAGCACTTCACTTGTCGAGTTGCAGCAGCAGCAAAACGAGTACTATCTCCACCCGGGGTGGAAGGGGTCTTCTTTTCACCATCAGTAGAGCAGGTACAGGACAAGGGTAAGAAGCCCTTGCATGATGAGGGACCGTGAGGAGGTTAAGAGGCATATTTCATCCTCATTTAGGATGATGACATAGATTTGGGCTCACAAAGCTCAAAGATTAAAGAGATCATTCGGGAGAAACGGGCAGACATTAATGCTTTGTCCCTTAGCCAAAAAAGAGCCAAGTGGATAATCAAATACCTTGAGCAAAGAAAAAAGTAGCTAGAGGATCAGTAAACCATTATGGAGCTGCAAAACATATGAGAGAACCGGTAAGCCACCAAAAGGAGCAAAACCAAGTTGACATCACTTGAACAAGAAATTGAAGATGATCATGAAAATTTTCTTGAAAGGGTAAATATGCATTTGGAAAAGTTGTTGGAGAAGGCCAGCAAAGAGAAAAACATGTTGAGGCACATGGCTAATCATTATTAGGCAAGAAACCATGTGTGCAAAGCAAGAATCAAAATTTTGAAGGCCAAGTTGAAGAAGGCATCGAGGAGGCGAAAAGAGCATGATAAAATTTAGATATTGGCTGAGGCTTCCTTAGCCCAACACAGCACTTGATGAAGAACACTCAGCCCAAATGTCAAAAAATTTGGGACATTTTTTGCATTTTTGAAATTTTTGGCCTAAACAACAGACTTTTCTACTCTATGTGCCATGCCACCTGGCGCTCGCTTTTGATGGAGACCTCCTTTTGAGGAAAACTTAGCATTTTTAGATTTTTTATGGAAAAATATGCATGCTCACAAATGGCCAAGAAATTTTGACAGGTTTTGAGTCCCCAAAAAGACCCAAAACACCCCAAAAATGACCTTTCTGCCCCTTTTTGGACACACAGGAAGCAGTGTTGGGAGAACTCAATTTTGGAGGAGAAAATGGAGGCAAAATTCAAAAATTCCACTTGTGATGGAAAGTATACAGGCAGGTCTTTCCAACAAGCCCACTTGTAGCAAATTTGGACACCGAGAAGGCCTCCAAATGTAGCTGCAAAAAGGCACTACGCATAGGGAAATCAGTGCAGCACGTTGCAGGAATTTTGCTCATTTTGCCCAAAAAACTCTTTTTTTTGCCTAGTTTCTTCACAGTTTGACTTTTCTCCTTCTAATTGTAAAACTCATTATGAAATTTAATGTGACATGATAGATTTATATGTAATTATTCTAAATTTTCACTCATAGAGGTAGATTCATCAATGAAAAGGTAGTTTGCAACTGAATGAATTAGTTCCCTAGTTCTTAGAGGCAAGTTGTTCCACTGCCTAATTTTTAGTTCTCAGTTTAGAATTAGTGGGAAAAGCTCCTAAAATTATGAGCTCGACCCCTAGAGGCTAGGATGAGTTATTTTTTGTCTATATTGTGTGAATTTTTAGTCATTATCATGTTTGGACTTTTGGGAATGCTTTGAGCATTATTCTACGTTCATTTTTGTAGTTTGGCAAAGGAATAGACAAGGGTTTGCACCACTTTATGGGATTCTTGTGGCATCTTGATTTGGTATTGTGTTTCCTTCTATAATTGCAAGTTTTACATGTGATATATGTATGCCATTATCTCTCTTTTCTTCATCTTAACTAAATCAGACAAAGATTAAAGTAGAATCCATTGAAATTGTAGTGCTCTACCTAGGGTTTGTTTAGTTATTTATGTTTTCAGCTGTTTGAAGAGGATCCATGAGACTTTCATGCCCTCTATAACTCCTCACTAGTCTAGAAGCTCTCCATCTCACTCAATTTGAAGTACCAAACCATTTTCCTACCTCGCCCCATAGAGATCTTTGCAAAACTGAGCCTCATTCCCCTGACCCAAATCTGCCTTTCCATTTGAGCCAACAAAACATCATTAAATTCAATTAAAATATTTTGCACACATACCTAGCCTAAAATCAGTCTTTACATCAAGTCATCTCAAGCCTCATGGATCATTTTTTGCTGAGATTGACAAGGAGAGAGCCCTCTCCGTACCTGGTAGGGCTAGCTACTCGCTTAAGCGTGGTTTGATGTTACCCTAGACTCTGTCTTTCATAGCTTGAGGTGGGTTTACGTCCTAACATAGTGGTGACCATACTGGGGAAGAAAATTTTGTTGTTTTCTTTATAAACTACATATGGAGCCTAAATTTAGCCATGTAGCCTTCGAACTTCTCTTGGTCTGCAAGTGCATAGTATATGAACACTGCTTCAGTCAATCTCCGGTTTAGTTTATGAACTGAACATCTGGTTTCCTCAGTAAAATGTAATCAAGTTCAGATCTAATTGTTGATGGTGGACAACAATTAGACACCACAAGGCTGAAATCATTCACCTGGCGACTCTAAATCAGTTTCGAAATCAGATCCAAGGACTCCACTGGAGAATGAACCTGACCAGCAGAAACATGAAAGGACAATATGGAAAGATTAGGTATTCAAGTTGGAATTTCATCCAATACATTTTGTTCTTTGTCATAAATTATTTCTTCTCTTTTCCTAAGAATGTGAAGAAGGCTTTGCAAAGTATATTGTATTTGAGAAAAGATCCTCGGTCTGCATTTGATTCCTTCCCTTTGAAGATTGTGAATACTAAATATTTGCATGATTTTGAGCTTGATCAAGAACTTTCTTCTGAATCTTGTGATGACCATCTTCAAACTGATGAACCTCAAGAGACCAAGGCTAATTCTCTAGCATTTGTACATACATGTATACCTTGTAAAATTCTAGATCAATACAAGCCTCTAATTTTACCTCATATATCCCATGCTTTCCCTAAAAATCATGAACTATATCTACCAAGATTTGATGGTGAATGCGACAACATCACCACTGAGAGACATGTTCTGAATTTTGAGTCTTTTCTTGAAGTTTTTGAGGTTCATGAAGAGGATGTCAGTATTAGGATTTTTTCTCTTTCTTTGCAAGGCAAAGTCAAGAGTTGGTTCAAAACCCTGTCTGATGTGAGCATCGTAGATTTTCAGCAGTTCGGCAAAGTTTTCCTCGACAAGTGGGTGGTAAGACAAAAACCTTTCTTGATTATAGAAGAGTATAACCAATTGAGAAGACTGCCAGGGGAGAGAGTACAATACTTTTCTGCCATATTTAACCAAGTTTATTATTTGATGCCAATTAATATAAGGCCTCCTCTTTGATCTGCTCTCTTGCACTATCCAAGTGCCTTTGATCTGGAAATGGAGTTTCAGTTGAGAGAAAGGAATCTTACAACACTTGAAGAGATGCAGAACAATGCAGTAGATGTAGAGGCACATTTTCTGATCAGAAGGGAAAAGTTGAAGGAAGAATAGATGAAAAACATAGATCCGGAGGAATCAACATCTCTAGAGGTAAAGATTGACATTTTGGTAAGTGCAGTGGAAGAGATGATGCAGAGGATCATCACAAGGAATGAGTATAATGCTCAAACCCATGGCTCGTTGATTGAAGAAGAACAAGTTGCTGATCCAAAACATTTTTTTTCTTATCCCAGTTGTCATAGATCTGACAATGATTGTTTTATAGATCATCTTGGAGAAGAGAGAGCTGTTGATATGACATGTATGTTTGATGATGTGTTTTATACTAATTATTTGCCTCGGTTTGATCAGTATGATGATGATTATGTTCTCCAAATAGAACCTAATCTTGCAGACAAATCAGCAGCTATTTTCTGGGAGGAAGAAGTTCACTTTCAGCAGCTCGAATACAATGTTCAACCATCACATATCAGCTATGGAAATGACCAGGAAAGTGCAGCAAATTTTGAAGTAAGTGAAGGATCTTTACCTTTTTTTTTTGCTTCATTTCAGTTCATCAAAGACCACATTCATGCAATCCGAAATCAACTGTCGACAAGTCTTGACTTGGACCATCTTGAGGGAAATAAAAAATCTGTTCAAGACTTCTCATATCCAAATTTGCAGCCCCCGAATGCCATTGATTGTCAAGCTGCAGATGAAGACATGGAAGCTGGCACATATGATCAAATGATACAAGATGATTCCGTACCATTTTGTTTTGAATCATTTCAGTTTTTGAAGGGTAAATTGCATAGTATATCTTCAAATGAGCAGCCTATAGGAAATCATGTAATCTCATCGGAACCAATAGAAAATGGGTTGCATCAGTATTTTCAAGTTTTTCACGATCCAATAGCTGATGTGTTGGATGATGTCTGTAGTCAAAGTCTTTCTCCATTGACTACATGTGAGCTTGAAATGGGTGCTTATATAAAATTGATCTGGCATCTAGTTTTTTTGTCATTTTTAGTAGGTGTCTTGTCACAAAGCTCAAAACAAAGTTTTCATTCATGGTATGAGGAGAAGAGAAGTAATCCATTGGATGAGCTAAGTCCCAGTGTGCATGAACTTTAAGATCCTTATGAAGCTTTTTTGGAGGTGGATAGAGAATCCATATCATTCAACGGATCTGTTTCCAAGTTTTGATGGGAGTTTCCTTTCAGTAGTTCTCTCTTGTTGTTCATAAGCGATCACTTGTGGAGAATTCAAACAATATCTGGAATACTTACTTGGTTGCATTGGTTGTTTCATTTCACTTGATCAGGTGATGAATGGAAGAACTAGAGTAGGTTGTATTGAATAAGCTTCATATTGAACATATTTTCCAGTTTTTCAGTTGTGTTTAAGTATCGAGTCAGTTTTTAGTTGAGTGAGAGTCAATTTGTGTTGTAAAGTCATCATTTTTCAGTAATGCATTTTAGCTTGAGTTTTTGACTCCATTTCCCAATGGATGAAGGCACTGTCTGCTTTCCAAATATCTATAATTCTTGGAACCTCCAAGGAGCTACCATCCCCATTGGAGCCAATGTTAGTTTTAGTCTTTGCAGCCTTTATCCAGCGATCAAACATGATCTTACAAAGTGATTTTAAGGTTTCAAGGTCAAATTTTGTCATTTTAGTGAGTCTTGAAGCAAAATTTGGTCACTAAGTATTAGGTCTAGGGTTTGCTTTCACTCCTTTAAAAGTTTTCCAAATTTAGGTCCATGTCACCATTCAGATGAGTGTACCATAATTCATAGGTTTTCATCATCATTTCAGGTTCAAATGGGTCATTTTACACCTTGTTCATGCTTTAGTTGTGACTAGGTAAGGTTCATGTCCCTCTCCTAGGGTTTTGAAGGTAATTTTTCTTGGATGGTCAAATCATCAACAAAAATTGTATCCTGATGTTCATACAACTTCCCCTATCCTTAATGTAACCTATTAAACACTTCCCATCACTGATATCCCTCAAATTCGTCATTTTCGCACAATCCCTAGTTTCTTGCTACAACTTGACAATTTTCTAGGCTAGGCCTGTGTTTTTCTCTTTTGGACCCCTTCCCCTCACTCAATATTTGAAATTCCACTTTTCCCTGCTTCCTAACATACCTCCCTACTTCCCAAAATTTTCTCAAGAATTTATAAGCCCCTTATCCCCTTCATTTCACTTCATTTCTACAAATCCCTTGTTCCACACATCGGGACAGGTTTTAATCCAATGATGTTTCTGACAATTAAAATATTAATTTGCAAAAACCGAGAGAGGTTTTTTTCCAAAATATGCCAAGTAATAATAACCTCCCTCACTTTTTACACAGGTGTCATGGTTTTATATAAATGTCAAAAATACTATTGCCTCAGGAGAATCGATGCACCTCTAAAGTGGCCTTGGAAACATCAATCTTTCTCCTAGCTTGGTTGGCCGAATGATTTTGTTGATGAGTCAAAGGATAACTAGAAAAAAATATATTTCCAAGGAGATATCATGAGCTCAATTTTGAGTTGTTTAAGACCTTCAAATGTTGACTGCAACAAAACTCTTCCTTGAGGCAGCCTCATTTTGCACATTTTTACTAGTCTTGAAAGATTTAATTTTTGGTAGGGAAAATGAGCTCCAAATTGAAAAATTCCAGTTGGGTTGGAAAGTAGACTCAATAATATTTCCAACAAGCTATCCTGCAAAAGGTCTCCAAAAGTCTCTTGAAAAATGGTGCTACACATTGAGTGAGTGGCGCGGAGCATAGAGCTGCAAGCCATTTTCACCACAAATTCATCCGAATTCTAAATTTTCTTGGTTTCATCCGGTCCAAAGTAAGTCAAAAACTCTTCAAATGCCAAGGAAAGTGTGTCTTAAGATGTTTATGATGATTTAGTAAAAAAAAATTCAAACCCTACTTCCTTCCAATTTTTGCTCAAGACATGATTGCTTAGGGCTTGTAAATTTGTTTTTGTGGCCATCACTCCCTCACCTTTTTATTCCCTCACTTATTTTCTAGTATCATTAACCTATTTAAATATCCCCCATATCCCTAAATTCATTCACCCCTATCCCTAATTCCCATTATCCCAAAACTTAGCTACAAAATTCCCAAACCCTAATTGTTATCCCAAAATCCTAAAAATTGTCCCTAAAAACCTTCAATTCCCCAAATTCCAGTCAGCAACATTCCAAAAAATCCCTCTTACCCTCTCCCTTCATAGTCCCTCATACATTTTCATCCACTTGGAAGAAAAATATCAAAGAAACCTAAAATATCTTCATACTCATCTAAGAGAACACAAACTTTGACAAACATGGAATCTGATCCCTCCTATGACCGAGATGAAGAGACACACAGTGACTCTCCAACCGAGATGCATGCAGCAGGGAGACCTCACAAGGGTTGTAAACATAACCAGGAGGAGCCCACTTCACTTTCCGAGTTGCAACAGTAGAAAAATGAGTACTATCTCCACCGGGGGTGGAAGGGGTCTCGTTTTTCCCATCAGCAGAGCAGGTAGAGGACAAGGGTAACAAGCCCTTGCATGATGAGGGACCATCAGGAGGTCAAGAGGAAGATTTCATCCTCATTTAGGATGATGACATAGATTTGGGCTCACAAAGCTCAAAGTTTAAAGAGATCATTCGGGAGCAACGGGCGAACATTAATGCTTTGTCCCTCAGCGTACAAAGAGCCAAGTAGATAATCAAATACCTTGAGAAAAGAAACAAGAAGCTAGAGGATCGGAAAACCATTATGGAGCTGCAAAACATACGAGAGAACCAGAAAGCCGCCAAAAGGAGAAAAACCAAGTTGACATCACTTGAGCAAGAAATTGAAGCTGATCATGAAACTTGGCTTGAAAGGGTAAATATGAATTTGGAAAAGCTGTTGGAGAAGGCCAACAAAGAGAAAAACATGTTGAGGCACATGGCTAATCATTACTGGGCAAGAAACCATGTGTGCAAAGCAAGAATCAAAATTTTGAAGCCCAAGTTGAAGAAGGCATCGAGGAGGCAAAAAGAGCATGATAAACTTCAGATATTGTCTTAGGCTTCCTTAGCCAACCCAACACAGCACTTGATGAAGAACACTCAGCCCAAATTTCAAAAAAATTTGGACATTTTTTCCATTTTTGAATTTTTTGGCCTAAAAATCGGACTTTTCTACTCTATGCGTCACGCCACCTAGCGCTCACTTTTGCTGGAGACCTCCTTTTGAGGAAAACTTAGCATTTTTGGATTTTTCATGGAAAAATATGCATGTTCACAAATGGAAAAGATATTTTGATAGGTTGTGAGCCCCCAAAAAGGTAAAAAACACCCCAAAAATGACCTTTCTACCCCTTTTTGGACACACAGGAAGCAGTGTTGGGAGAACTCATTTTTGGAGGGGCGAATGGAGGCCAAATTCAAAAATTCCACTTGTGCGGGAAATTAGACAGGCAGATCATTCCAACAAGCCCACTTGTAGCAAATTTGGACACTCGGAAGGCCTCCAAAAGGAGCTGCAAAAAGGCACTACGCATAGGGAAATTAGCGCGACGCGTTGGATGAATTTTGCTCATTTTGGCCAAAAAACTCTGTTTTTCGCCTAGTTTCTTCATAGTTTGACTTTTCTCCTTCTAATTATCAAACTCATGATGTAATTTAATGTGACATTATGGATTTTGATTTAATTATGCTGAATTTTCACTCATAGAGGTAGTTTCACCCATGAAAAGGTAGTTTACAACTGAATGAATCAGTTCCCTAGTTTGTAGAGGCAAGCTGTTGCACTGCCTAATTTTTAGTTCTCAATTTAGAATTAGTTGGAACAGCTCCTAAACTTATGAGCTGGACCCCTAGAGGCTAGGATGAGTTGCTTTTTTTCTATATCTTGTTATTTTTCAGTCATTAGCATGGTTGGAATTTTGGGAAGGCTTTGAGCATTATTGTACATTCATCTCTGCAGTTTGGGAAAGGAATAGACCAGGGTTTGCAACACTTTATGGGACTCTTGTGGAATATTGATTTGGTATTTTGTTTCCTTCTGTAATTGAAAGTTTTACATGTGATTTATGTATGCCATTATCTCTCTTTGCTTCATCTTAACTAAATCAAACAAAGATTAAGGTAGAATCCATTGAAATTGTAGTGCTCTACCTAGGGTTTGCTTAGTTATTTATGTTTTCAGTTGTTTCAAGAGGATCCATGAGACTTTCATGCCCTCTCCAACTCCTCACCAGTCTAAAAGCTCTCCATCTCACTCAATTTGAAGTACCAAAGCATTTTCCTACCTCGCCCCATAGAGTTCTCTGCAAAACTGAGCCTCATTCCCCAGACCCAAATCTTCCTTTCCATTTGAGCCAACAAAACATCATTCAATTCAATCAAAATATTTTGCACACATACCTAGCCTAAAATCAGTCTTCACATCAAGTCATGTCAAGCCTCATGGATCATTTTTTGCTAAGATTGACAATGAGAGAGCCCTCTCCCTACCTGGTAGGGCTAGCTACCAGGTTAAGCGTGGTTTGATGTTACCCTAGATTCTGCCTTTCTCAGCCTGAGGTGGGTTTAGGTCCTAACTTAGTGGCGACCATACTATGGAAAAAAAAAATTTGTTTTATTTATAAACTACAGATGGAGCCTGAAGTTAGCCAGGTAGCCTTCGAACTACTCTTGCTCTGCAAGTGCATTATAGATGAATGTTGCTTCAGTCAATCTCAGGTTTAGTTTATGAACTGAACATCTGGTTTCCTTAGTAAAATGTAATCAAGTTCAGATCTGATTGTTGATGGTGGACAACAATCTGACACCGTAAGGCTGAAATCATTCACCTAGAAACTCTAAATCAGTTTCAAGATCAGATCCAAGGACTCCAACGAACGATGAACCTGACCAACAGAAATATGAAAGGAAAATATGGAAAGATCATGTATTCAAGTTGGAATTTCGTCCAAGAAATTTTTTTCTTTGTCATAAATTATTTCTTCTCTTTTCCTGAGAATGTCAAGAAGGCTTTGCAAAGTATATTGTATTTGAGAAAAGATCCTCGGCCTGCATTTGATTCCTTCCCTTTGAAGATTTTGAATACTAAATATTTGCATGCTTTTGAGCTTGATCAAGAACTTTCTTCCGAATCTTGTGATGACCATCTTCAAACTAATGAACCTCAAGAGACCAAGACTGATTCTGTAGCATTTTTACATACCCCTATACCTTGTAAAATTCTAGATCAATACAAGCCTCTGATTTTAACTCCTATATCCCATGCTTTCCCTAAAAATCATGAGCTATATCTACCAAGATTTGATGGTGAACGCGACAACATCACTACTGAAAGACATGTTATGAATTTTGAGTCTTTTCTTGACCCTTTTGAATTTGATGAAGAGGATGTCAGTATTAGGCTTTTTTCTCTTTCTTTGTAAGGAAAAGTCAAGAGTTGGTTTAAAACCCTTCCTGATGTGAGCATCACATATTTCTAGCAGTTCAACAAAGTTTTCCTCGACAGGTGGGTGGTAAGAAAAAACCCTTTCTTGATTATAGAAGAGAATAACCAACTGAAAATACTGCCAGGGGAGACAATACAACAATTTTCTACCAGATTTAACCAAGTTTATTATTCGATGCCAATTAATATAAGGCCTCCTCTTGGATCTGCTCTCTTGCACTACCCAGGTGCCTTTGATCTGAAAATGGAGTTTCAGCTGAGAGAAATGAATCTTGCAACACTTGAAGAGATGGAGAATAGTGCAGTAGATGTAGAGGCTCATTTTCTGATATGAAGGGCAAATTTGAAGGAAGAAGAGATGAAAAACATACATCCATAGGAATCAACATCTCTAGAGGTAAAGATTGACATTTTGGTAAGTGCAGTGGAAGAGATAATGCACAGGATCATCACAAGGAATGAGTATAATGTTGAAGCCCATGGCTCGCTGATTGAAGAAGAACAAGTTGCTGATCCAATTTTTTTTTTTCTTATCTCAGTTGTCATAGATCTGATAATGATTATTTTATAGATCATCTTGGAGAAGAGAGAGTTGTTAATATGACATGTATGCTTGATGATGTGTTTTATACTGATTATTTGCCTCATTTTGATCAGTATGATGATGATTATGTTCTCCAAATAGAAGCTAATCTTGCAGACAAATCAACAGTTAGTTTCTGGAAGGAAGAAGTTCGCTTTCAGCAGCTCGAATACAATGTTCAGCCATCACATATCAGCTATGGAAATGACAAGGAAAGTGCAGCAAATTTTGAAGTAAGTGAAGGATATTTGCCTTTTTGTTTTTCTTCGTTTCAGTTCATCAGAGACAACATTCATGCAATCTAAAATCAACTGTCAACAAGTCTTGATTTGGACCATCTTGAGGGCAATAAAAACCTTGTTCAAGACTTCTCATATCTAGATTTTCAGCCCCTGAATGCCATTGATTGTCAAGTTGCATATGAAGACATGGAAGCTAGCACATATGATCAAATGATACAATATGATTCCGTACCATTTTTTTTTGAATCATTTTAGTTTTTGAAGGGTAAATTGCATAGTATATCTTCAAATGAGTAGCCTATAGGAAATCATGTAGTCTCATCTGAACCAATAGAAAATGGGTTGCAGCAGTGTTTTCAAGTTTTTCACGATCCAATAGCTGATGTGTTGGAAAATTTCTGCAGTCAAAGTCTTTCTCCATTGACTACATGTGAGCTTGAAAAGTGTGATGATATAAACTTGATCCGGCAGCTAGTTTCTTTGTCATTTTTAGCATGAGTCTCATCACAAAGCTCAAAACAAATTTTTCATTCATGATATGAGGAGAAGAGAAGTAATCCATTGGATGAGATAAGTCCCAGTGTGCATGAACTTCAAGATCCTTATGCGGTGTTTTTGGAGGCGGATAGATAATCCATAACATTCAACAGATCTGTTTCCAAGTTTTCATGGGAGTTGCCTTTCAGTAGTTCTCTCTTGTTGTTCATAAGCGAGCACTTATGAAGAATTCAAACAACAGTTGATATACTTACTTGGTTGCATTGGTTGTTTCATTTCACTTGATCAGGTGATGAATGGAACAACTAGAGTAGGTTGTATTGAATAAGCTTCATATTGAGCATATTTTCCAGTTTGTCAGTTGTGTTTAAGTATCGAGTCAGTTTTTAGTTGAGTGAGAGTCAATTTGTGTCGTAAAGTCATCAGTTTTTAGTCATGCATTTCAGCTTGAGTTTTTGATTCCATTGCCCAATGGATGAAGACATTGTCTGCTTTCCAAAGATCTGTAGTTCTTGGAACCTCCAAGGAGCTATCATCCCCATTGGAGCCAATGTTAGTTTCAGTCTTCGCAGCCTTTCTCAAGTGATCAAACATGCTCTTAAAAAGTGATTTTAAGGTGTCAAGGTCAAATTTTGTCATTTCAGTGAGTCTTAGAGTAAAATTTGGTCACTAGGTATTAGGTCTAGGGTTTTATTTCACTCCTTTAAAAGTTGTCCAAATGTCGGTCCATGTCACCATTCAGATAAGTGTACCATTATTTAGAGGTTTTCATCATCATGTCAGGTTCTAATGGGTCATTTTACACCTTGTTCATGCTTCAGTTGTGCCTAGGTAAGGCTCATTTCCCTCTCCTAGGGTTTTGAAGGTCATTTCTCTTGGATGGTCAAATCATTAGCAAAACTTGTATCCTGATGTTCATACACATTCTCCTATCCTTAATTTACCCTATTAAACACTTCCCATCACTGATATCCCTCAAATTTCTCATTTTCACACAATCCCTAGTTTCTTGCTACAGCTTGACAATTTTCTAGGCTAGGCATGTTTTTTCCCTTTTCGACCCCTTCCCCTCACTCAATATTTAAAATTCCACTTTCCCATACTTCCTAATATCCCTCCCTACTTCCAAAAATTTTCTCAAGAATTTAGAAGCCTCTTATCCCCTTCATTTCACTTCATTTCGACAAATACCTTGTTCCACACATCGGGGTACGTTTTACTCCAATGATGTTTCTGAGAAATAAAAGATGAATTTGGGAAAACTGAGAGAGGTTTTTGTCCAAAATCAGCCCAGTAAGAAAAACCTCCTTCACTTTTTATACAGGTGTCATGGTTTTAGAGAAATGTTAAAAATATCGTTTCCTAAGGAGAATTGATGCACCTCTGAAGTGACCTTGGGACAATCAATATTTCTCCTATATTGGTTGGCCAAATGAATTGCTTGATGAGTCAAATGATACCTATACATAAATATATTTCTAATGAGCTATCATGAGCTCAATTTGGAGTTGAGGAATACCTTAAAAGGTTGACTACAACAACACTCTTCCTTGAGGTAGCCTCATTTTGCACATTTTGACCAGTCTTGGGAGATTTGATTTTTGACAGGGAAACTGAACTCCAAATTGAAAAATTATAGTTGGGCTGGAAAGTAGACTCAATAATATTTCCAACGAGCTATTATTCACCTAATTTTTACAACAGGAAGGTCCCCAAGAGTCTCCTGAAAAAAGGCGCTACGCATTGGGTGAGTGGCGCACCGCATAGAGCTGCAAGCCATTTTCACCCCAAATTCATCCAAATTCTCAATTTTCCTAGTTTCCTCCAATAAAAAATAATTCAACAACTCTTAAAATGCCAATGAATGTGTGTCCTAAGATTTTTATGATGATTTAGTAAAAAAAAAATCAAACCCTACTGTAGAAATTTGCTGAATAATGATTAATTATCCACCGAGACTATCCTGATCACATAAAATTCGAATTTATATGCAACACATAATCTCTTCCACTCAGATCATCACACGTGCAGAAATAAAACAAGCGATAGCACATCAATTCATCATACACATTAACACAATATGTATGGGGAAAGCTTATAGCTGAAAACCCCGCAGCTATTGTGTATATTATAATGGAGAAAACATGTAACAAACTCAGTACAATACTCCTCACAAGTACTTAGTACTATCTCATGAAGTTACACACAAACTAGCTTGGTTTTGAACAGGTTACTGGTTCAAAACTCACCACTAATTGCCTTGCCTCTATTGCACAATCATGGCCTGTCTAAATAGAGATCCAAGGTTCGAATCTCCTTGGCTTGATAGCGCAATCATCATGGGAAATTCCTCCAAGTGTGGTGCAAATCTCATGCACAACTGATGTCGCCACTGATAGCTAACTCCACCCTTTCATCTACCTCTTTCACTGGTCTCCACTGAACTGTCCATGCACTGTAGTGAACTGATGTGTTTTTGAGTTGAATAATGAGTTACTAATTAATGAATTAAATAATATTTAATTCACTCCACTCATTACTAGTTGATTAGCTAGTTAAACTAATCTCAACTAGTTCAACTAAGTTAAACCGAACACAACTCCACCAACTGTCTCATCAACTCCACCAAACTTCTGCCACCGAAGTCCTAACTGAAGTCAACCATGCATGAGCTCACCAAACCCCTAGGAATAGCGTAATTCCTCTGTCAGATGCATGAGCCACTTCTGTAGCTCGAACTGAAGTGCTCCAAGAGAGTAAACTAAAGTTTATAGTCCAAATATTATTAAGGGTAAATAATATTTGACTTCCCTATTTTTAGGATAGGCAGTCTAAATATAGACTTCGACCTATAGGTCAAAAAGTAGAGGTCCATCTATTTTTACCAACATGACCAATACTCCAAGAATAACATACTGCAATCCCCGGACTATGCTCCATATGTCTAAAAATAGACATAGTCTAAAAATAGACTTTGCGCCAGAATTTGCCTGCGGGCCCACTTAGTGAAGGCGAATTCATTTCACTAAGCTCCATCATCTTGCTGCATTTTCAACACTCCCTCTCAGCAAGATATGGATTATCTGCAACCCCTATCCTGCCTCTGTGGAATTCGAACTTGCTGCAGGTGAGCGCCTTCGTCAGGATGTCGGCATCCTGATCCTCCGTGGGAACATATGAAAGCATCATGATTCTCCGCTGAACACAATCTCTGATATGATGGTACCTGATGTCGATGTGTTTGGATCTATCATGAAATAATGGATTATCCGAGAGTTTAATGCAACTTTGGTTATCACAGTAAATCACTGTAGGCTCCAAATGAAACCCGAACAATCCAACGAGGATCTTCCTCATCCAAATAGCCTCGCATGCAGCCAAGCTAGCTGCCATGCACTCGGCCTCTGCTGAACTGAGTGCCACGGATCTCTGCTTCCTGCTGTACCAGGAAACTATTGTCGACCCAATGCTGAAAACTCCTCCAGATGTGCTCTTCCAGTCTGTTGGGCTCCCTGCCCAATCTGCATCGGTGAAGCCAGAAATCTTCGCTCCATCCTCCTGTCTGTACCATAGAACATATCCCGATGTGCCTCTGATATAGTGCAATACATGCTTGCCTTCCTTCCAAAAGAGCTTGGTAGGCTTAACCATAGCTTGCGAAAGTTGGTTAACTGCATAGCATATATCTGGTCGTGTATTGACCAGATACATAAGCAACCCCACCAACTGTCGATAGACAGTGGCATCCACTACCTCCGCTGAAGTAGCATCCTCCTTCCTCCAACCACCAGGAAGAGGAGTGTCAACAAGCTTGCAGCCTTGCATGTTGAACCTCTCCAGAATCTCCCGGGCATACTTGCCCTGAGAAACAAACAGTCCTCCGCTGCGCTGCCAAATCTCCAATCCAGGAAATAATGAAGGATGCCCAAGTCCTTCATCTCAAACTCTCGTGCAAGATCCTCCTTGCATGAAAGTATCAACTGCTCATCGCCAGTCAAAATCAGATCATCTACATACAGTACGATGATCAACAGCTTCCCCTCCACCACAATCTGGTACAGGTTTGGATCCGCCTCACTCTTGGAGACTCCAAGCCCGGTGAAGTAGCTGTCTATCCGAGTGTACCAAGCACGAGGTGCTTGCTTCAGCCCATACAGTGCTCTCTTGAGTCGGCACACATGCGACTCATTGCTGAAGATCTCAAAACCTTCAGGCTGCTCTATGTACACCTCTTCCTCAATAACTCCATTGAGGAACGCAGTCTTCACATCCATCTGATGAATGTGCCACCCCATCTGCGCTGAGAGAGCAAGGATCGTCCGTATGGAAGAGTACCTTGCGACAGGTGCAAAATTATCCTCATAATCGATCCCCTCGATCTGTGAAAAGCCACGGGCGACAAATCTCGCCTTGTACTTCTCCACACTCCCGTGAGCCGCCTGCTTCACTTTGTAGATCCATCGCGAACCCACCACTGATTTCCCCTCCGGTCTTGGGACAATCTCCCATGCACTGTTCCTGACGATCGAATCATATTCTTCGATCATGGAATCAACCCATGCGGGTTCCTCCACAGCTTCCTCAAAAGAGGATGGCTCTGTCACAACACATTGACTCACAAGAGCCATGTATCCAGTGTACCGATCCGGTGACTGTCTCTATCTGCTTTGTGCTGTAGGTGGTCCTACAACCTTCTCTGCATCCCGAGCCAGTCGCTCAGCTTCTGTAGTGCGCATGCGCCCTCTGATGGTTGGCGCTGCCTGGGTGGTTTCTTCCACCTCCTGAACCTCCTCTTGTGGCTGATCCACATCTGAAAGCTCCTCCTTAGGAACTAACAGCTCCTCATCTGCATGCAAGTGTAGCTCCCTCTCAAGCGAACACTGCATGGCTTTCTCCTCCTGAAATTTTATATCCCGTCGCACAACAGTCTTGCGACTGTCTGGAACATACACCCGATAGTTATGAGGTGTATCAGTGTGCCCCACAAATATTCCAACCTCAGCAGTTGGATCCAGCTTCCTTCTCGCATCCTTCGTCACATGCATGTAGACAGGAGAACCAAAAATCCGCAAATGGGAAATATCGGGCCTCTTGCCAGAATAAGCCTCCTCCAGTGTACTCATGCCAAGAACCTTGTGAGGACAACGGTTCGGCACATATACTGCTGTATTGCATGCCTCAGCCCACAAGTGAAGGGGTAGGCCCTGATCATGCAACATCGCCCGTGCAGCACCCACGATCGTTCTGTTCTTCCGCTCAGCCACCCCGTTCTGCTGTGGGTTATGGGGTGCGATGAGCTCTCTCCGAATCCCTTCTGCGCTGCAGAACTCCTTGAATTCAGTCAAGATGAATTCACCACCGTTATCACTCCTTAGAGCAATCACCTTCTTCCCCGACTCCTTCTCGACCAGTGCTTTAAACTCACAGAACTTCGCGAATGTATCGCTCTTCTTCTGCATGAAGAAGATCCAGCACTTTCGAGAGAAATCATCAACAAAGATCACATAATACTTGTGCTTTGCTATCGAAGCAACTGAGAAAGGACCACACACATCTGTGTGAACTCTCTCAAGGATCATCGTGGCGTGACTATCCTTCTCGTGAAAGGTGGCTTTCACATACTTCCCTAAAGTACACCCCTTGCACTGATCTGACTGCGCAAGAGTGCCCTTAGGAAACCCAGTAGAAATCTGCTGCAGGATCTTCAAGGCTCCATGGTGAAGGTGGCCCAATCTCCTGTGCCACAATTTGCCCTCATCATCCCGGCTCACCACTTCTCCCGCCTTGCATGCAATTTTCCCTCATCATCATGGGAAATTCCTCCAAGTGTGGTGAAAATCTCATGCACAACTGATGTCGCCACTGATAGCTAACTCCACCCTTTCATCTACCTCTTTCACTGGTCTCCACTGAACTGTCCATGCACTGTAGTGAACTGATGTGTTCTTGAGTTGAATAATGAGTTATTATTTAATGAATTAAATAATATTTAATTCACTCCACTCATAACTAGTTGATTAGCTAGTTAAACTAATCTCAACCAATTCAACTAAATTAAACCGAACACAACTCCACTAGCTATCTCATTAACTCCACCAAACTTCTGCCACTGAAGTCCTAACTGAAGTCAACCATGCATGTGCTCACCAAACCCTTAGGAATAGCGTAATTCCTCTGTCAGATGCATGAGCCACTTCCAAGGCTCGAACTGAAGTGCTCCAAGAGAGTAAACTAAAGTTTATAGTCCAAATATTATTAAGGGTAAATAATATTTGACTTCCCTATTTTTAGGATAGGCAGTATAAATATAGACTTCGACCTATAGGTCAAAAAATAGAGGTCCATATATTTTTACCAACATGACCAATACTCCAAGAATAACATATGGCAACCCCTGGACCATGCTCCATATGTCTAAAAATAGACATAGTCTAAAAATAGACTTTAAGCCAGAATTTTCCCGCGGGCCCACTTAGTGAAGGCAGCTTCATTTCACTAAGCTCCATCATCTTGCTACATTTTCAACACTCCCTCTCAGCAAGATATGGATTATCTGCAACCCCTATCCTGCCTCTGTGGAATTCGAACTTGCTCCTGGTGAGCGCCTTCGTCAGGATGTCGGCATCATGATCCTCCGTGGGAACATATGAAAGCATCATGATTCTCCGCTGAACACAATCTCTGATATGATGGTACCTGATGTCGATGTGTTTGGATCTATCATGAAATACTGGATTAGCCGAGAGTTTAATGTAACTCTGGTTATCACAGTAAATCACTGTAGGCTCCAATGCAACCCGAACAATCCAACGACGATCTTCCTCATCCAAATAGCCTCGCATGCAGCCAAGCTAGCTTCCATGTACTCGGCCTTTGCTGAACTGAGTGAAACGGATCTCTGCTTCCTGCTGTACCAGAGATCCACCTCACAACTAATACATCCCACTTCACTTGCCTAGTTGCAGCAGCAGCAAAACGAGTACTATCTCCACTCGGGGTGGAAGCGGTCTCGTTTTCGCCATTAGTAGAGCATGTACAGGACAAGGGTAAGAAGCCCTTGCATGATGAGGGACCGTCAGGAAGTTAAGAGGCATATTTCATCCTCATTCAGGATGATGACAAAATTTGGGCTCACAAAGCTCAAAGATTAAAGAGATCATTCAGGAGAAACATGCGGTCATTTGTGCTTTGTCCCTCAGCCTACAAAGAGCCAAGTGGATAATCAAATACCTTGAGCAAATAAACAAGCAGCTACAGGATCAGCAAACCATTATGGAGCTGCAAAACATACGAGAGGACCGACAAGCCACCAAAAGGAGCAAAAACAAGTTGACATCACTTGAGCATGAAATTGAAGCTGATCGTGAAACTTGGCTTGAAATAGTAAATATGCATTTGGAAAAGCTGTTTGACAAGGAATAAAAAGAGAAAAACATGTTGAGGCACATGGCTAATCATTACTGGGCTAGAAACCATGTGTGCAAAGCAAGAATCAAAATTTTGAAGGCCAAGTTGAATTAGGCATCGAGGAGGTGAAAAGAGCATGATAAACTTTAGATATTGGCGGAGGCTTCCTTAGCCCAACAGAGCACTTGATGAAGAACACTCAGCCCAACTTTCAAAAAATTTGGGACATTTTTTTCATTTTTGAAAATTTTGGCCTAAAAAACAGAATTTTCTGCTCTATGCGCCACGTCACCTGGCGCTCGCTTTTGATGGAGACCTCCTTTTGAGGAAAACTTAGTATTTTTGGATTTTTCATGGAAAAATATGCATGCTCACAAATGGCCAAGAAATTTTGACAGGTTGTGAGGCCCCAAAAATGTCAAAAAAACCCAAAAAATGACCTTTCTACCCCTTTTTCGACACACAGGATGCAGTGTTGGGAGAACTCAGTTTTGGAGGGGCAAATGGGGGCCAAATTCAAAAATTTGACTTGTTTTGGAAAGTAGACAGGTAGAACGTTCCAACAAGCCCACTTGTAGAAAATTTGGACACAGGGAAGGCCTCCAAAAGTAGTTGTAAAAAGGCGCTACGCATAGGGAAATCAGTGTGGCGCATTGGACGAATTTTGCTCATTTTGGCCAAAAAACTTTGTTTTTCACCTAGTTTCTTCACAGTTTGACTTTTCTCCTTATAATTTTCAAACTCATGATGTAATTTAATGTGACATGATGGATTTTGATGTAATTATGCTAAATTTTCACTCATAGAGGTAGATTCATCCATGAAAAGGTAGTTTTCAACTAAATGAATCAATTCCCTAGTTTTTAAAGGCAAGCTGTTCCACTGCCTAATTTTTAGTTCTTAGTTTAGAATTAGTTGGAACAACTCCTAAATTGATGAGCTCGACCCCTAAAGGCTAGGATGAGTTATTTTTTGTCTATATCTTGTGATTTTTCAGTCATTAGCATGGTTGGACTTTTGATAATGCTTTGAGCATTATTGTACGTTCATCTCTGCAATTTGGCAAAGGAATAGACTAGGGTTTGCAGCACTTTATGGGATTCTTGTGGCATCTTGATTTGGTATTGTGTTTCCTTATATAATTGCAAGTCTTACATGTGATTTATGTATTCCATTATCTCTCTTTGCTTCATCTTAACTAAATCAAACAAATATTGAGGTAGAATCCATTAAAATTACAGTGCTCTACCTAGGGTTTGTTTAGTTATTTATGTTTTCATCTGTTTGAAGAGGATCCATGAGACTTTCATGCCCTCTCCAACTCCTCACTAGTCTAAAATATCTCCATCTCAGTCAATTTGAAGTACCAAACTATTTGCCTCCCTCACCCCATAGAGATCTCTACAAAACTAAGCCTCATTTCCCAGACCCAAATATGCCTTTCCATTTGAGCCAGCAAAACATCATTAAATTCAATCAAACTCTTTTACACACATACCTAGCCTAAAATCAGTCTTCCCATCAAGTCATCTCAAGCCTCATGGATCATTTTTTGCTGAGATTGACAAGGAGAGAGCCCTCTCTCGACCTGGTAGGGCTAGCTCCCAGGTTAAGCATGGTTTGATGTTACCCTAAATTCTTCCTTTCTCAGCCTGAGGTGGGTTTAGGTCCTAACAGTGTCCATATTCATGACATACCTTACATTTGAACGGAATCTTCTCATAATCTAGCTGCTGAATATGAGTCCAGTCATCCACTTTCAGCTTGATGGCCTACGGGAGACCCTTGCTAAGATCCACCTCGACGCAGATCCTAGCAGAGGCTTGCATATTGTCCCTTGGTTTGCTTCGATCAATAAATTTACCCATGGCATTCCCAATGGCACTGACACAATCATCTCCCCATCAATGGAGGGGGAGGTGAGGCAGATGAACCCACACCGGAACCGTGCTGGGCACATCCATCTCAGGGTCGAAATCTGGCGTCCATTTGTTGAGGTAAAAACCTCTGGAATCCATGAAGTAGGGGCCATTTCTAAAGATCAAATATTTGTCTTCTTTGGATTCTAAATGCAAGGTAAAATACCCTTTCCCACATAAGTGGATTGAGATCTTGCCACTTATTTTGTCGAACCATTTTTACTCTATCCATATTTTCACTGTCTTCGGAGAGGGCCATAGCCCGGTAAATTGTCTAATAAGACCCTTTTAAGCAAGGGGGAGAGCAGCCATGTGAGGTAGAGATGGTGGAAGAATGAATTCCTACAGACCTTTGAGTTTCTTCACAAACTTGGAGATGGCTGGGCGAGGACGCTGAGGTGGTAGAGAGTTAACAAGATCCAAGGCAAGCTGAGCAGTGGACATCTCCAGGAAGGATTCCAGAAGGGCCATGCCTAGCATAGAAGGTGAAGAGTAGTGGCTGAAGGCACAAGCACAACAAGAGCGTGAAAAAAAATATTATATATATTATTATTCATATAAAAAAATGTTGATTAAAATTACTATATAAAATATTAAAATAATTAAAATAATTAGTCATATAGTTATTTTCATAAGATTATATTTATATATATATGTATAATGTACAAAACCAGTATCAAATTTTAATATCAAAAGTATTTAGAAAGAAGCTAAGATATTTTCTTTACCATATGTCCATATCATAATCTACACTAGAGTTGCTTCCATTGTCTTTCTCAAGTGAAATGATTCCGATAACTACAACTCGGACATGTATATCTGAAAACTTGACAATTAACAACAATAAATATTTTAAAGATAATATTAAATCTTTTATTTAGGATTTTTCTGAAATCAGTAAATTAAATTAAATTTAAATATTTTTTTTTCTTTATAATCTTATTTTTAATCGATTAAATATGATCAAATATATAAGTTAGTTTGTTGGATTGAAAATCGATAAATTAAATTTAATATAAATAAATAAATATGCATTTTTCTCTTATTTTATTCTGGTTTTTAAAATGTTTTAAAATAAGTGTGATAGTTTATAGTTTTTAATATATGATATTGGTGATTCATAATATATTCCAAAATTGCTAAATTGAATTAAATATAAATAAATAAATAAATATAATATTGTTCTTAATTTACTCGTGTTTTTAAAAAAATTTAGCATTAGTAAAATAATTTGTAGTTTGAAACATATGATATTAGAAAAAACTACTATATTTTCTTACCATATTTCCCTATCATAATCTGCATTATAGCTTCTTCCATCCTCTTATCAAGTGAAATGATAAATATCATAATCTACATAATAGTTTCTTCCATCATCTTCATCAACTAAAATTATTGAGACAACTAATAGAACAACTAAAAATAATATATATCTCAAAACTCAATAATTAACACCCATACAAAGATGATATTAAATATATTAATTTTTGATTTTTGATTGGCCATAAAAATCTAAATTTTTAATATATTACATGTGATGAAATATATAAATTAATATAATGGGTTGGATGTCAGCAAATTAAATTAAACTAGCAATTGCACTATCACCAGATGTTGCAAAGGAAACACCATAAGATTCTTAAAGAGATCAAATAGTTGCTAAGTAAGATATTTATAGTGATTTTGGTCAATTTTAGTAAAGGAAGGAAAAGATTGTGCTGCAATAAAAATTCAAAGGAGGAACAACAACTGATGTTCAATGGCAACGCAAAGCAGACATCAGCAGATCATATCAACATGGAGGCTGGGCGAGGGCATTTTGATGATCCAGTAGCTCTTCACAACCAACCAATTAAGCCTGTCAAGAAATTAATTGCCTTCTGAGCAAAAGAACCATCTTTCAGCCACACACATATTTTATGTAGGTAGAGTGTAGTTATATTTCATGAATAAATATGAATGTAGATGTTCATTCATGATTTCAATTGTGTTTATTATTTGTAAATGGTTAACCACTATTTCTCCTCGGTGATGAATGGAGTGGTTTGCTAATAAGTCATTTTCGAACAAGTAATTTTTAATACTAATTTAATAATGGTTCATTTATATTAATGATTTCTTAACCTAAAATTTGTATACCATACATTAATTTTGATAATATTCACACACATTTCTATTTCGTTGTAGTTTGGTAAACATTTGTTTTGTTTACCTCCATCGTTTATTGAAAATATACACTTTAATGGTGCATTTTATCATTGTTCGCAGAATGTTGCCCTCATTTTATGACCCTCATGATGGTTTGACTGGTACTCATGATGGTTTCAAATTAGAATCATAATGGGATGTCATATTGAATGTCCCCAAGATTAAGCCAAAATAAAATTAACAAAAATTCAGATAGAAAAACACCAAAAATATCATAACACCATTAGAAAATTGATCCACTTGCTTCAAATGGGCCTAAAGGTAGTGACAATGTTCAAGGTACTACGAGAACCACATTTAATTTGAAGTTTGAAGTGCTAAATTGAACATAAATTTCAAAGTACAAAGATAAAAACATAATGATAATAAGAGCATGATTAATGGTTATAGAGCACTACTGTGACATCATTGAGAATAATAAATTTCCACCCATTCAAATGAGCACACACAGCAATGTCCATATATTCAATAGTTGTTCTTTCAAACCAACCTCCAGATTCCTCAAGATATTTTATTCTCCAGACACCAGCTGTCCCATTGAATCTAAAGAAATTCAGAAAGACACCATTCACCTGCTACTCTACCTCAAACTGGAAATAAATATTGATGTTCTACAACAATGTTAATAAATTTTCATCTCTATTTACAAAAAACCACCGAGCCTGGACCAAGCCAAGTTTAGGATTATCTTGCAACATCATCATTCACCAATGTAACGCATTATTATTAGCATGTTTAATCAAGGGAAACATGCAGTAATATGATGCAACATCTAAAGTAGAAGTGACTTGTGTGCTACCTTGAAATGTGCAAAAGTATGTTTCAAGAAATCAAGGTTTGGCTGGAAGTCTGCAACAAACTCATAGTCTTTGACATAATCACAACTCATTGCAGCCTTCAGATTTCCAGCTTTATAACCAGTCCTAATCAACCGATGCCAGTAAAGAATTTTGGTGCCTTTCTGGTTCCACTTAATAACTTCTTCTCTGATAATTTCTTGAACATCGTCATCATATGAATCATCTAGTACTCGAATTAATAACCAATCCTTTGGCCAGTCAAATTGACAAACAACAAAAATGGATTGTGTGTAAACCTAAATTTGGACACAATGGAAGAATGGTATCGGTTATCATGAATACCAGAGAAATCTCAATAATGTGAGAAGTGAGAACAATACAAAAGATATCCCCAAAGGTAGATTTTCAAGCATAGTTATATAGAATACCATGTGGTTTTATGAAATTTTTTATGCAAATGAATTCAATTACTTCAAACCCAACTTATAACATGTGACAGATGATCTCCCAGTATTTCAAGGTAGTGTTCAGTTTAACAGCACAAAAAAAATCAATTCTCCTAAATAACTACACTCAGAAAACTTCCAAAATGACTTCCCGTAGCTTAAATTCTATTGACATGGTCAGAGACCACTATTCCTAGAAACAAACACACATATTTTGGCCAATATAATAGTCTAAGTGCAGAATGTAGGAGTACATTTGATCAGATCTGAAATTTGATGGAATGCATCTTAAAATCCACACAAATGGAACTATGATAAACACTGAATAAGGAATATCAAATATCTGTTTCACAAAATTTGTCAAAATAAGATGAAAACCCAAATCATAGACTTCAAGAAAACTCAAGGGAAGAAACTTTAATATGTCAACGCAAAAATGTTAACATTGAGAAAACAGATTCTAAAATAATTCACATGGTAATGAGATTCATGCCTATCTCTCATTGCACATGGAAATTTGTACCAAGACCATAGGATAAGTAGAGCGTTTCTGTTCAACATCCTTTAGTTCAAAGGATTCATCCTTTGGCTTCAGATTTATCCTCTTATACTTGATTAAAAAAAACCGATGCAGAGGACGATCCGATCCATAGACTGAAAAAATAAGAAAACAATGCAAATTTTTGCAGAGATTGAGTTGGGGGAGCAATGTAATTGGATCTAAAGGAAACCCAAGAGAGATATATCCATTGCAAAAAACCTTCAATCCCAAATGAAGTTGGTATGCACAAGTAGGGTGTGAAGAAATTCCAACCTTTCAAGTAGGAAAAGACTTCAAATACCAATTCTGCTAGTGAAAATATAAAAAATGCCCTAAGAATCCCATCCACTAAAGTGTTCCACAATATATGCAGAACCGAGGGAAATAAGAATACAACTCGTGGTGAGGTTTAAAAAAAAAAAATATGTGCACCAGGGAGCATGGCTACCTGAGAGAAATACAAAACGCTGAGGATGAATACCTGTGCAAAGAAATGGTATTTTGATCACAGTAAAACAAAAAGGACAGGAGTTACCTTATGTAATGGGTTTTGGTATGGCATTGAATTCTTGCGAAGAAGAATGAATTTGTTACACATTGAAGCAAAAAGAGAAACTAGAAGAAAATAAATAAATTGTTTCATATAGTTATTTGCAGGAATATTTTCACACCTTGTTTGTATTCTGGAGGGTATCATGATAATCATGGATGCTGGTGACCCTGTAGAGGAAAACCTAAGACTGAAAGTACCTTCAGGGGAGGGAGAAACCCAGTTAGGCTTGAGAGTTCTCGATAACGAAATGGAAATGGAGTTCTCGATAATGAAATGGAAATGTATAAAAAATATTTAGATTATCAACCCACTTATAGTACATGACTGTGTCGCCAAAGGAAAGAAAAAATATTTAATTAAAATAGAGTGAAACCTGCACTCTTGCAATATTATTTTTCAAATTGAAAATAAAAATATGAGTCCAGAGTCCTGTAGCAAGCTAGGCAAGGCACCCAACAACACGGTGAGCCTTAAGAAGCAACACCCATGTCAGTTGCCTGGCATTCTTGCCCTTGGTATGTTACAAGGATTTAGCTTAGGTTTACATAGGTTTTTTATTGAAATTGTTGAACTTAATTCCCACTATTCCTAGAAATAAACACATAGATTTTGTCCAATATAACAACCCACGTTCAGAATGTGGCAGTACATTTGATCAGATCTGAAATTTCATGGAATGCATCTAAAAATCCATACAAATGGAACTCTGATAAACACATAATAAGGAATGTAAAATCTCAGTTTCACAAAATTTGTCAAAATAAGATGAAAACCTAAATCACAGACTTCAAGAAAACTCAAAGGAAGAAACATTAATATGTCAATGCAAAAATTCTAACATTGAGAAAAAATATTCTAAAACAATTCACATGGTAATGAGCTTCATACCTCTCTCTCATTGCACATGGGAATTTGTACCAGGACCATAGGATAAGCAGAGCCTTGCTATTAAAAATCATTTAGTTCAAAGGATTCATCATTTGGATTCGACTTGATCCTCTTATACTTCATCCAAAAAACACCGATGCAAAGGACGATTTGATCCATAGAATAAATAAAAAAGAGAACAATGAAAATGTTTACAGAGTTTGAATTGGGGCAGAAATATAATTACAAAGTTTGAATTGGTGGGGAGCAATGTAATTGGATCTGAATGAAACCCAAGAGAGATATATCCATTGCAAAAAATCTTGAATCCCAAATGAAGTAGGCATGTACAAGTGGGGTGTGGAGAAATGCCAACCTTCCAAGTAGGCAAAAAGTTCAAATACTAATGCTACCAGTGCAAATATCAAAATGCCCTAAGAATCATAGCCACTAAAGTCCTACATAATATGCACAACCCAAGGAAATAAGAATACAACTCATGGTGAGGTTTGAAAAAAAGAAATATGTGTGCCCGAGAGCATGGTTACCTGAGAGAAATACAAAACGCTGGGATGAGTACTTGTGTAAAGAAATGGTATTTTTATCACAGTAAAACAAAAAGGAAAGGATTTACCTTATGTAATGGGTTTTGGTATGGCAGTGAATTCCTACAAAGAAGAATAAATGTGTTACACATTGAAGAAAAAAGAGAAACCAGAAGAAAAAAAATAAATTTTTTCATATAGTTATTTGTAGAAATATTTCCACCCCTTCTTTGTATTCTGGAGGGTGTCATGAGAAGCATGGATGCTGGCGACCCTGTAGAGGAAAACCTAAGACTGAAAGTACCTAATACTGAAATGTGATAAACCTAAATGAAGTCAATTATGTAAAATCTATCAAATTTCTAAATATAGACATCCATTTAAAATAACTAATTGTAATCCCAATGTAGTAGGAGAGATTATTCCAGGTTGCAACATTGTCTCCTTTCTAATTCACGGCATGGGCACCTGACGCAAAAAAGGTAGAACGAGTAAGTATGACTGGTCTCTTCAGTAGTACTGAAGAGTATGCCTTATTAGACACAATAGCCTCTGATAGTCCATAGAAATTATGAGCATTGTACTCCAAGACACCATTATAGTGAGAAACACTAGTAGTAATGGTCTTGATAACAAATGCTCCATGTCCTCCAGTATAACTGATTTGATAAGGGGCGTCATCCCATCTGGTGTTGTTGGAATCGCTACAAACCAAGCATCAATTTGTCTGTGAATTTTTTTGCGGACAACTCCTGTCATTTGGTAAGGAACATGTG
Source organism: Pinus albicaulis (assembly GCA_034641835.2). Taxonomy (NCBI): domain Eukaryota; kingdom Viridiplantae; phylum Streptophyta; class Pinopsida; order Pinales; family Pinaceae; genus Pinus; species Pinus albicaulis. The sequence continues at coordinate 698,997,763 of CM076571.1, read as the reverse complement.
ATCCCACTAGAAAAGTTGGAAACTTCATCCATATCAAGCCAAAGGCCATCGAATGTGACTGTATCATAACACTGAGATATTTCATTTGTCCAAAATGACTGAGCCTTGGGATGTAGAAAATCTGGAAAATATATTGGGCCTGGCTGCACTTGTCCCAAATATGGTACACCTCCTTGCTTAGTGAAAATATCGTCTCGCTTTCCGTTCTGAAAAGTCTTGTATGTTTCATTTACTCTTATTCCTACGCAATTAAGAGAGTAATTTATATATTTAGGATGTACTGATATGGCTCAGTTCAGTTTTGAATCGTAATTATGTCATAGAATCAGAAAATATTATAGAGAGGGTAATTTCACTAGTAAACCCCTTGAATGTGGAATTGAGCCCTACCTAGATCAACAATAAGAACATATTTCTACCCATTAGCATGGATTCATTCTAGAAATTTTTTTAATTCCTTCTCAGAGAAATTCACAGGATATAGAGTAAAATCCTTGTACTCATCTATGTGATCAATGTATGTCCAAGTTGCATCTAGAGGAATTTTTGTTGTTGCATATCCAGCAACAACTGATTCAACATCTGAAATGTTTTTGTATCCATACCTGCATTGACTAAATCTTGTGCAATCCAATCTGGTTACTTAAATCGGCATGGTTGCAAATACAAAGTCATATCTTGACTTTTCAAATTAAACCTATTCCAGAAGTTCAACCTTGTAATTTGTAGCATCACCAAAAATATTTGATTAATTTACAGGCATGTAAAGAGCTAGGTTCTGGTCAGGAGTATATATGGATAGGAATGTGATCCCATGTTCAAAGTGGTTGTAGCAACTTATCTTTGCCATTGTATTATTCAAAAGAGATCAAAATCTATTCAGGCCCTCTCATGAGGAGAAGCTTGAAGGGTGAATATAATCGTGATAGCAAAAACACAGTGATACAAAAAGAAAATTTCATGGTGGAGTTGAATGCTGATAGTCTTGATGGTTAGATGAAGTTGTTATGAAATAGAGATATGATCTCTCACGAAGTTATGAGATATAGATGTGATCTATTTCCTGAGTTGGGGTAGTTTTCTCCATGATAAATGGGGAAGAATGATTTCATGATGTAATTGGAGTTCTCGATGTTGATAGTCTTGATGGTTAGGTTAAGCAGTCGTGAAATATAGGTGTAATATATTCCTCAAGTTGGGGTTGTTTACCCCATTTATCATGGGGCAGTGGTAGGATGATTTTCTGCAACAATTCCTTTGGAGAAAAATTAATTAGATGCTGAAATTGACATTAAGATAAATGAGATACCTATAATGTGAAAAAAAAGATGTAAGGGTTTTTTAAAATAGGGTAGAAAAAGGTACTGAATCAATGCATTGAAGCCAGTATGGGTAGGAGAAGACTGTTTGTAAGACAAATCAGGGGTGGAGTAATGATATTTCACCATCTACCCCTGGATCTGATCCTTATGGAGAAGGTGAATTCATAAATTTCCAGGTCTTCTAGAAAGATAGGTTACTTTAAATTCGTTAGATTTTTTGGTGAAAAGATTAAAACAAAAAATGACAAAAAAAATATTATAAACTAATTGGGACTACTAATTGCCTTTAAGGAAATTTACTTTTAGAAAATGAATGAAAATCACAATATAAATATGAGGAAATACTAAAATATCAGTATGGCATTGGAGCAGGAAAACCAATGAGGGCTATATACCGCTGAACAACAGAAAGAGGAGAAGGGCTTGAGAAGAAATACAAGTCCAAGAATCCCCCATTTGTTCTATATGTCAAGAAAGATCCCCCATACTGAAAATCAAGTCCATTACTATTCAATAGAAAATTCCCATGAGCAACACCGCCTGGTCTCACATACAAATAAAATGGATGAGACCCATAAAGATCCAAATTCGTATTAAAACAACTAATGAATGAATTTTAGAGTGTATAGTTTTGATTTGCGTTGAGGATAAATTCCTATCTAGTGCTCTTTCCTAATCCATATAGAGAGGCAGTTGATGGTAGGGAAATAGATACCTCCAAGTATTAGTCTTTAAATACAATATTCCTAGATAAATTACCAGTGTCATTTGCAGTGGAATTAAAGAGATTCTCTCCACTTGAATGACTGGTGATTCCAACGCCGAATGGATTATTGTAGTTAGATAGCAATTCATGAGGATGGTTTTGAGAACCGTCACTAATATTGACCCCACCATATCTAGGCAGAATACCACTCAGAACTTCCCATCGCTACTGCTTAGCATCTGTAATATAAAATCTCAAACTATCGTTTGATTCGTACCTGAAACTTGATCAAGTTCAATACAGTTAAGCCCTCTTTCTATGTTAGTACTGGAACATAGCATTGTAAATCTAGTATGTATCATGTAGATCTAATATCTATTTACCCCATTTATCATGGGAAATTGTTAGGATGATTTTCTACAACAATTTCCTTCGTGAAAAAATAATTAGATGCTAAAATTGACAGTAAGATAAATGAGCTACTTATACTGTGAAAAACAAGATGTAAGGTTTTTTTTTAAAAAAGGTAGAAAAAAAGGTACTGAATCAATGCATTCAAGCTAGTATGGGTAGGAGTAGACTCTTTGCAAGACAAAGCAGGGGTGGAGTAATGAGCTTTCACAATCTACGCCTGGATCTGATCCTTATGGAGAGGGTGAATTCATAAATTCCCAGGTCTCCCAGTAACATATGTTTCTTTAAATTCGTGAGATTTTTGGGTGCAAAGGTAAAAAAAAATTGACAAAAAAAATATTATAAACTAATTAGGACTACTAATTTCCTTTAATGAAATTTACTTGTAGAAAATGAATGAAATTCACAAGATAGATACGAGTAAATATCAAAAGACTAATATGAAATTGGAGTAGGACGACCGCTGAGGGTTGTGTACTACTAAACAACAACAAGAAAAGAAGGGCCTGAGAAGAAATAGAAGTCCAAGACTCCCCTATTTGTTTTATATGTCAAGAAATATCCCCGATACTGAATATCTAGTCCATTAGTATTCAGCAACAAAACCCCATCAGCAACACCGTCTGGTCTCACATCCAAATAAAATGGATGAGAACCATAAAGATCCAAATTCGTATTGAAGGTAATAATGTTTGAATTCCCGAGTGTATAGTTTTGATTCGCATTGAGGAGAAATGCCTACCTACTGCTCTCTCCCAATCCATACAGATAAGAAACTAATGGCAGGGCGGTAGAGACCTCTAAGATTGGTATTTAAATACAATATTCCCAAATAAATTACCAGTTTCATTTGTAGTGGAATTAAAGAGAGTCTCTCCACTTGAACACCTCGTGATTCCAAAGCAGAATGCATTATTAGAGTAGTTAAACAACAATTCATGAGGATGTTTCTGATAATCGTCACTAATATTGACCCCACCATATCTAGGAAAAATATATCTTAGAACTTATCATCACTATTGCTTAGCATCCATAATATAAAATCTCAAACTATCGTTGGATTCATACTTGAAACTCGATCAAGTTCAATACAGTTAAGCCCTATTTCTCTGTTAGTACTGGAACAAATCATTGTAAATTTGATATGTATCATGTAGATCTAATATCAGTTAACCGCATTTATCATGGGGAAGTGGTAGCTGGATGATTTTCCACAACAAATTCCTTGGAGAAGAAATAATTAGATGCTGAAATTGACATTAAGATAAGTTAGCTACTTATACTGTGAAGAACAAGATATAAGGTTTTTTTAAAATAGGGTAGAAAAAAGGTACCGAATCAATGCATTTAAGTCATTATGGGTAGGATCAGACTCTTTACAAGACAATTCAAGGGTGGAGTAATGAGCTTTCACCATCTATCCCTGGATTCGATCCTTATGGAGAGGATCAATTCATAAATTTCCAGGTGTTCAGAAACATAGGTTACTTTAAATTCATGAGATTTGTGGGTGCAAAGATCAACACAAAAAATGACAAAAAAATATTATAAGCTAATTGGGACTACTAATCAACTTTAAGGAAATTTACTTGTAGAAAACGAACAAAATTCACAAGAAAGATATGAGGAAATACCAAAACACTAGTACGACATTGGAGCAGTATGACTGATGAGGGTTGTGTACTACTGAATAACAGCAAGCGGAGAAGGGCCTAAGAAGAAATACAAGTCCAAGAATCCCTTATTTGTTCTATATGTCAAGAAATATCCCCCATACTGAACACTAAATCCACTACTATTCAACATCAACACCCCTTGGGAAAAACCCCTTGGCCTCATATCCAAATAAAATGGATGAGACCCATAAAGATCCAAATTTGTATTCAAACTACTAATGTCTGAATTCAAGAGCATATAGTTTTGATTCACGTTGAGGAGAAATTCTTGCCTAGTGCTCTCTCTGAATCCAAACATAGAAGCAGCTGATGGCAGTGCAGTAGAGACCTCTAATTATTGGTCTTTAAATACAATATTCCCAAAAAATACCAATGTAATTTGCAGTGGACTTAAAGAGAGTCTCTCCAGTTGAATGCCTGGTGATTCCAAAGCAGAATGGATTATTGGAGTATTTAAACAACAATTCATGAGGATGGTTCTGAAAATCATCACTAATATTGACCCCACCATATCTAGGCAGAATATCTCTCGGAATTTCCCATCGCTACTTCTTAGCATCCGTAATATAAACTCTCAAACTATCATTCGATTCGTACCTGAAACTCGGTCAAGTTCAATACAGTTAAGCCCTCTTTATCTGTTAGTACTGGAACATAACATTGTAAATCTGATCTGTATCATGTAGATCTAATATACACATGGTCTCTATGTATTAAATTAGACACATGTAAATATAATATGCAAAAAAAGGGCACAAAAATGAGGCAATAGCTAGGAGCAAATACCAAACTCATCCATTCATTAACCGACATAAAAAACAGTTTGATTCAGCTAAAAAAATGACAACAAAATAAGAACGTACAATGGAAAGTGTTTCAGCTCTTCCAATATCGCGTTGTTGAGCTTCACAAAGTATCTAGAACAAAATAAATTAAAAAATTTTAGTATTTCCCATATTTGCAGAATCTAAAACCCTAAAGCCCAAAAGTTTTCAAGTCAAAAAATGCTCACTTGTTGAAAAAATATTCGCATAGACGTCCAACAGAGGGTTGCCCATGCCAAAGAGCACACCTTCCATACTCATTTCCTGCAAACAAAAATCAATTGAGAGATGCATGCCTGCAAAAAATCTGTGAGTTATGATAACTCTACAATAGTAGAGATGTCCAATAGAGGGTTGCCCATGGCGAAGAGAAAAGCTTTCGTAGCCATTTCTTGCAAAAAAAAAATCATTTCGAACCATTTCTTGCAAACATAAATCAATCGTGAGATGCGTGCCTGCAAAGAATTCGTGGGTTATGAGTTATCATAATTGTAAAATAAATATTTGTAGCTACCTTTTCTTTTTCATCCAACAGCTGAATATATTTTAATCGTCTAACATATAATCTAACGATTTAAGTTTATGACATGGATGCACATAGGAAATTTGTTTTCAAATAATGACACCTTACGGTGTAATTAAATTAAATAAATAAATATAATATTTTTTTGTTAATAATAGATTAAATGTGATAAAATATATAAATTAATTCAATGGATTGAAAATATTAAGTTAAATTTAATATAAATAAATAAATATACATTTTTTCCTTTTTTATGGTTTATAAATGTTTTAGAATAAGTCCAATAGTTTATGGTTTTAAAATACAATGCTAGGGATTCATAATATTTCCGAAAATCAGTAAATTGAATTAGATATAAATAAAAAAAATATAATAATTTTTTTAATTTGTTCATGTTTTTAAAATGTTTTAGAATAAGTCAAATAATTTATAGTTTTTAACATATATATAATATTAGTGATATATAAGAATATTTTTTTTATCCTAAAAGAGTATATATTTATTTATAAAGAGGATTTATCCGGGAAAAAAATAAAAATAAAAAATAAAATTATTTAGTAGAATTGAAAATGTTTTTGTTATTATCTCTCTTCCAAAATCACCTCCAACTCACTTGGAGAGTCACTCTAGAAGCAATAACAAAAGGAAAAAACTGGAGACGTTTTTTTTTGTGAACTAGTAAAGGAGAGGAGAAGACAAAAAATGAATATAAGATGTTCTCTTCATGAATATAAATTTGTCTTCTATAAATTTACAACATGAGCTAAATTTAATGCGTAGGAAATAGTAATAATATATAATTTAAATTTATAAATTATTTATTGGAAGCTAAATGAAGATATGAGAGCTTCAATATCTACAATTATGTTTATAGACATGTACATAACTTATCATCGCATTGAAAGAGAATCCCTTAATTATCGACCTAAATGATAAAATAAACTTGATACAACCTGATACAACCTGATAATTCAAGAAAACTTACTAAGTTACTTGTAGAATGTATTACATTTTACTTATGTATATGATTGAGTGGCCTCTACCCCATAAGTCATTTGTCTCTACAACATCTATTTACTACCTATTAAATAGTTCAAATTAAAATAAAATGAAGAAAATTATTAATATGTATATATGCCTCTCTTGAGAAGAAATGTTTCATTCATCCTTCCATTTGAAATATTTCCTGACCAATGGATGAGAACTACTAACCTTGTTGACCTTCTCTTGGGGTATGTTGACCATATTCGATCTTGCCAATCTTGTTATCCCATAGACCCATAAGCTCATTCAGAAACAAAGAGTTTGTAAGAAGGCCATTTAAAATGTACACAGTCTTCTTCAAAGTTCATCTAATGCCTTGATAGTGTATGTTGCAAAGTGTTAGTCAATAGAAAAAACAACTGCATATTCCAAATGTATTAAAATGATTCAAAGTAACAAGAAGGGATATAATCAATTTAAAATAGAAATTAATAGTCCATAAATCCTTTACCATTTCCATTTCCAAAAATGAAAACTTTGTGCCTTGGTGGGGTTGTAAAGCCGGTATGCTCCACGTTTCAAACAATATGCCTTGCAAAATAGTTTCTAGAGACGAATGTGTATTTTGGAGTGCATTCATATTTGGGTTTAGATCAATTTACATGTGCATTAATGGGCCTCAAATGTTAGGGGAAGTTGCACATTCGTTGACCTAGTATCCCCCATCAAATTTCGCTAAAAAAATAATTGGGTGACAGTGTGTTTTTGTGGTATTTATGTAGTGGAGGAAGGGTGTGAGAGTACATGGCCACAACAAACTTGGGAGAAAATTGAAGCTTATAATATTATTTATTTAAAAAATAAAAAATAAAAAATAAAATATATGATAGAAATCAGGAATAAACAAAAACTACAAATATGCCCAAATCTAACATCGATATAACTATGCAACAATGTTGGGTTTATGAATTCACTCGTGATCGTATGCTTGAAAAATAAGATACCACTTCTTATATGATGAGTGTGAATGCTCAATCCCAAGTGCCACATCACTTAAACCCTGGCCATAATGTATGTGAGGTGGCTCTTCCACTACATAATCCTTGGCCATTAATTCTAAAGTTACCCGGTTAGCGGATAAATCCTAAACAAACATGCTCAAAAACCTTAATGTTCCCAGCCAAAATATTTTAAGAAAAAATAAATTGAAGGAGATTAGTGGAACAATCTTGAATATAAGAATGGTAGTTTTCCATTGTTGGGACCTTCCAAAATCTCCCATCTGCCCATCTACTAAAAAAAATAATCAAATAAACCTATCAAAATATACTACATTAAACCTAAGTTAGTATGTAAAATTTAAGATGCTTGTTAAATTGATAGTGTTAAAAATATTTAATGCATCCAGGACATGTTGCATTCTAATTGCCACATTTGTATGACAATTTGTATGAAGTGGTAAGGAGTACTCCTATAAATTGATAGTGTTAGAGGAGTGGAATGCAAATCAATGCAACCACGACACAAGAGAACTTTCATCTTTTAGGTACGTGTTAAAATAAAACATTTCATTTATCCTTAGAATAAATGAAATTCAATGCAATGATGACATGTTGGAGAAAAAAATTGAGTGTTTAATTACACTTTTCAGTTATTCTCCCACGACCAAATTTGTTTGAACCAATATCATTCCACTTTTTGTTAATCTTCATAGGTGGCAATTAAGAAATGTTATTGTAAATTTTTAATCACGTTTCGTAAAATTTTAATTTAAGTATGGTTTCATCCTATGGTTACCATATGGTTTAGATATGTAAGGAAGTTAGTAGTGTATATTTGATCCATTTGTGTAGTGGGGATGACGAGAATATACTGACATCTCGAAATGTACACTATATAATCGAAATGATTAATTAAGGAAATGATTAAAGTAACCAATTCCAATAAAGGAGACGCTTATCCTCATAATTACGATAATATGTTTTCTCATGAAAGATCAGAGGTTCAAATCTAGAAGAGAGTACTCTATATATAATTTTTTGAACTTTAGCACTATACTCTTTATCTCTTATACCAATTTAATATCTTGAAATTAATTTTTTGTTTTTATTTTTATTAAATAAACATGGTTTAAATATTATTTAATATATAAACTTGTTATGAAAATTAAAAAAAAAAACTAGCCCATTTATAAAATACAAATTTCTAAACATATGGCATAAGCCCCAATTTTTGCATAGCCAGTTATACCCGAATTGAAGAAAGCAAGGGAAGTTTTGATAGCGGACAAGTTAATCATGTAAGAAGATGTTAATGAAATGAGTAAATCAATTACTAGATGTAACAAATAATTTTGTTGGCTTAGAAATTAAGGGAATTGTACTTAATATATATTTTGTTATTTATATTCCTTTAAGTTTTCTATTCATCCCCTAATTAAATATTCGTGGTTTTCATTTTACTCTAACACACTGTGATATCTGTTCGCAATTATTTCCTACATGTATATATAAATATATAATTTTATATATTATTCAATGTAATAAAAAAATGAATGTCACATTTCTATTGTTGTATTTTATGTAGGATAGAATAATTCCATAACATGAGAGAACCTATTCAATTGATGAGGGGACATGATAGAGCTTGGAAACCCTAATCATGGCAACCATATTCGAACCCTGGGCTTCTCGAGATCACTACATGCATTGGAAGGAGGATCATAAGAGAAATACTACAAGCTTCGGTGTTAGGGTACGGAGGACACTTGGGCAGGCTGTAGTAGGTCGTGTCATGCATCGAAAATAGAGCTAGGGGAAATGGGGTTAGGGTTAAGGGATGGAGGAAATGGTTTTGTTTTTACCTAATCACATTTCCATCATGAGGAGAAATCACGTGATCATAGTTTCATATGTGGTACTTCACTCTTGGGTGAGTGATTTACCAGCTAACAATGACATGAATTATCATTAGAGAATGGGACTCCGTGGAACCTGATCCCGAACCTGAAGTTATCCTTCCAGTTTTGGGTTACAAAGTTTTGGAGAAGAACCTCGGGATTTATATTCCGTTAGGTAGAGGATTTGGGACAAAGCTCATAGCTTCGAGGGAGGTTTGGGGTATAGGGAAAGGGATAGGCCTTATGGAAGAAAGCCTGCTCAGTACAAGCCACAACGTCTGCAAGGTGGAAAATAGATGAAATCTGCATCAGCTCCTTGCGAATACTAGGACGGTGGCAGAAGCATATGAAATGGCAGTTCATGTAAGTACTCCTACGCCTGGTGGTTTCAAAAAGTCATTATTTTCGGGAGGGTTGGAGGATATTATTGCTAGTTGTGGGGATCAAGGAAATATGGTATTGAAGGCCTTTCTAGAAGAGGTTCACAGTCGGCAGGAACTAGTTAGGGTGGTCCATTTGGATGCTTCCCTTGCAAGAAGAAGCCCATTGCAGTGGAAAGAGACTCCTCGGTATAAGTAATTCCCCTCTTTGCACTGTATAGAGGCGTGGGTACTTGGCTGGAGGTTGGAAAAAGTTTTTCTCGAAAACCCTCCCTGTAGCACAAGACCCAGGAACGATTCTGAAGGTGGGTTCCTACCCTCAATCCAAGGAGAGGATCACGAGAGGTGCTCTATCATCTATCAAGAGGAGGAGGTGCATGTGGTTTCTGGGGCCATAAAATACCAAGAAGTAGAACAAACCCTTTTGGTGGAACATAGATCTCCAGTGGAAGAACGACTCAGGTCGCTTGAACCAGAAGGGAAAAATTCTAATGAAACCTCGCAGGGGGGTGGGGAAGGAGGAAGGAGCAAGGCTACAGGAAGTAAGAGGATGAAAGTTAAGTTGATCAGGAAGAAGGAATAAATACCATGTTGTGTCTTTCGGATTGACATACAAATACATGAAGTGATGGAGGCTGTCGAAACAATATTAGTTGGTCGAGTAAAGGAGAGGAATTCTAGGCTATATACATATCAGAATGGACCCTAAAAGCCTGGTTAGAGGCTTCTAAGAGGAAATTAAAAGTCCATAACTTAGCTTGAGGTTGTTTCATGATTAAGTTTGCAAAGAATGAATATTTGTAATGGATTCTGAGGTGCAATGGGAGTTTTGGGAAGCGACCTATTCTCTTGAGGAAATGGACCCCTTTATTTGATGCTAAACATGAGAAAATTGAGGAAGCCCTAGTGTGGCCAAAGCTTCCGAGACTGACTGTCTTATTTTGAATGGATTTAGATGTTAGATCCATTCAGAATACCTTGGGAAAATTCTTGGAGGTGGATATGTCTTTCCAAAAAACCATGGATAAGAGTGCAACTCAAATTCTGGTTAGTTTAAATCCAAAGGAAGGAATCGCTAAGGATATTCATCTAAAATACAAGGACCTATATTTTATCAGATGCTTGATTATGGACACTTTTCTTATCAATGCAACCGATGTCACAAATATGGAAATTTCACTAAGGACTTAGCGCTAGGTCATAGAAGAATAAGGAAACCGAAGAGGGAGGCAGGAATTCCAATCATAAACCAGGAAGAATAGGAACCTAGAGAGGCAGAAGGGGAGCCTATGGAAGGCATGGAAGAAGAAAGTGGTCAGCAGCTAGTAGAGGGTCCACAACATATGCAGACAAAGATAAGACACCCTCAAGAAAAATCTGAGCCAGTGGAGTGGCCTTTTATTCCCACTGGAGAAAGAGGCAACAGAACCTCGTCTTCTCAGTAGGAGGGTATGATCCTGGACCGTGTATTTTCTCCCAATTCCAATATGTTTACGTCTTTTTATTCTCTTTCGAGGCCTCATCCATTCAGAATAGTCTTCATGGAATTTATGAATGTGGATTCTATTTCAAGGGCCCTCGATAGTATTATAACCGCTATCCCTGAGCTCTATATTGACCCCCCTACTATTTCTGGTCCTGAGGATCTCCCCCTTCTATTCAGTTTGTGTTATATTCTTTCGATGAATAGTCACATGCGGTGGGGTAATAGGGGGGGCGATAGCCGCCTTTGTATGTTGCACTGGGCACAACGTACGAAGGGGTTCACATCGGGGACGATAGCCACCCCTGTCGGGGTCTGGGGTAGCACCCAGAGAAAAAAAAATTGGTCGTTATTTTCCGATGGGTGGACTCGCCCATGATTTTGTGCATGGGTTTGCACATGGTTTTTGGGCATGATGGTTTTCGGTCCCTGGTATGTTTTATATCAGGTCAAGGGAACTATGGTTATGTTCTAATCCAGGGTTAATGGATTGGGGTTTATGTATGCTTCATCATGTATATATATGTGTTGTAACACTAAAAGGAATATAATGAAAGATCAAGTTGGTCGTCCCGATTTGGGATCCAGGGGAAAATCTCTATGTTTATCTGTTTTATGTTTTATGCTCTCACTATTGTTTATTTTTTTTATTAAATATTCCTTTGCAAATAATTTCTATACAGGGTTAAAACCTACATTTGGTATCAGAGCAGTTTCGGCATCAAGGGGACACCGTTGCTGCTGAAGGGTTTTTTTTTCTCGGGCTTGAGGTAGACCCTATTCAATGGGAGATCTATGGGATCGATTCTTGCGGTGAAAGAGGATGGAGAGCAGCAGGAAGATAGAGATTGAGAAATTTAATGGTTAGAGTTTTGAGTTGTGGAAGCTCAAGATGGAGGATCTACTAGTGGATAAAGATTAATGGATCAAGGTAGATCTAGGTACTAAACCAGCGAAAATGTCAGATGAAGACTAGAAGAAGCTTCATCAGAAGGAAAAGAGCACAATACGGTTGTGTGTCTCAGATTCAGTATTGTTGAATGTATCTAGGGAAGCTACAGCGAAGACCTTGTGGGACAAACTAGGGACTTTGTACCAATCTAAGTCTCTGGTGAATAAATTTTTCCTATGGAAAAAGCTGTATAACCTAAGGATGAAGGATGGAGACTCGGTGACAGAGCATATGAACGTCATCAATACTATGGTATGTTATCTGTCATCTATTGATATTAAAATATTATATGAAGATAAGTGTGTGAGTTTGCTGTGTTCTCTACCAAACTTGTGGGACAGTCTGGTTATTGCAATAGGTAGCAATACAACTACCTTGAATTTTTATGATATTGTCTCATCCTTGCTATCGAAGGCAATGAGAGGGAGAAATATGGAGGGTTAGAATGGATATGCCTTATCTGTACGAGGAATGTCCCAAAATAAAAACAAGAATAAGGTTTTGAGTGGGAGATGTAAATCTACAGGGAGATCTAAATCTCCTGGAAAGTTTGTAAAGGTGTGCTGGAAATGCAAAAAGGAAGGGAACTACAAAAAGGAATGTAGATCTAAAGCTCTTGAGAAATGAAAGGGATCTGATAATCTCCTTCTGCAAAGGAAAAAACCACCTCGGATGAAGGTGGGGATATATATTTGGCTTCCTATTCAAATACACATGTAGATCAAGAGTCATGGTTGATTGACTCGGATAAATCCGCTCACTTCACTCCTCATATGGAGTGGTTCTGCGAGTATGATAAATATGTTGGTGGTGATGTCTTCTTAGGTGATGATAGGAAGGCTAGTTTGGTTGGACGTGGAAAATTCAAGCTAAAACTGCAAGGTGGAAGGATTAGAACACTTCTTGGTGTTCTGCACATTCCTGCATTGGCTAGAAATCTGATTTCTGTAAGCAAGATGGATGATGCAGGTGTAAAAACAGTGGTCGAGAAATATTCCTGTAAGATGGTTAGGGGAGAACTGGTGTTAATGCGGGGAGCTCGGAATGGAACTCTGTACAAGCTTTAGGGCAGCACTATTATTGATGGGTGCAATAGTTTTGTGGTTCCTGAAAGTGGAGCGGAAAGCCTAGCAGTCTCTGGAGAAAAGACCATGCTATGGCATCAAAGGCTTGGACATATTGCAGAGAAAGGCCTTCAGATACTGCATGGAAATCGTATGGTAGATGGTATGTTTAATAGCTCTTTGGATTTTAATTTCTGTGAACATTTTGTATATGGAAAGCAGAATCGGGTTAGTTTACCTTCTGGTGCTAAGAGGTCAAACAAGATATTAGAGCTTGTGCACAGTGATGTGTTTAGACCTATGTCGGTTCCATCACTAGGTAAGTATGTGTACTATGTTTCATTCATAGATGACTTCTCAAGGAATACATGGATATATTTCTTGAGGAAGAAATCAGAAGTCTTTGAAAAATTTAAAGAACTTAAGGCTCTGGTGGAAAACTAGATAGAGAAGAAGATAAAGGTGCTGAGGACAGATAATTGTGGGGAGTTCCGCAAGAAGGAATTTGAAGAGTTCTGTAAGAAGTGCGGTATAGCACGGAAGAAGACTACTCCATACACACCTTAGCAAAATGGAGCTGCAGAAAGAATGAACAGAACACTGATTGAAAAGCCAAGAAGCATGCTCAGTGGTACCGGGTTAGGACAAGAATTTTGGGCAGAGGCAATGGAGACTACATGTTACTTGGTTAACATATCACCTTAATCAACGTTGGAGGATAAGACTCCACATGAGGTATGGACTAGTAAGTAACCCTCTCTTTCACATCTGAGGGTATTTGGATGTGATGCATATGTACATGTTCCAAAGGAGAAAAGGAGAAAGTTGGATAATAAATCTAAAAGGTGAATCTTTATTGGGTATAGGGGTGGTTTAAAGGGTTACAAGCTTTGGAACCCAGAAAAAAGGAAGGTTGTGTACAGCCGAGATGTGGTGTTTAGAGAGGTGAAAGATATTTTTAAACATGAATTCCTACCAAAGGATCCTGAGAAGATAGAGTTTGAGCTAAAGGAGGATGAATCAGACTCGACAACAGAAGAAGAATCAGAAAAGGAAGAGCCACAAAATATAGTTGTGAGATCAGTTGGGGAAATAAGACAACCAAAAAGGTATATTCCATCTGATTTCTGCTCAAACTTTGCTTTAACTATAACTAATGATGATCCTAGAACTGTCAGGGAGGCAATAGATTTAGAGGATGGAAAACTCTGGAAGGATGCCATGGTTGATGAAATGACATCTTTGCATAAAAATGAGGCATGGGATCTAGTGGAGTTGCCGGCAGGAAGGAAGCCCATCGGGAGAAAAATGGGTGTTAAGAAGAAGATGAGTGTAGAAGGCAAGGTGGAGAAATACAAAGCTTGATTGTTAGCAAAAGGTTATTCCCAGGTGTTGGGAATTGATTTTGATGATATTTTTTCTCTTGTTTCCAAAGTTACTTCTATTAGATTAATTTTATCTGTCGTTCCTGCATTTGATTTAGAGGTAGAATAGATGGATGTGAAGACAAAATTTCTTCACAGGGATCTAGAAGAGGAGATATACATGAAATAACCTGAAGGATTTATGGTGAAGGGGATGAAAGAGTTGGTATGCAGGTTAAAGAAGTCTCTGTATGGGTTAAAACAGTCACCAAGGATGTGGTATAAAAAATTTGATACCTATATACAGGGAGTTGGCTTCACCAGAAGCAAGGAGGATCACTCTGTTAATCTTTACATTAATTGGTGACCCTGTTATTTATTTGGTCTTGTATGTGGATGATATGTTGTTGATTGGAAATGACAAATAAGTTATCTAAGATTTGAAAACCCATTTGTTCCCCAAATTCGACATGAAGGATCTTGGTGCTACAAACTATATTTTGGGCATGGAAATTAAGAGAGATCGGGCAAAGAGGAAGCTCTGCTTAAACTAGAGGAAGTATGTTGAGACTATATTGCAGAGGTTCAATATGCAGGATAGTAAACCGGTGAATGTTCTGATTCCTGTAGGTACAAAGCTGTCTGCTAAATAGTGTCCCAAGACATAAGAAGAAGAGGAGGATATGTCTCATGTTCCATATGAAAGTGTAGTTGGTAGCCTGATGTATGCAATGGTCTGTACTAGACCAAACATTGCACATGCAGTGGGAGTATTGAGCAGGTTTATGTCAAATCCATGGAAGGAGAATTGGACAGCAGTGAAGCGGATTTTCAGATATTTATGTGGCACTATTGATTATGGCTTGTGCTACCAGGGAAGACCGGGATTGGAAAGAGTGTTGGACATTCATGGTTTTTTTGATGCAAACTGGGCTGGAGATCTGGACCAAATAAGATCTACAAGTTGGTATATGTTTAGCCTATTTGGAGGTGTAGTCAGTTGGATGAGCAAAAGACAATCTGTAGTGGCTCTTTCAAATACAGAGGCAAAATACATGGCAGTCACTCATGCAAGAAAGGATAGACTGTTTGTTTGGAGAGATTGTGTTCAATTATGGGGTTGGTGCAGCAAACTATAAGGATAGACTGTGATATCAAAAGTGAAATTTTCTTGGCTAAGAGCCTTTCTTATCATTCAAAGACAAAGAAACATTGATGTTCAATATCACATTGTGACATATATGGTTGAGACAAAAAGGGTTTTGCTGGTAAAGGTGGACACTTTGAAGAATGTTGAAGATGCATTGACAAAGTCTGTGAGCACTCAAAAGTTCTCCTTATGTAGAGAAGAAATGGGTGTTGCAAAGCTAGGCTAATGAATCAACTCTCCTGTGGCCCCCTGCGGAAAGAGAACAACAAGTGGGAGAATGTTGGGTTCGTGTTATATTCTTTGCATGACTAGTCACTCTCGGGGGGGGTAATACGGGGGCTGATAGCACCCCCTATACATTGCGTTGGGCGCAACGTACGGGGGGGTGGGGGGTAACACGGGGGCCGATAGCCCCCCCTATACATTGCGTCAGGCGCAACGTACTAGGGGGGGTCATAGGGGGGGAGGTAGACCCCCTATCGGGGGGTGGGGCAGCACCCTGGGAAAAAAAAATTGTTCCTTATTTTTCGGTGGGTGGACCTGCCCATGGTTTTGTGCATGGGTTTGCACATGGCTTTGGGGCATGATGGTTTTCGGCCCCTGGTATTTTGTAGATCCGATCAAGGGAACTATGGTTATGTTCTAATCCAGGGTTTATGGATTGGGGTTTATGTATGTTTTGGCATGTATATATATGTTTTGTAACTCAAAAAATAATATAATGAAAAATTAAGCTTGTCGTCCTGATTTGGGGTCCAGGGGAAAATCTCTATGTTTATCTATTTCATGTTTTATGCTCTCGCTATTTTTATTTTCTCTTTTAAAGATCTTTTTGCAAATAATTTATGTACAGGGTTAAAACCTACACCTTCAACCCTACCCTCTGGAGAAGCCCCCTTATAACCTTAGATCTAGAGAGAACAAGAAAATACCTCAGAATGTGGTCATCTGTCTTTAAATTCAGCATCTCTCGGTCAGGCCTAGGAAGGCGAGGGGTAGGAAATCAAATCTGTCCAAAGTCCATTTAAGGGAAAAACTTGACATTGCAAATAGGAAACTTGTTTCCCTTTCTGGGGTGCTTAGAGTAGTGCACACCCCCTCCTTGGCTTATAGAATATTATTTTATCCTTCAATTGTAGGGGGTTTTCTATTAAACCTAAAAAACTAGCCTTAGGGGACTTAGTGAAGTCTTATGAACCTAATGTCCTCATGCTACAAGAGACTTTGGAAACTGGTGTCAATATTGTTGGAGCTATGTCCAAAATGCTCCCAAGTTGGTCTTTTCAGAACTTGAATAGATTAGGAAGGTGTGGGAGCCTGGTGATGGGAATTAAATTTGGTAAATTGAAGGAGATCAACACATGGGGAATGGGAAACGCTCTAGAAATAGAATTTTACTCGAATGAACTTTGATCGCCACTATTGTTATTGAATGTGTATGGTCCTTTCTTGGACATGGTCCCCTTTTGGAACAATATGTTTTCCAAATCCTTCTTGAAAAATCCAAACCTCATTTTTATAGGAGAGATGAACTTCTCTTTGGGGCTCTCAAAAGCCTGCATACCATCAGCTTGAGCCGACCTTATCACAGAATTTTTTCTGAACAAGATATCTTCTTTGAACCTGGTGGATGCCAATTTGATTAAGCCAAGTCCTCATTGGAGGAACAAAATAAATGGAGCTAAGAGGGTGGCCAAAAAGTTGGATTTTTTTCTTCTAAAAGAGGAGATGGCAACCAGATCCTCGGTCTTTTGGCACTGGGTGGGAGAAGGGGGTGCCTCTGATCATTTTACTATCCTTCTAAAAATCATTAGCCCACCCAAGAAACCTGGAGCCCCCTTCAAGTTCAATTCTTCATAGCTCAAGGATGAATATTTCAATCAACTATTTAAAGACACCTGGAAGAAGTGGGAGGAGGATCGACATTGAGGGAAGAGCTCCCACTTCATGGAAAACCTTAAACAAATGAAAAAGGCCACTTTGAAGTGGGAAAAATTGAAAAAGGTTGTGGAGGAGGAATCCGTTGGACAGACCAATGAGGAACTGTAGTATCTGAAAAATATAGAGGGAGAGGGCTATGAAACAAATGAAAATAGGGATACAATAAAAATACTCACATAAAATAGAATGAAATGCTTTCTAGAAAATGAAGAAAGGTGGTGACTAAAAGGTAGGGCCATGTGGATGTCAGTAGGGGACGAAAGCACAAAATTTTTCTAGAACTATGCAAAAGGGCATAGAAACATAAATACCATTTCGGGTATGCAAATAGAGGAAGGAAGAACTGAAAAATCCTTTCAGGAGCTTGCGAGTCTGGGATACAGCCATTCAGATTTCTCTTCAAAGCCCCAACTGAGGCCTCAATAGAAAAAATAATCAGAGTAGCATAGTTCTTCCCACAGTATATTGAAGAGGAAGGAATTGATAGCATAATCGAATCAATGTTGGAAGAGGAGGAAGAAGGGATCCTAAAGTCAATGCAAAAGGACAAAAGTCCCCTGCTAGATGGGTGGACAATTGAAGTTTTTCAACATTTCTTTGAGTCCCTGGGGGATGATTTGGTTTGGGTGGTAGAAGATTCAAGGATTAATGACTCCATATACCAACCCTTCAACTCTAATTTCCTTACACTCATCCCTAAAAAGGAGGACCCCAGATCCTTTGAGGACTTCAAGCCTATATCCCTCTTCACATGCATTTAAAAAATTATTGAAAGGTGATAGCCACATGCATGAAGCCTTTCCTCTCAAAGAACATCTCCAAGGAGAAATTTGGGTTCTTAGATGGAAGAAAAAATCCTGAGGTGGTAGGGGTGGCTCAGGAAACTCTCCACGGTCTCAAGAGGAGTAAGAAGAAATGAGCGATAGTGAAAATTGGAGTCTTTAAAGTTTATGATCATATAAGTTGGATGTACATTCAACTTCTCTTGACCCATATAGGGTTCAAGAATAATTTCATCAACTAAGTAATGGGATGCATCAAAACCACAAGCATCGCCATTCTGATCAACGAGGCCGCAACTCCATTCTTCCAAATTCATAGGGGTCTTCGTCAAGGTTGTCCTTTGTCATGCCTCCTTTTCCTGCTGGCAGTAGAAGGCATTAGTCAGATGATCCATGATGAAAATAGGAGAGGATATATCAAACTATCTATAACTCATTTTTTATTCGTTGACGATATTATATTGTTCAACAATGGAAACAGAGAAGACATTAGATGCATCAAATTAATTCTAGACCTTTTCCTCAAGGAAACGGGGCTCGGTATAAATGGCCGTAGATCTTCCATAACTATGGAAGGGTTCACAAGGGTGGAAGTAGAAATAATTTCTGAGGAGATCCCTTTTGAAGTTAAAATCTTTTCCGACAGCTTTAAGTACCTGGGGTTATTCTTGAAGCCTGAATCCTACAAAATCCAGGATTGGCACTCGCTCGTGGAAAATATTGATTCAAGGGTAAAACACTAGAGTTTCAAATGGATATCAAGGGCATCAAGTCATGTGCTAATCAAATCAGTGGTCGTGGCTATTCTGGTTTACTGGGAAGCATTAAAATGGGTCCCAAAAGGAATCCTTTCGAAAATAAGGAAGATTTGTAGTATATTTTGGTGGGTATGATTGAATGATGAATCGGTTCTCTCATGGGTGGCTTGGCCAAAAGTTTCGAGACCAAAGGCCTAGGGAGGTTGGGGAATAAAGGATATCTACTATTTCACCCCTTCTTTTGTGACAAAATTGGGATGGAGGTTAATAACTTTGGATAACTTGTGGACATCAGTAGTAAAGAGAAAATACATTGACCTAATACAAGTGGGGGATTGGTTGCGTCTACCAGATAAAAATCTACGAAATGCCTCGGTAGTATGGAAAGCCACTCTGGAATCAATCAAGATTATTAAACAAGGCTTGGTTTTGCATGTAGGAAATGACGAACATGTCAGAATAGGCCAGAATCCTTGGGTAGGATGGAACATACCATATGTCCTCTCCAAAGATTTGATCAATCATCTTGCCAGCAGAGGGATTCATTATCTAAGTCATATTGAAAGTATGGGCTAGATGATTGTTTTTCGACAAGCATGGATATCATGGGAGGACCTTTAGATAGAATATAGGTGGAGGGAATAATGGAAAGGATATATAAGAGAGCTACAAAGTTTGAATGTCCTCATGCATAAGATACCGAACTCCTTGAGATAGGTACACTCCCCTACCTGAAAGTATACTCCAAAATGTAGATATAAGTGGTTCAGGTCTTAGAAAGGGTCAGCCAAGCTAGAGTGGTGGTATAAGCTGATGTGGGAACTCAAGTGCTCAGCAAATTCGAGGCTTTTATTCTGGTGTATCCTAAATAACAAATTCCCATCACGGGATAATATGCAGAAAGTAAGTAATATTGACATGGGTTGGTGGTCTCTGTGCAAAAAGAATGAGGAATTAGTTCATCATCTATTTCTATCCTTTCCCTTCATCGAACAAAACTCTGAGGCACTTAAGTCTCTCTCAAATATGGGAAGGCCCCTCCATCTCGTAGGCATGGAAAAAATTGTGGAATGATGCCTCTAATGAATACTTGAAAAATATTTTGCATATTGTCTCATGGGGCACATGGATTGCCACTAATAGGGTCATATTTAGGGACACCATGATTCTAGAATCTACCCTAGTATCAAAAGGGGTATCCATTTATGAGAACACCCCCATTACCAAGGAAAATCAGCCAACGAGCATTATTCAGAAGGAAGAGATTAGGGGAGAAATCACATGGGCCTATTTTGGTGGAGCTTCAGACCCTCAGAATAGGTATGGGGCAGGGCTCACCATATATTTCCCTTTGGGGAAGATCTTAAAAGCCTTTTCGGGGTTAGGACCTAGAACAAAATTTTTTGTTGAGCTCCAATCCCTAAAATTGCTTTTGTGTTGGCTCACTCATAGCAGGCTGAGGGCAGTCCAAATTTTTGGAGATTCCATGAATATTACCAAAATATGGTTTAATGGGAAATGAAGATGCCAAAACTATATTATGCTTCCATTACTAGAAGAGGTTCTGAATCTGAAAGCTTATTTTAATCAAATTTTTGTTTTTCATATTTACAGGGAATGGAACATGGACGTAAACCTCCTATCTAAGGAGGGCATACAACAGGCTTTGGGAACTTGGGTAATCAAATAATATGAAGGAGAACTAATCAAGGTCTTGAATCAGCCCCCGCCTGCCATTTAAATTCTCGATCTGTTAGATTTTTGTTTTAATTTTAGTTTTTCAAGCTCTTGTTATTATATTAACTTGAAACTTCGAACTTCAACACTTCTCTATTTTGTCTCTATTTCAGATTTTTTTCCTCAATGAGAGGATATCCAGGAGAAAAAAATGAGTTTTTTCTTTTTCCTGATAATTAAACTATGCACATCTGAAATAGTGTTTACTCTTTAGATTTTTTTTTTTGTCAACTAAACAGATTAATGCATGTTTTGACTCTTGTTTAGGGATGGTTTTCATCTATTAGGAGAATCCCACGGGTTCTCACATGTGCTCTCCACTTACAAATATTTGTAGGGCTAATCAAAACAAGTTGCGCTGGTTTCCTCATAGCCTGTAAACTCTATGCTTTTTCTTCTTGTTGAAGGGACAAAAAGCATACAGTTTCTTGGAATGCCAATGGGCATATACTATGTAAATTTTTATCGTTGTGACAAAAATTTCGATTTTTCTTTTGGAAAATAAAAATAAAAACATGAATTTGTATTTTATTTTTGGAATGTAATAGATAGATAGATATATTATTTATCATAAACATTAAAATAATTTATTATATTTTCTAAACACACACTATATTCTATTCGGGTCAAAATGTTTTGACTTTTAATTAATGTGTAAGTTTTTAGAAAATGTTTCTAAAATTTATTAAACTTTTGCTAAAATTAATTATTAAACTTTTTTTTAAGTGAAAATTATTTTTTAAATTTTTTAAATTTATTTTTTAATCTAATGACCAAGTATCCTCATAAATTAACTATTGAAAAAAAATATCAAATTTATGGAATTTTTCATAATTAGTATTTTCTCTTCCAAAGAAAAAAAGAGTTGTCATTATATTTTGGGCTTTTACTAACCGTGGAAACTTGCCCATTTAAAACAAAAGCAACCCTACAAATTACACTCGTTGTTCTATTGCCTAAATTTTCTTGATATTTTTCCAATGGACTTAGTTCAATTATTTTCCTCAATAAACCTTACCTATATTATATATTTTCATAATTCAAATTTAAATCATGACAAAATATAAAAAATAAAAATTTATGTCAACACTACAATAAATAAGATTTTCTTTTTGTCTTCACAATTTAAATCATAACTTAAAAAGAAATAAATAAATAAATAAATTAAGAATATTGTTCACTTACATTTAAATATTTGTGTAACTAAATTTTTTATTTTAATATACCAAAAATTGTAATTATTTGTATTAGATATTTTATTACATATGAATTATTTTCCACCACACAAGATACTTCATATTAATTTTATTTTTGTGACATAGAATACATAGAAATTACGATATAGATTAAATAAATAAATAATTTACTTACATTAATTGTCTTATATATATATATATATATATATATATATATATATATATATATATATATATATATATATATACTCTCCTCTTTATGTTGTCCCATAATCTAAATATGGAATAAAACATGCACAAGCACATTTCAATAAAGCCTTATTTTTTGCAAGAAACTATGATGTTGTGGGTAATGTTTCATCCAAAGTTACATATGTGCCTATCACTATTTTTCTAGCAGGTTATCTAGTCCATTAATTACTTCCATTACTTCCCCGAGTGGTATTCAAATTTGTTTCATCATTTGATCTATGAATTTGAATAATAATTAAACAATTGTTAATGATTAGTTGTTGCATAAGAATTAAATACTAACGAGAAATGTTGCATAATATACTTGTTTATTTGATTTTACATCAACTTTTTCAGATTGGATTGTAGTTTTAACAATTAATCAATTAAGCACAATGAAGACAAGGTCATTGATCTTTTATAATGCTTTTAATTAAAACTTGCAAAATATATATAATTACTTGTGTTTTTATAGTAGTTGACATTGTTTTTTGTTTAAATTATTTTATTTGTAAGTGATATAGGAACTCCAGTACAAACAAAATCACACATTATGATTATTGATTTTCATAATGTTCTTAACTAAAACTAACCAAATATGTATAATTCTTTTTTATTTTAAAGAATGTGCCTAAAATACCATAAAAGTTAAACTAAATTCTAACTTTATTTTAAATTATTATTAATAATGATAAAAAAAAAATTGCTTTATATTTGTGTGTTTGATCACATGTCTAAAATAACATAACTCATTTTGCATTACACTTGTTAATATGTCTTTTTTAAACTAATTAATTTAATTAAAGTTGTAGAAAGGGAATAACTAATTTTTATATAGATTTCAATGTTATATGTATCGGTATTATAAAAAATATTCTAAACTATTGTGCGGAAGTTAAATCTTACCATCCACCTACTATTCATTGATAATGAAATATAAATTTTCAAAATTCTATTTCAAAATAAAATAAAGACATAACAACTATATATGCAAACAAGTACTATACTATATAGTAGCTATTATCTACCACTTAATCTAAATATAGCTTAATTAAAGTAAAAATACTAAATTTAAATTAGTGTTAAAATTTAGAATCTAGTCAATTTCAGTTTTACTATTTAGAAAATTGAACTATTTTCCTAATAGTAATTCTATATCGTGGCATTGGAGAATCCCATCATATCTAGGGACAATAATAATATCTAATCGATCAAATTCCATTTCCATGAACATTTTTGAATAATTATAGTTAACTTTGAAAACCATATTAGACTTTTTATAGCTTACCATATTATTTTACAACTTGTTTATAAAAAAAAAATCAATTATAAAAATTATTATTGTTTTTTATATTAATATTAATTTATAAATACATCATACAAATTTTACATATTTATATAATATAAAAAAATTAGTAAAATATATTTAATAACACATAATGATCATGATCATGATGATTAACTTCGAGTAAGACCAATGCAGCCTATCAGACCTCAAGAAAAGAATCTAAGTGTGACTGTTAAGAATTTTATTTCTATGATGAAATAGATGGGAAATAAGCATTCCAAGATCACTATAGATGAGTAAAGAAAATTTGAATTGTGGCATATGTTAGGGAATTGAGAGCACATGTGAGTAAGAGTGGGAGTGTTTCATCTTCCAACTTCTTACTATCGCAAATATGGCATATTCTATTATGGAGTTTTGGGAATAGACCACGACCCTGTTTCTCTCATAAGCTCATGAGAATTAGTTCTTATCCTAGAAATGTTCATTTTTTTCTTAGTACTGGTCATAATTGCAAAAACAAACAGATAAAACAAAAGGAAAATAGAAAGATAGAAAGATATTTCTCAGCTACCACTGTGTTAATCATCTCAAAGACAACAAGCCTCCATGATCCATGAGATTTCATCTCTTTTCATTGTCATACTCAACCACAAAACCCTGGGTGTAATCCTCTCAGAAGGATGCAATCCTTTGAAAATAACTAGCTTTCCAATGGACAATAAATGTGCAGGCTAATTGGATTTTGGAAGAGCAATTATTAGTGGTGTGTTTATAGAGCTTCGTTCAATTAGTGCTCATTGGTAAGATAGTTATTTAATGGGTATATACAACTTCGTTCATTTAATTCTCAGTAGTAGGTAATTTATTTATTACCATTGTAATCCAATTAGTGAATTTAAATCAAATTTATCATATAAAATTTTATTAAATGATTATTTCTTATATGTATCTTGAAAATTGACTCAGATTTAATTGTGTGTCAAATTTAAATTCTCGATATGATTAATAAGATATAATTACATCGAAATTTTAATTTTTTTTATATTGAATAATTTATTCAAATTATCTTTAATGATATTACTTAAATAATAATAAATTAATTAAATAAATAAATCTTGTTAAATTTAAGATTTTTGTGATTTATAATGATCAAATTTTAATGATGTGATTAATGTGAAAAACATTTATTTAAATAAATTTTCTCACTTTATCACTACAAACAAATTGTTCTTCCTTTACAATGTCCACCTAAATTTAAATGGATAATATTAAGTAAAATACAAATATGATCATAAAACTATTTCACAATAACTAAACTATGACTGAAATTATTCCACAATAAGGTAATTCGACGGAGAAAATTAATGAATATTTTTCATTTGGTCTATGTCGAGACATTGTCAATCATCCAAGATTGACCAGAGATAAACTAGACAATTGAAGTAATTCATTTACTGAATCACTACTACAAACACACTGAGAACTTGGAAGTAGATTTTCTTACATTTTTTTTCAGGTGAAAAAAACTGCTGGTTTATATTTAGTACCAGCTCAAAATACTTATATTGTTCAATATTAAAGTTTCTTTTAAAGTTTGAAAAAATTAGTTACAGCTTCTAATTCCCATAAAATAATTCTTATTATGCCTCTCTAGCTATTGTTCTATACATCATGAGATATCCTTCCAATATATATTCTGTGAGATAAAACCTCATGAGACCTTAAACATAAAATTGCTTGGAATTTTCGAAATCAAAAACTTCCTACCATACATACAACATTGATTTATATGCTCTATCAAGTTCAAGAGTCGAGTTTTCAACAGTGGGGTGATAAATGTCGATAATTGATTCAATCATCTAGGAGAATCAGCCGATCAATCCTTCTAAAGACTCGCCAAAAACCTGCAGAAAACAAAGAAATTTAAGAAAAAATAATCGATCCCTTAGCTTCATTACATGTATAATCAACCAGCTCATAATTCATTTCCCCAAATCTTCCCCTCAGTCCCATTTTTGATAACCTGTCGGTCTGGCAATTCTTCTCTCTGAATATGTGCCTGAAAGTAATTTCAGTGAACTTCTCACACAGGACCTTGATCCTTGCCATCCAAGATGACAAGAGGTATGAATTCAATGAAGAGCCCTTATTTAGGTGACCGATCATGACTTCAAAATCCTCGAAAATGGACAGTCTATCTATGCACAGATGATTAGAAAACCACATTAACCCCCATAGAACTAAAGTCTCAGCCATCATGTTGCAGCCCATACCATCGAACCAATGTATATTAAAATGGCATGACAAAGTAATCATCAATAATTCTCCACAGCCACACCTGTGGTTTTGGGCAGCACTGTCGAAGAACCCCACTAGAAATTTTATTTGGTAGGGATGATTTCTGATGGATAAATCTGGGGGGTGGATTTTCCATAATTTTCATATTATGCCACTAGGATAGGATTTGATTTCCTATCCTATCCAGTGATCATTTATATTCCTCTAAAATCCTACGGTTTTTGCACATCCACAAGCTCCAGTGATATAATATTGGAATAATTGTATGGTTCTTTCCCTGCTCAATCCACCATGTAAAACAATTTTCAGCGTGATCATAATCAGGTATAACAAAATTTAGTTTGTTACAAATGATTTGTAGTATCATCTCGGATAGAGAGAGAATTCATATAAAAGATGAATATTTTCCTCATTAGTGCATCCACATAGAGAACAAATCCTGAGACCATGGATTCCCCTACGATGTCGATTATTTCAAGTTATATTTTTATCTTGCCACACCATCCAATAGAATATTATCTATTTTTTTGTTCTTTAGAATCCCACGGGTCCTTAATCAACTAGAGAGTCACTGTTCCGATAGGTTCTTCCATCATCATGCCATATAATTTTCTGACTACAATTTGATCTTTTTGTAGTCTCCCCCCCATCTTATTTGAGCCCCCTATATGTTCCTACAAATTCCAAAGCTTTCCAAATGATCACAGTAGTCCATCCATTCTTTCTCCAGTCTTGCTGGAATTACAATCCTTCTAGCTGAAAGCCAAAAAAGTAACTCCTCATTCCATTGAATAATTTGACCGATGAGGAAATAACCTTTCATGTGCAGCAATTTTAGTAGCCCCTCACTGATGCTCGATTCGTTTGATTGGCCTCCTAGATCTGCTTGTCCAATCTGTATTTGATCTCCTCCCCCAATTTTCCAACACAATTCCTCTCTAAAAAGTGGACATATATTTCTAAAACTTTTCCATATGGGGGACCTTTTCTGCACTTTAAGTTCATTTTCAATATAAAGGGTTTCGAAATTTTTGAATTGGAAGTATTTCTGATCCAATATATCTTTCCATGGACCAGGGATATTAAGGAACCTCCATAAGGACTTCATCAGAAGTGCCTTATTGAATCTTTACATCTCAATAAGCCCGAACCTCCCAGCCCCTTAGGCTTCGTAATCATCTCCCACTTAGCTAGATGGTAGGATCCTTTCCCCTGACCTCCCCTCCAAATAAAATCTTCCATTATAGCTCGAATTTTTTTAATAATAGTCCTTGGGAAAAACATCAAATGAGCCTAGTATGTTTTCATCTGCTGAAGAATGGCCTGATTCAAAACCAATCGCCTGCCCCTGGTCAGCCACTTGTTTGACCAATTGTGAATTCTTGTATGAAATTTCTCTAATATCCAAAGCCAATCACCCACAGAGTATTTAGTGGCTCGAAGATGAAAACCTAGATAAGTGATGCATCCTCCATCTTAGTCACTCTAAAATTAAACAGAATCTAAATAAATTCAATGAAGTCCCAAGAACCATCCGAGTGATAGAAACATGAGTTACCCGCATTCGCTTCCATGCCTATTGCGGCGTAGAAATTTTGGATAATTAGTTCCAAGGTCTCCCAGTTACTTTGATTCATCATCCCAAAGAATAGAACATCATCTACAAAGAAATTATGTGATATTTCCACATTGTTGGATATGCAGATTCCTTTGAAATCACTGTTAATCACAACCTTATTAATATTGATGCTAAGGACATCCATCACTAGTATAAAAAATAATGGAGATAAAGCACATCCTTGCCTTAACCCCTACCATGTCTGAAAAAAGAATATGCAGGTCCATTAATTATGACCGCCATCGAAGTGAGTTATACATCCCATAACTCAATCAACCAATTCAAGATTCATTCCAATCTTCTTAAGTGTTGAAATAATAAAGTCACCTGCTAAGCCTTTGAGCAGGGAGAAAAGAGTACAGAGGTAGTGCAGCAAAGATAAAGTGCATAGCACTCTGTTTTCAAGAAGAATGGAGATTTGCAAGGAGACTTTAATTTTTTGATGGGCCGCAGCCACAACAGTAGAGGAAAAGTTAATTAGGTGATGGATAGAGCCATTTTTACATAGGAACGAAGATTTTCCCATAGTTCTGAACTACGAAGGAGAAGAATTCATTAAAATAGTCATTTCAGGCGTTTAAAGCCCTCAACAACCAAAATGAAGAGAAATTGTTCAAAACAGGCGAAAGTCCTTTTAATTTCTGAAATGGCGGGACAAGTGGTCCCCACCTCTTATATGCCAATCGGAATCGCAAGTCTTAATAAACAATGTCTTGTTGATGTGAATATTTGTGATGCGATCCAATCGCAATCGCAAATCGCAACATACAAATAATACAAGGACCGAGTGTCTTGTTGATGTGGTAGAGTTCCGCAGTGGAACGGTCCTATATATTACAACCAAAACTTATATATATAAATCGCCCCCACCACAGCAGAGGCCCGTGGGTCGACAAGGCCACGCGGCGTTTTATAATACAATCGCAATTCTGTAATCACAATGGTTTAATCGTAGGCCTTTTGTTATGTGCTCCGATTGAAGTGGCAGACCTGATCCAGGTATACGCCAGAGTTCATAAATTGAATCGGATCCCTCTTTGAATCGGAATCGAAACCTTTTGTGTACATGGCCCAATGCACATGTTGAAGTCCCAGGCCCGATGTTCTTTTATGGCACAGTTTATTGATGCATCGAGTCCGGATTCCAATCGGAATCGGAAGATCGGGGATCATGCGTTTTGTTGTTTAAAGTTTTGGACCCAATGGACTTATCATGGCGCAGTTTATTAATTTAATCGGATCCGTTATCTAATTAGAATCAGAACTTTCATATGGTCTGATTATTGTATTGAAGTTCCGAACCCAACGCCATTTATATGACAGATTTAAATATTGATCCATTGCATCCGGTTGTCAATCGCAATCGTAGTTTTCGGTTTGTTGTTTGTATTGTGAGTTCCGTATAATATTTGTTTTAAAAGAGATTTTAGTTTAATTATTTGATATGGTTTTATGTAATGTTTAATATATGCGCTTATCAAGGTATGGAGAAACTCTGAAAGTAGCCTATCAAGGTATGGAGAAAGTTAAAACAACAAAACTTCAGTTGTTGAGAAGAGATTTTGAAACTCTCTGCATGCAAGAGTCAGATAATGTAGACACATTCTTTACACATGTGATTGGGATTTTAAATCAGATAAAATCCCATGGAGAAACTCTTGAAGAAAGGAGGATTCTGGAGAAACTTTTGAGAAGCTTACCGTCAAAGTTTGATATTATTGTTACCACCATAGAAGAGACCAAGGATCTCTCACAGTTCACAGTGGATGAACTTCATGCCTCACTAATAACTCATGAACAGATATTAAGCAGAGATGAACATTCATCTCTTGAGCACGCCTTCAAGACCCAGATGCCTTCAGGAAGAGGAAGAGGCCAAGGCAAAGGAAGAGGAAGAGGCAGAAGCCAGAATAGAGGTGGAAGGAATAGATCTTCACATTCACATGGAAGGAGCAACAATCAAAATCAGAGCCATGGCCAATGCAATAGCCAGCAAGGTGGACATCAACACCAACATGATCATGGACAAAGGTATGAAAAATCCAATGTCCAATGTCATTATTGCAAGAAATATGGGCACTATGCCAATGAATGTAGAAAGAAGAAAAATGACATGAAAAATCAACAGAATGCTAATGTAGCAAAAGAAGAAAAGAACCCAAGTAATGTGCTATGAGCATGTAATGTAGCACAGGATAGAGAAGATGATGTTTGGTTCTTGGATTCAGGATGTAGTAATCACATGACTGGAAATAGAGCAATGTTTTCCAATCTAGATGAAGAGATTAAATCTGAAGTGACCACAGGTACTGATACTAAGATCTCTGTAAAAGGAAAAGGCAGAGGTAGTATTCGAGCCAGAAATGGTGAGCAGAAATTTGTCCCTGATGTGTATTATATTCCAGGTCTGAAATGTAACCTTTTCAGCATTGGGTAGCTCATAAACAAAGGTTACAATGTAATTTTCAAAGATGATGTGTGCACAATAAAATATATAACTCCAAGCAAGAAAATCATTACTGAAGTACAAATGACCAACAATAGAATGTTTCCTCTCAGGCTCAACACTGACTTGAAGGGAAAAGGAAAAAGCATAGCAGCTGTAAGACAAGAAGCCTTTCAGAAGGAAGAGAAAGCTGAAAATTGGTTATGGCACCTGAGATTTGGACATCTCAATTTCGAAGGATTGAATTTGATTCACAGAAAAGGAATGGTGAGAGGTTTACCATTGATTGAAAAGCCTGACAGCCTATGTGAAGGCTACATCTTCAGAAAGAAACATAGAGAAAATTTTCCATCAGCGAAAATCATAAGGGCTAAAGCACCCTTAGAGATCATTCACTCAGACTTATGTGGGCTGATGCAAATAGCATCAGTTTCAGGCAGCAATTACATGCTAACCTTCATAACTGATTTCACAAGAAAAATGTGGGTTTATTTCCTAAAATATAAGAGTGAATTCTTTCAGAAATTTTTCCATTTTAAAGCTCTTATAGAGAAACAGAGTAGGCAGTACATTAAACTTCTCAGAACTGATAGAGGAGGAAAATATATATCAAAGGAATTTCTGTGTTTTTTCAAAGAGAATGGTATACAGAAATAATTTACCACAAGATACACACCACAATAGAATGGAGTTGCTGAAAGAAAGAATCGAACCATAATGGAAATGGTGAGAAGTATGCTAAAGGAAAAACACTTGCCAAATGAGTATTGGGCAGAAGCAACAAACTATGCTATGTATATTTTAAATAGATGCCCCACAAAATTTGTGATGAACAAAGTTCCAGAAGAAGCGTGGAGTGGCAGAAAACAAAGATTCACCCACATGAGAGTTTTTGGATGTGTGGCATATGCACACATTCCAGACAAGTTGAGAAAGAAGTTGGATAGTAAGGGGGAGAAGTGAATTTTCCTTGGATATTGTGAATATTCCAAAGGATACATATTGTATAACCCATCCACAAAGAAGTTTGTGATAAGCAGAGATGTGCAATTTATTTAAGAGAAAGCATGGGATAGAATCATTGAGAAAACAGTCAATGTTAAAAGTTGCTTATCTCATGATGAAGATGAGGGAGATGTGGTTGAAATTGGCAACCCATCCGTAGCACAACCTCCACCAATACAAGGACAACAAGGGACACCTCAAGCAGCAGTGAGAACACCCTTGAGAAGAAGTGGGAGTGCATCACCGAGCACACCACATGGAACAGATTCGAGTGCTTATTCAAGCATGAATGCACCGAGTGAAAGAGGAACAAAACTCAAAAAGCATTAGAGAAATCTATGAGAAAGGAGCGGTATATGAAGGTATGAATTCCCTATTTTCTTTGTACTGTCAAGTTGATGATCCTATTCATTTTGAAGATGCTATTAATGATAGAAAATGGATAGAAGCTATGGATGATGAAATAAATGCCATAGAGAAGAACAAAACATGGGAGTTGGTTGATCTCCGAGAAGGTAAAGAAGTAATTGGTGTTAAATGGGTCTATAAGACCAAAAGAAATGCTGAAGGAAAGATAGAAAGACATAAGGCCATACTTGTTATCAAGGGATACAAGCAGCAGCAAGGGATAGATTATGAAGAAACTTTTGCAGTAGTTGCAAGAATGGAGACAGTAAGACCAGTGATGTCCATAGCAGCACAAAACAAATGGAAAGTATACCAGATGGATGTAAAATATGCATTTTTAAA
Source organism: Pinus albicaulis (assembly GCA_034641835.2). Classification (NCBI taxonomy): domain Eukaryota; kingdom Viridiplantae; phylum Streptophyta; class Pinopsida; order Pinales; family Pinaceae; genus Pinus; species Pinus albicaulis. Next base: position 698,965,969 of record CM076571.1, on the reverse strand, counting down.
TGGAGTCTTAATAGAATAGGTTTACATTGAACAACCTCTTCGATATGAGACGAAAGGGAAAGAGTATAAAGTCTGAAAATTGAAGAAAGCCCTTTATGGGCTGAAGCAAGCTCGAAGAGAATGGTACAGTAGGATAGACTCCTATCTATTGGAAAATGGATTTGTGAAATGTGAGGGAGAACCCACCCTCTAAATCAAAGAAAAGGATGGTAAGATGCTCATTGTGGTTTTATATGTTGATGATTTAATTTTTACAGGTAATGATGATTTCCTTATTGAGAATTTTAAAACAGTCATGAAAGATGAATTTGAAATGAATGACATGGGCTTGTTGAGATACTTCTTAGGAATAGAAGTAGAGAAAAATGAAAAAGGGATTTTTATATCTCAAGCAAAGTATGTGAATCAAGTTTTCAAAAGATTTAATATGCAGGAGTGCAAAGCTGCAATTACCCCCACAATAATGGGATTGAAGTTGAGTAAAGATGACAGCAGTAAGGACTTTGATCCAAGTTTGTATAAAAGCATAGTTGGCAGCCTCATGTATTTGACTGCAACTAGGCTGGATATTATGCATGTTGTTAGTCTAATTTCCAAATTTATGGAGAAGCCAAAAGATTCACATTGGCAAGCAGCAAAGAGAATTCTAAGGTATGTGAAAGGAACTAAAAGATTTGGCATTTTATATACTGCTTTAGAAAATTCAGAATTAGTTGGATACACTGACAGTGATTGGGCTGGAAGTGTAGATGATCAGAAGAGAACTTCTGGTTATGTTTTTTATATGGGTTTAGGAGCCATTTAATGGGCTTCTAAGAAACAACCGATTGTAGCATTATCTACAATAGAGGCAGAATATGTGCAGCTACAGTAGCAGCGTGTCAACCAATTTGGATGAGCAGAATGTTGAGAAGTTTATGCCAAGAACAGGTAAAAGGGACAATGATTTACTGTGACAATAGCTCAGCTATTGCATTGTCAAAGAATTCTTTTTTTCATAAAAGAACAAAACACATAGATACAAAATTTCATTATATCAGAGTATTGGTAAACAATGGTGAAATTGTTTTAAAACATTGTAAAACAGAGGAGAAATATGCAGATATTTTAACAAAGCATTTAGGGCAGAAGACATTTGAATTTTTAAGAAAATGCTTGGGTATGATGGATAACCCAGCAGCTGACTTTAAGGGGGAGTGTTGAAATATTAAAGTCACTTGCTAAGCCTTTGAGCAGGGAGAAAAGAGTACAGAGGCAGCGCAACAGAGATAGAGTGCACATCACTCTGTTTTCAAGAAGAATGGAGATTTGTAAGGAGAATTTAATTTTTTAATGGGCCGCAGCCACAACAGCAGAGGGGAAGTTAATTTGGTGATGGGCAGAGCCGGTTTTACAGAGGAACGAAGATTTTCCCGTAGTTCTGAACTACGGAGGAGCAGAATTCATTAAAACAGTCATTTCGGGCATTTAAAGCCCTCAACAACCAAAATGAAGAGAAATTGTTCAAAACAGGCGGAAGTCCTTTTAATTTCAGAAATCGTGGGACAAGTGGTCCCCACCTCTTATATGCCAATCAAAATCGCAAGTCTTGACAAACAGTGTCTTGTTGATGTGAAGATTTGTGATGTGATCCAATTGCAATCGCAAATCGCAACATACAAATAATACAAGGACCAAGTGTCTTATTGATGTGGTAGAGTTCCGTAGTGGAACGGTTGTATATAATACAACCAAAACTTATATATATAAATTTTCCCCACCACAGCAGAGGCCCGTGGGTCCACAAGACCACACGGTGTTTTATAATACAATCTCAAGTCTATAATCGCAATGGTTTAATCAGAGGCCTTTTTTTATGTGCTCCGATCGAAGTGGCGGACCCGATCCATGTATAGGCCGGAGTTCATAAATTGAATCGGATCCATCTTTGAATCGGAATCAGAACGTTTTGTGTACAAGGCCAGATCACACATGTTGAAGTCTCGGACCCGATGTTATTTTATGGCGCAGTTTATTGATGCATCGAGTCCGGATTCCAATCGGAGTCGGAAGATCGGGGGTCATGCGTTTTGTTGTTTAAAGTTTCGGACCCGATGGACTTATGATGGCACAATTTATTAATTGAATCGGATAACTTATCTAATCGGAATCAGAACTTTCATATGGTCGGATTGTTGTATTGAAGTTTCAGACCCGACGCCATTTATATGGCGGATTTAAATATCGATCCATTGCATCCAGTTGTCAATTGCAATCGGATTTTTTGGTTTGTTGTTTGTATTGTGGGTTCTGTATAATATTTGTTTTAAAATAGATTTTAGTTTAAGTCCTTTATATGGTTTTATGTAATGTTTAATATATGCGCGGCATATAAAAAGAAAAGGCCCGTGAGCCTGTGTGTCAATTTTTCTTATTTGGTATTGTTTCGCACAGCAGCGCGGAAGAAAATTACACAACAGTGTTGGTTACAGTGATAAAGAGTTGATTGGAAAGCGTTTGTAGCAATCCTGTTCTTAATCCCTCTGTGCTAGAGGAAGAATTTGTAATAGTTTCTTTTGAAGAAATAGAAGTTGTTTTCAGTTTGTGAAACTCTGTTTCCTGTCAAGAAGTTTTAAATTTCTCTGTGTTCTGAGGAGAGGAGTTTACTCTCTCCATTTATTGTTCTCGAATTTTTAATATTCCAACATGGTATCAGAGCTAGTTCAGGCTCTTTGAAGGTTTCAAATAAGTTGAAGAAGAAGTAGACTTGTTGCAGTGTTTTCTCCAGCAGTGTGAAAGCTCAACAGAGGTCAAAGTTCAAGTAATTCTCAAAGATAACATAGCTGTAGTTCTTGTTTCAAAAGAGCTTGTTCTTTCAGAAAGGAAAGACAGTTTGTTTCAGTGAAGAGTTCAGTATAAAAGCAATGGCTGGACCAAGCACTGGTATGAGCATTGGAAATGTTCATCTTCCACAATTTAATGGAAAGAACTATGATTATTGGGCCATTACCATGAGAGCCCTGTTTGTCTCACAAGACTTATGGGAATTTGTAGAAGATGGTTTCGTTGAACCAACTGATGAGCAGGCTTTTAATGCCTTAACTCAAGCAGAGAAGGACCTATTGAAGAGAAATAGGAAGAAGGATGCTAAAGCTCTCTTCTTATTGTATCAAGCAGTAAAAGAGAGTGTGTTTCCGAGGATAGAAACAGCCCAGAGATCCAAGGAGGCATGGGAAACTTTGAAAGTAGCCTATCAAGGTATGGAGAAAGTTAAAACAACAAAACTTGAGTTGCTAAGAAGAGATTTTGAAACTCTTTGCATGAAAGAGTGAGATAATGTAGACACATTCTTTACACATGTGATTGGGATTGTAAATCAGATAAGATCCCATGGAGAAGCTTTTAAAGAAAGGAGGATTGTGGAGAAACTTTTGAGAAGCTTACCCTCAAAGTTTGAGGTTATTGTTACCACCATAGAAGAGACCAAGGATCTCTCATAGTTCACAGTGGATGAACTTCATGCCTCACTAATAACTCATGAACAGAGATTGAGCAGAGATGAACATTCATCTCTTGAGCACGCCTTCAAGACCCAGATGCCTTCAAGAAGAGGAAGAGGTCAAGGCGAAGGAAGAGGAAGAGGTAGAAGCCAGAATAGAGGTGGAAGGAATATCTCTTCACATTCACATGAAAGGAGCAACAGTCAAAATTACAGCCATGTCCAATACAACAACCAGCAAGGTGGACATCAACACCAACATGCTCGTGGACAAAGGTATGACTAATCCAATGTCTAATGTCATTATTTCAAGAAATATGGGCACTATGCCAATGAATGTATAAAGAAGCAAAATTACATGAAAAATAAGAATAATGCTAATGTAGAAAAAGAAGAAAAGAACCCATGTAATGTGCTGTTAGCATGTAATGTAGCACGGGATAGAGAAGATGATGTTTTGTTCTTGGATTCAAGATGTAGTAATCACATGATTGGAAATAGAGCAATGTTTGCCAATCTAGATGAAGAGATTAAATCTGAAGTGACCACAGGGACTGATACTAAGATCTCTATAAAAGGAAAAAGCAGAGTTAGTATTCGAGCCAAAAAATGGTAAGAAAAAATTTGTCCCTGATATGTATTATGTTCCAGGTCTCAAATGTAACCTTTTGAGCATTGGGCAGCTCATAAAAAAAGGTTACAATGTAATTTTAAAAGATGATGTGTGCACAATAAAATATATACCTCCAAGCAAGAAAATCATTGCTGAAATACAAATGACCAGCAATAGAATGTTTCCTCTCAAGCTCAACACTGACTTGAAGGGAAAATGAAAAAGCATAGCAGCTGTAACACAAGAAGCCTTTCAGAAGGAAGAGAAAGATGAAAATTGGTTATGGCACCTAAGATTTGGACATCTCAATTTCAAAGGATTGAATTTGCTGCACAGAAAAGGAATGGTGAGAGGTTTACCATTGATTGAGAAGCCTGACAGCCTATGTCAAGGCTGCATCTTGGGAAAGGAACACAGAGAAAATTTTCCATCAGGGAAAAGCATAAGGGCTAAATCACCCTTAGAGATCATTCACTCAGTCTTATGTGGGCCGATGCAAATAACATCAGTTTCATGCAGAAATTACGTGCTGACCTTCATAGATGATTTCACAAGAAAATTGTGGGTTTATTTCCTAAAATATAAGAGTGATGTCTTTCAGAAATTTTTCCATTTTAAAGCTCTTGTAGAGAAACAGAGTGGGCAGTACATTAAAGTTCTCATAACTGATAGAGGAGGAGAATATATATCAAAGGAATTTCTACGTTTTTGCAGAGAGAATGGCATACACAAGAAGTTTACCTCAAGATACACAACGCAACAGAATGGAGTTGCTGAAAGAAAGAATCAAACCATAATGGAAATGGTGAGAAGTATGCTAAAGGAAAAACACTTACTGAATGAGTATTGGGCAGAAGCAGCAAACTGTGTTGTGTATATTTTAAATAGATGCCCCACAAAAGCTGTGATGAACAAAGTTCTAGAAGAAGCGTGGAGTGGCAGAAAACAAGGAGTCACCCACATGAGAATTTTTGGATGTGTGGCATATGCACACATTCCAGACAAGTTGAGAAAGAAGTTGGATAGTAAGGGGGAGAAGTGCATTTTCCTTGGATATTTTGAATATTCCAAAGGATACAGATTGTATAATCCATCCACAAAGAAGCTTGTGATACGCAGAGATGTGCAATTTATTGAAGAGGAAGCATGGGATGGAAGCATTGAGAAAACGGTCAATGTTAAAAGCTGTTTAACTCATGATGAAGATGAGGGAGATGTGGTTGAAATTGGCAACCAATCCGTAGCAAAACCTCCACCAATACAAGGACATCAAGGGACACCTCAAGTAGCAGCGAGAACACCCTTGAGAAGAAGTGGGAGTGCATCACCGAGCACACCACATGGAGCAGATTCGAGTGCTTCTTCAAGCACGAATACACAAGGTGAAAGAGGAACAAAATTCAGAAGAATTAGAGAAATCTATGAGCAAGGAGCGGCATATGAAGGTATGAATTCCCTATTTGCTTTGTATTGTCTAGTTGATGATCCTATTCATTTTGAAGATGCTATTAAAGATAGAAAATGGATAGAAGCTATGGATGATGAAATAAATTCCATAGAGAAGAACAAAACATGGGAGTTGGTTGATCTCTGAGAAGGTAAAGAAGTCATTGGTGTTAAATGGGTCTATAAGACCAAAAGCAATGTTGAAGGAAAGATAGAAAGACACAAGGCCAGACTTGTTGTCAAGGGATACAAGCATAAGAAAGGGATAGATTATGAAGAAACTTTTGCATTAGTTGCAAGAATGGAGATAATAAGAGCAGTGATGTCCATAGCAGCACAAAAAAAATGGAAATTATACCAAATGGATGTAAAATCATCATTTTTAAATTGAGTCTTAATAGAAGAGGTTTACATTGAACAACCTCTTGGATATGAGAAGAAAGGGCAAGAGTATAAAGTCTGCAAATTGAAGAAATCCCTTTATGGGCTTAAGCAAGCTCCAAGAGCATGGGACAGTAGGATAGACTCCTATCTACTGGAAAATGGATTTGAGAAATGTGAGGGAGAACCCACCCTCTAAATCAAAGAAAAGGATGGTAAGATGCTCATTGTGGTTTTATATGTTGATGATTTAATTTTAACAGGTAATGATGATTGCCTTATTGAGAATTTTAAAACAGTCATGAAAGATGAATTTGAAATGACTGACATGGGCTTGTTGAGATACTTCTTAGGAATAGAAGTAGAACAAAATGGAAAAGGGATTTTTATATCTCAAGCAAAGTATGTGAATCAAGTTTTAGAAAGATTTAAGATACAGGAATGCAAAGCTGCAATTACTCCCACGGTAATGGGATTGAAGTTGAGTAAAGATGACAGCAGTAAGGAATTTGATCCAAGTTTGTATAAAAGCATAGCTGGTAGCCTCATGTATTTGACAGCAACTAGGCCGGATATTATGGATGCTGTTAGTCTAATTTCCAGATTTATGGAGAAGCCAAAAGATGCACATTGGCAAGCAGCAAAGAGAATTCTGAGGTATGTGAAAGGAACTAAAAGATTTGGAATTTTATATACTTCTTTAGAAAATTCAGAATTAGTTGGATACACTGACAGTCATTGGGCTAGAACTATAGATGATTGGAAGAGCACTTTCGGTTATGTTTTTCATATGGGTTCAAGAGCCATTTCATGAGCTTCTAAGAAACAGTCGATTGTAGCATTATGTACAGCAGAGGTAGAATATGTGGCAGCTACAGTAGCATCTTGTCAAGCAATTTGGATGAAAAGAATGTTGAGAAGTTTATGCCAAGAATAGGTAAAAGGGACAGTGATTTACTGTGACAATAGCTCAGCTATTGCATTGTAAAATAATTCTGTGTTTCATAAAAGAACAAAACAAATAGATAGAAAATTGCATTATATCAGAGAATTGGTAAACAATGGTGAAATTGTTTTACAGCATTGTAAAACAGAGGAGCAATATGCAGATATTTTAACAAAGCCATTTTGGCATAAGACATTTGAATTTTTAAGAAAATGCTTGGGTATGATGGATAACCCAGCAGCTGACTTTAAGGGGGAGTGTTGAAATATTAAAGTCACATGCTAAGCCTTTGAGCAGGGACAAAAGAGTACAGAGGCAGCGCAGCAGAGATAGAGTGCACAGCACTCTGTTTTTAAGAAGAATGGAGATTTGTAAGGAGAATTTAATTTTTTGATGGGCCGCAGCCACAACAGTAGAGGGGAAGTTAATTTGGTGATGGGCAGAGCCAGTTTTACAGAGGAACAAATGTTTTCCCGTAGTTCTGAACTATGGAGGAGCAGAATTCATTAAAATAGTCATTTCGGGCGTTTAAAGCCCTCAACAACCAAAATGAAGAGAAATTGTTCAAAATAGGGGGAAGTCCTTTTAATTTCTGAAATGGCGGGACAAGTGGTCCCCACCTCTTATATGCCAATCAGAATCGCAAGTCTTAAAAAACAGTGTCTTGTTGATGTGAATATTTGCGATGCGATCCAATCGCAATCGCAAATCCCAGCATACAAATAATACAAGGACCGAGTGTCTTGTTGATGTGGTAGAGTTCTGCAGTGGAACGGTTGTATATAATACAACCAAAACTTATATATATAAATCACCCCCACCATAGCAGAGGCCCGTGGGTCCACAATATTACGCGACATTTTATAATACAATCGCAAGTCTGTAATCGCAATGGTTTAATCGGAGGCCTTTTGTTATGTGCTCCGATCGAAGTGGCGGCCCTGATCCAGGTATAGGCTGGAGTTCATAAATTTAATCGGATCCGTCTTCGAATCAGAATCAGAACCTTTTGTGTACAAGTCCCGATCGCACATGTTCAAGTCTAGGACCCAATGTTCTTTCATGGCGCAGTTTATTGATGCATCGAGTCCAGATTCCAATCAGAATCGGAAGATTGTGGGTCATGCGTTTTGTTGTTTAAAGTTTCGGACCCGATGGACTTATCATGGCGCAGTTTATTAATTGAATCGGATAAGTTATCTAATCAGAATTGGAACTTTCATATGGTCCGATTGTTGTATTGAAGTTCCGGACCCGACACCATTTATATGGCGAATTTAAATATCGATCCATTGCATCCAGTTGTCAATCGCAATCAGAGTTTTCAGTTTGTTGTTTGTATTGTGGGTTCTGTATAATATTTGTTTTAAAATAGATTTTAGTTTGAGTCTTTTATATGGTTTTATGTAATGTTTAATATATGCGCGGCATATAAAAAGAAAAGGCCTGTGAGCCTATGTGTCAATTTTTGTTATTTGGTATTGTTTCGCACAGCAGCGCGGAAGAAAATTACATAGCAGTGTTGGTTACAGTGACAGAGAGTTGATTGGCATGCATTTGTAGCAGTCATGTTCTTAATCCCTCTATGCTAGAGGAAGAATTTTTAATAGTTTCTTTTGAAGGAATAGAAGTTGTTTTCAATTTGTGAAACTTTGTTTCCTGTCAAGAAGTTTTAAATTTATCTGTGTTCTGAGGAGAGGAGTTTACTCTCTCCATTTATTGTTCTGGAATTTTTAATATTCCAACATGGTATCAGAGCTAGTTCAGGCTCTTTGAAGGTTTTAAAGAAGCTGAAGAAGAAGTAGACTTGCTGCAGTGTTTTCTCCAGCAGTTTGAAAGCTCAGCAAAGGTAAAAGTTCAGGTAATTCTCAAAGATAACAGAGCTGTAGTTCTTGTTTTAAAAGAGCTTCTTCTTTCAAAAAGGAAAGACAGTTTGTTTAAATGAAGAGTCCAGTTTAAAAGCAATGGCTAGACCAAGCACTAGTATGACCATTGGAAATGTTCAGCTTCCACAATTTAATGGAAAGAACTATGATTATTGGGCCATTACCATGAGAGCCCTGTTTGTCTCACAAGACTTCTGGGAATTTGTAGAAGATGGTTTCGTTGAACCAACTGATGAGCAGGCTTTTAATGCCTTAACTCAAGCAGAGAAGGACCTATTGAAGAGAAATAGGAAGAGGGATGATAAAGCTCTCTTCTTATTGTAGAAAGTAGTAAATGAGAGTGTGTTTGCAAGGATAGCCGTAGCCCAGAGATCCAAGGAGGCATGGGAAAATATCAAAGTAGCCTATCAAGGTATGGAGAAAGTTAAAACAGCAAAACTTCAGCTGCTGAGAAGAGATTTTGAGACTCTTTGCATGAAAGAGTTAGATAATGTAGACACATTCTTTACACATGTGATTGGGATTGTAAATCAGATAAGATCCCATGGAGAAACTCTTGAAGAAAGGAGGATTGTGGAGAAACTTTTGAGAAGATTACCCTCAAGGTTTGATGTTATTGTTACCACCATAGAAGAGACCAAGGATCTCTCACAATTCATAGTGGATGAACTTCATGCCTCACTAATAATTCATGAATAGAGATTGAGCAGAGATTAACATTCATCTCTTGAGCACGCCTTCAAGACCCAGATGCCTTTAGGAAGAGGAAGAGGTCAAGGCAAAGGAAGAGGAAGAGGCAGAAGCCAGAATAGAGGTGGAAGGAACAGCTCTTCACATTCACATGGAAGCAGAAACAGTCAAAATCAAAGCCATGGCCAATGCAACAGCCAGCAAGGTGGACATCAACACCAACATGCTCATGGACAAAGGTATGACAAATCCAATGTCCAATGTCATTATTGCAAGAAATATGGGCACTATGCCAATGAATGTAGAAAGAAGCAAAATGACATGAAAAATAAGCAGAATTCTAATGTAGCAAAATAAGAAAAGAACCCAAGTAATGTGCTGTTAGCATGTAATGTAGCACATGATAGAGAAGATGATGTTTGGTTCTTGGATTCAGGATGTAGTAATGACATGACTGGAAATAGAGCAATGTTTTCCAATCTACATGAAGAGATTAAATCTGAAGTGACCACAGGGACTGATACTAAGATCTCTGTAAAAGGAAAAGGTAGAGTTATTATTCGAGCTAGAAATGGTGAGCATAAATTTGTCCCTGATGTGTATTATGTTCCAGGTCTGAAATGTAACATTTTGAGCATTGGGCAGCTCATAAACAAATGTTAAAATGTAATTTTCAAAGATGATGTGTTCAAAATAAAAGATATACCTCCAAGCAAGAAAATCATTGCTGAAATACAAATGACCAGCAATAGAATGTTTCCTCTCAAGATCAACACTGACTTGAAGGGAAAAGGAAAAAGCATAGCAGTTGTAACACAAGAAGCCTTTCAAAAGGAAGAGAAAGATGAAAATTGGTTATGGCACCTGAGATTTGGACATCTCAATTTCGAAGGATTGAATTTGCTGCACAAAAAAGGAATGGTGAGAGGTTTACCATTGATTGAGAAGCCTGGCAGCCTATGTGAAGGCTGCATCTTTGGAAAGCAACATAGAGAAAATTTTCCATCAGGGAAAAGCATAAGGGCTAAAGCACCCTTAGAGATCATTCACTCAGACTTATGTGGGCTGATGTAAATAGCATCAGTTTCAGGCAGCAATTACATGTTGACCTTCATAGATGATTTCACAAGAAAAGTGTGGGTTTATTTCCTAAAATATAAGAGTGAAGTCTTTCAGAAATTTTGCCATTTTAAAGCTCTTGTAGAGAACCAGAGTGGGCAGCACATTAAAGTTCTCAGAACTGATAGAGGATGAGAATATATATCAAAGGAATTTCTACGTTTTTGCAGAGAGAATGGCATACACAAGCAGTTTACCACAAGATACACACCGCAACAGAATGGAGTTTCTGAAAGAAAGAATCGAACCATACTGGAAATGGCGAGAAATATGCTAAAGGCAAAACACTTGCCAAATGAGTATTGGGCAGAAGAAGAAAACTGTGTTGTGTATATTTTAAATAGGTACCCCACAAAAGCAGTGATGAAATTTTTTTCAGAAGAAGCATGGAGTGGTAGAAAACAAGGAGTCACCCACATGAGAGTTTTTGGATGTATGGCATATGCACACATTCCAGACAAGTTGAGAAAGAAGTTGGATAGTAAGGTGGAGAAGTGCATTTTCCTTGGATATTGTGAAGATTCCAAAGGATACATATTGTATAACCCATCCACAAAGAAGTTTGTGATAAGCAGAGATGTGCAATTTATTGAAGAGGAAGCATGGGATGGAAGCATTGAGAAAACAGTCAATGTTAAAATTTGTTTATCTCATGATGAAAATGAGGGATATGTGGTTGAAATTGGCAACCCTTCCATAGCACAACCTCCACAAATACAAGGACAGCAAGAGACACCTCAAGCAGCAGCGAGAACAACCTTGAGAAGAAGTGGGAGTGCATCACCAAGCACACCACATGGTGTAGATTCGAGTGCTTCTTCAAGCACGAATACACCAAGTCAAAGAGGAACAAAATTATGAAGCATTAGAGAAATATATGAGCAAGGAGCGGCATATGAAGGTATGAATTCCTTTTCTCTTTGTATTGTCAAGTTGATGATTCTATTCATTTTGAAGATGCTATTAAAGATAGAAAATGGATAGAAGCTATGGATGATGAAATAAATGCCATAGAGAAGAAAAAAACATGGGAGTTGGTTGATCTCCGAGAAGGTAAAGAAGTCATTGGTGTTAGATGGGTTTATAAGACCAAAAGCAATGCTAAAGGAAAGATAAAAAGACACAAGGCCAGACTTTCTATCAAGGGATACAAGCAGAAGCAAGGGATAGATTACGAAGAAACTTTTGCACTAGTTGCAAGAATGGAGACAGTAAGAGCAGTGTTGTCCATAGCAGCACAAAACAAATGGAAAGTATACCATATGGATGTAAAATCTGCATTTTTAAATGGAGTCTTAATAGAAGAGGTTTACATTGAACAAACTCTTGGATATGAGAAGAAAGGGAAAGAGTATAAAGTCTACAAATTGAAGAAAGACCTATATGGGCTGAAGCAAGCTCTAAGAGCATGGTATAGTAGGATAGACTCCTATATCCTGGAAAATGGATTTGAGAAATGTGAGGGAGAACACACACTCTAAATCAAAGAAAAAGATGGTAAGATTCTCATTGTGGTTTTATATGTTGATGATTTAATTTTAACAGGTAATTATGATTGCCTTATTGAGAATTTTAAAATATTCATGAAAGATGAATTTGAAATGACTGACATGGACTTGTTGAGATACTTCTTAGGAATAGAAGTAGAACAAAATGAAAAAGGGATTTTTATATCTCAAGCAAAGTATGTGAATCAAGTTTTAGAAATATTTAATATGCAGGAGTGAAAAGCTGCAATTACTCCCACAGTAATGGGATTGAAGTTGAGTAAAGATGACAACAGTAAGGACTTTTATCCAAGTTTGTATAAAAGCATAGTTGGCAGCCTCATGTATTTGAATGCAACTAGGCCGGATATTATGCATGTTGTTAGTCTAATTTCCAGATTTATGGAGAAGCGAGAAGATGCACATTGGCAAGCAGCAAAGAGAATTCTAAGGTATGTGAAAGGAACTAAAATATTTGGCATTTTATATACTGCTTCAGAAAATTCAGAATTAGTTGGATACACTGACACTGATTGGGCTGGAAGTGTAGATGATCGGAAGAGCACCTCTGGCTATGTTTTTCATATGGGTTTAGGAGCCATTTCATGGGCTTCTAAGAAACAGCCGATTGTAGCATTATCTACAGCAGAGGCAAAATATGTGGCAGCTACAGTAGCCGCGTGTCAAGCAATTTGGATTAGAAGAAAGTTGAAAAGTTTATGCCAAGAATAGGTAAAAGGGACAGTGATTTACTGTGACAATAGCTCAGTTATTGCATTGTGAAAGAATTTTTTGTTTCATAAATGAACAAAACACATAGATACAAAATTTCATTATATCAGAGAACTGGTAAACAATGGTGAAATTGTTTTACAGCATTGTAAAACAGAGGAGCAATATGCAGATATTTTAACAAAGCCATTGGAGCATAAGACATTTGAATTTTTAAGAAAATGCTTGGGTATGATGGATAACCCAGCAACTGACTTTAAGGGGGAGTGTTGAAATATTAAAGTCACCTGCTAAGCCTTTGAGCAAGGAGAAAAGAGTACAGAGGTAGCGCAGAAGAGATAGAGTGCACGACACTCTGTTTTCAAGAGGAATGGAGATTTGTAAGGAGAATTTAATTTTTTGATGGGCCGCAGCCACAACAGTAGAGGAGAAGTTATTTTTGTGATGGGCAAAGCCATTTTTATAGAGGAATGAAGATTTACCTGTAGTTCTGAACTACGGAGGAGCATAATTCATTAAAACAGTCATTTTGGGCATTTAAAGCCCTCAACAACCAAAATGAAGAGAAATTGTTCAAAACAGGCGGAAGTCCTTTTAATTTTTGAAATGGTGGGACAAGTGGTCCCCACCTCTTATATGCCAATCCGAATTGCAAGTCTTAACAAACAGTGTCTTGTTGATGTGAAGATTTGGGATGCGATCCAATCGCAATCACAAATCGCAACATACAAATAATACAAGGACCGAGTGTCTTGTTGATGTGGTAGAGTTCCACAGTGGAATGGTTGTATATAATACAACCAAAACTTATATATATAAATCGCCCCCACCACAGCAGAGGCCCGTGGGTCCACAAAACCACGCGGCGTTTTATAATACAATGTTAAGTCTGTAATTGCAATGGTTTAATCGGAGGACTTTTGTTATGTGCTCCAATCGAAGTGGCGGACCCGATCCAGGTATAGGCCGGAGTTCATAAATTGAATTGGATTCGTCTTTGAATCGGAATTGGAACCTTTTGTGTACAAGGCCCGATCGCACATGTTGAAGTCCCAGAACCGATGTTCTTTTATGGCGCAGTTTATTGATGCATCGAGTCTAGATTCCAATCAGAATCGGAATATTGGGGGTCATGCGTTTTGTTGTTTAAAGTTTCGGACCCAATGGACTTATCATGGCACAATTTATTAATTGAAATGGATCCATTATCTAATTGGAATCGGAACTTTCATATGGTCCTATTGTTGTATTGAAGTTTCAGACCTGGCACCATTTATATGGCGGATTTAAATATCGATCCATTGCATCCATTTTTCAATCGCAATTGGATTTTTCGGTTTGTTGTTTGTATTGTGGGTTTTGTATAATATTTGTTTTAAAATAGATTTTAGTTTAAGTCTTTTATATGGTTTTATGTAATTTTTAATATATCCACGGCATATAAAAAGAAAAGGCCCATGAGCCTATGTGTCAATTTTTTTATTTGGTATTGTTTCGCACAGCAGCGTGGAAGAAAATTACATAGCAGTGTTCGTTACAGTGAGAGTGAGTTGATTGGCACTGCGTTTGTAGCAGTCCTGTTCTTAATCTCTCTGTGCTAGAGGAAGATTTTTTAATAGTTTCTTTTGAAGAAATAGAAGTTGTTTTCAGTTTGTGAAACTCTATTTCCTGTCAAGAAGTTTTAAATTTCTCTGTGTTCTAAGGAGAGGAGTTTACTCTCTCCATTTATTGTTTTGCAATTTTTAATATTCCAACAAAGTATGAGAGTTAGATAGCTCCAATATACTCTATCGTAGGCTTTACTCAAGTGTACTTTCATGATACCTACCTCTAACTTCCTTGTAAGAATAGAATGCATCGTTTCTTGGCTGATTTCCACTGCGTCATGAATGCTACGTCCAGGTAAAAACCTCAACTATTCGAGCGATATGTATCTGGCGAATATATCTTTTAATATGTTAGCCAGCAACTTGGATTCGACTTTGTAAAGGGTATTACAAAGGGAGATCAGCCCGTAGTTTTAAAACCCTCAAGGATATTTCTTTCTATTTTGGAATAAGGACTATGAACGCGGTGTTTAAGCCACCTCTAAATTTCCCAATTTTTTTTACTTCTTCAATCAATTCTATTATGTCAGGTAACAATAAATCAGAGAAATGAACAAAGAAATCTCGCATCCAAATCAATTTTTTTGGTTTACATATATGGTTGTATCTGTAAATTTGAGAAATTTAAACAAATTATTATGAACATTTTATAGAAATAGTCTGATTCTATTATACTTCAGTCATTTTGAAAGGATGTCGAAATATGAACCTAATTTAAGGATAATATATAATCCATGTGTATGAAAAATCATCCACATAATAGGTCATACATAAGATATGAATAGTAGATTATCAGAGGATATAAGCCAAAAAAGTATGACATGGAAGCTGCTACCTTAAACAAATTTTATCGCATCCAAAGTAGTGAAATAAATGTTTAATGATGGCAAAGACTGTTACAGGATGGAAACCTGATCACACAGAATAAATCCACATAGTTAAGTGGTGCAATTAAAATCTGCTCGTCTTCACGGACGACCACAAACATTCTACTAAACAATGTAGAAAGATGCTAATTACGGTCCTGAAAATGCATTGGATTCCAAGATTTTGGAAAAACTTCTCAACATTCTTCCAACAGATCCTTACGATTAGCTGAAATTAGCATCTAGAATTACCTACGTTTCAATTAAATCTTGGGTCTGTAAGTTGAGGCCGAAACCTAAAGGTTAATATTTACTAAATATTAGTAATCATCTCAAAAGGTGTAAAGAAAGTTCCATAAGATTTTTAAAATAAAAAATTGTACTTAATCGAACAAATAGCAATTGAGAAATCAAATTTAAGTTTTTTTTTTTTTTTTAATTTTGTTTCTCAAGTTTATGATATCTAAGTATATTAGAGTTAGTTAAAAAAAGCATTATTAAATCTCATTATAATTGAACATTAAATATTAGACACTCAAAATGCTAATGCCTTCTAAAAATTAAAGAGACTAAATTGATTATGTCATATTTTAAAGTAATTTAACTATTAGATGGTCAAAATTAGTATAGATTTTTAATATTGACAAGTTTAATTTTTTAATTTGAACACATTCAATATATACATCTAGGAATCAAATAGCCTTCTTGTAAAAGGTTAAAAGTTCAAATTCAAAAAGGTAGAAAATATACATCTAGGAATCAAATCACTACCCAAAGTCATTGCATGCATATTCAAGTATAGCTTCCTAAGAATTGAGATATTCTAGTAAAATTAAATTAACCACAGTAGCTTTTCTATATTCAATTGTAAATAGTGTTTGTATAGTCTCAAGAATGGCTACTTGAATTTTCTTTTATATCTAATTTATCTTTTATATATGGTTTTCCATTCCCTTTTTTATTTTAGAAATAAGAGGATAAAATGCTTATACATTTGGGGTTTATGTTAGATGTTTTAAATCCTTTAAATGTATAAAAATGAATAACAATTATTCATTTTGAAATAACTCTATACTGTCTAAATATAATGGAATGGAATATGAATTTGTGATGTTTATCCAATCTATACTGAATTTTTTTTTATGGGTCAACACTTATGTGGCCTACTTCCATTGGTATTGTACCTCATAATTCATTATTATAAACTAAAATGTAGAATTACTACACATTGAAACAAGTCTTTGGGCATTATTCCTGTAAGAATTATCCTTGGTAATTGATATTCGTGAGACGTTAGATAGCTTCCAAAATACTTGGGGTCTCTCAATAATATAGAAAATTTAGTTTGCCTTTGTATTTATGAAACAAATATGAAACTCAAAAGTACACTATTAAAGTATGGATATTGTCTCCATCCTCGCATTGGATCTAAATCTGAATTCATATCTACTGCCACTGGAATAAATGGAACTGGAATTTCTCCCTTTGTTGATGAAACTAGTGCTTTCAACTACTTCTTCGGTTGTAAAATCAACCGAATAAATTAGATTTACCTGTGCTCCACCCCTGACTTATGCTGCTCCGACTGCTTCTGAGTGTCGATCTAGATCTTAACCTGGAGGAGAACTAAACAAAATAGGGCATATAAACAAAATATGGTATATATAACTCCAAATTTTCACGGAATTGCAAATTCCTTCCAAATTTTCATCAAATTGCACAGTCCCTCCAAATTGATATTAAATTCCATGGTGCTTATGAAATAATACTGCCATTGAATTTTACACGTGACCAACACCACATGGATTTATTTACATATATGAAAGTGTGAAAGAACACATTTTTGAGTTAAAAAATATTTCACTAAAAATTTTGACATATTTTAAAATTTTAAAATTTGTTGGAATTTAATTCCAACTGCACGCACATAACAACAGGATGGCAGATTAACTGTGATGGGAATGAAGAAACGTCAGAAGTGACAACATAAATTATGATGTGAGGAGTTTTAAGAATGGTGGCAGCTATATCTAGATTTTCACTTCATGCAACTGCAAACTTATCAACAACACCCACCATCTTAAATTATCCGCCAACCATATTCATTGCACAACAGCAACATTCCTAGGGAGCATCCAAGCTTGAGTAGCAAAGGGGAAGGCAACCCCTAGAGGAGGTGACCTCACTCACCTCTGGACCCACCACAGTAATTCCGGGAGGTAAAAATAACTCACATGAATGATCTCTAAGCAATCCCCGGAAAGCATAAATGGAATAAAGTTTCAAACCTTAGAATAAAAATTTTAATGTTTTTATTATTTACTGTTACCGAGCTTTAACGTGGTACATTTTTTTTTTAAACTTTAGTTATATATATTATAAATATGATATATATATATATCTATGACGTGTGCGCAATGTAGAAGACAGTTGTTGTGTATTGTGTAATTTTTCCTGAAGGCTGAAAAGGACAGAGAGCACTATGTGAGTAGCAGTGAATAGAGAAATAGAGAGACAAAGAAGAAATATTGAAGCACTACGTTTATAGTAGCCAAGTGAAGTTTATTCTGTGAATCCACAACACTAGAGTTCTGAAGAATCCTATTTTGTAACAGTTAGTTTATTTTAATGAAATAGAATTTACATTGCATCTCTCTGTGTCCGCAATTTAATTTTTATTTTCATCTCTGTGTTTTGGAAGAGGAATTGTTCTATTCATCTGTGTGTTCGAAATTATCCAGAAATTCCAACATGGTATTAGAGCTAGTCTAGGCGGTCAGTGAATGAAGCTGTGATCGCTCTTCATTGTAGAAGCTATAAGAAGGTTGTTGATGTAGATTTCTCCAGCAGAAAAATCTTTTGTTTTGTTTTTCCTTACATAGTCAAGAAAATTGTCTTCTTTGCACAGTTACAATGGCAGCACCAGGCACTAGTCTAATGAATCCCCAACTTCCACAGTTTAACGGGAAGAATCATGATTATTGGGCAATGACAATGAGAGCCTTGTTTTCTTGATAGGGAATATGGGAGCTAGTTGAGAATGGCTACCCAGAACCAGAAGATGCAACAGTGTTGGCTACTTTGACAACAACAGAAAGAGATTTGTTAAAAGATAATAGGAAGAAGGACTCCAAAGCCCTCTTCTATCTCTTTCAATCAGTGCAAGAGAGTATTTTCCCAAAGATTGAAGTAGCAACAATGTCTAAGGATGAATGGGATATTCTAAAAACATCCTATCAAGGCATGGAGAAGGTGAAAACAACAAAGCTACAAAGGCCGAGGAGAGATTTTGAAACTCTCTTTATGAAAGAGTCTGAAAGTATAGACTCATTCTTCACACATGTTATTGGGTTGGTTTCCCAGATAAGGTATCATGGAGATACACTTGAAGAAAGAAGGATAGTGGAGAAAATCTTGCGAAGTCTACCCTCAAGATTTGATTCCATAGTAGTGGAAATAGAAGAGACAAAGGATCTCTCACTATTTACGATGGATGAGCTTAGTGCATCTCTAATGTCTCATGAATAGATACTGAACATAGGAAAAAATTCCTCATTGGAACAAGCTTTCAAGAATCAAATGAATTTTGGCCAAAGTAGAGTTCAAGGCAGAGCAAATAACAAAGGAAGAGGGAGAAGCCAAAATAGAGGAAGAAACTTCCCAGCAAGTTCGAGTGGAAGGGGCAACAATTAGAAAGAAAATGAAGGCTCAAGCCAACATCAATCTCATGGAAAAATGTATGATAAATCCCAAGTCCAATGTCATTATTGCAAGAAATATGGAAACTATTCCAATGGATATATGAAAAAGAAAAATGACAAGAATAATAGGCAGAACTCTAATTTTACAAAAGAAAAAAAGAACCAAAAGAATGCATTGTTAACATGTAATGTAGCACAAGATAGACAAGATGATATATGGTTCTTAGACTCAGGTTGTAGTAACCAAATGACTGGAAACATAGCAATTTTTTCCAATCTTGATGAAAATGTTAAATTTGAAGTAACAAAAGGAACTGATAGTAATATCTCTGTTAAGGGAAAAGATAGAGTAAGTATCCTAGCAAGAAATGGAGAACAGAATTTTTTTCCAGATGTATATTATGTACCTAGCTTGAAATGTAACCTTTTGAGCATTGGAAAAATCATTGATAAGGGATACAATGTATTTCTTAAAGATGATGTGCGCACAATCATGGACATACCTCCAGGAAAGAAAGTCATTGCAGAGGTGTAGATCATAACCAATAGGATGTTTCCTCTCAAGCTTAGAGAAGACTTGAAGTAAAGAAGAAATGTAGCAGCTGTAACACAAGAGGTCTTTCAAGAGGAAGTAAAATATGAAAACTAGTTATGGCACATGAGATTTGGACATCTCAATTTTGAAGGCCTGGACTTTTTTCACAGAAACGGAATGGTAAAGGGATTACCATTGATTGAAAAACTAGATAGCCTTTGTGAAGGCCACATCTTGGGCAAACAACCTAGAGAAAGCTTTCCAGCAGGGAAGAGTATAAGGGCAAAGGCACCCTTAGAGATTTTCCACTCAGATTTGTGTGGACTAATGCAAATGCCATCTTTAGCTGGCATAAAATATGTTTTGACATTCATAGATGATTGCACCAGAAAGACATGGGTGTATTACTTGAAAAAGAAGAGTGAAGCAATGAAAGAAGAAATCATCTCGAGCTACCCTTAAGCAGTTGTTGTGTGGATTAATCCATCTTGTGGACAAGACTGATTTGCCTAGTACTAAAATTATCTAGCAACAAACAGCCAAATAAACTAATCTTTCTCTAAGCATATATGATCTACGAAAAGCTATATAGAGGTGTAAAAGACTTATCGTATGTCCAGTGCTTGTTTGAAGTTGTTATTATCCCTCGCGAGCTCGAAGGAGTTTTCCTCGTAAACCTGCAGTCACAAAAAAAAAAAATATTACATAGCACCTGTATAGAAATCATCATAAACCATGCTTATCATAGTGATCAAGGAATCTATGAAATAAACCATTAACTGAAAGCTTATTGAGAAAAACGAGTATATTTGTATTAATTTCAAAAGAAGAAAAACCTTACAACCTGAGCTTTGATGTTGCAAAGGCTTTCTCGGGGTCTGAAGCAGGAGTCTCCTTTACTTTGATAAGCTCTGCACTCCTCCAACCAAGACAAATAGAGGTATGTAATCTCTCCTCACAAAAATCTTAGTTAACTGAGTCTAAATCTCAACAAAACATAACTTCAAATATTCTAAATCTTGAACTCCCCTTGAGGATACTCAATGCCTCTTTTTATAGTGGAAAAGAGGAGGTTTTCTGTTCCAACTATGAAGGGATAGAATCCTTCTTCAGAGGGATAGACTCCTCACATCAAGGGGTTAGCTCCATAAGGTAAGGGATACATGCACCTCATAAGATCGGTTCTATCACTGCAAGATATTTTCTGGAAGCTTCTAGAATTCACTTTTGTTGAGATTTTTGGAATTTACTTGCGCCTTTTTTATCTTACAGGGGTCTGCACCCATAACACAGATAAAGTGAGTTCAGGAACGCAAGAGAGATGAAAATTAGGTGCGGGACCGCAGGTAAGATAGAGAGAAAGTGCGACACTAAAGTTTAGGAGATTTCTAGGAACTTCTCTCTGATTTTCAAGGCTTGATATGAGGAACTGATATGTCAGACTTGAAAAGGGAGAAGTATGAGTAATAATGAGCTCATACATATAGCAGAATGTCAAGATGACAATTTCTAGTGTAACAGATTGCCCCTTAAAGTGCAAAGTCTGGAATAGATGAAACTGAAGTCTGTCATATATGAAGAGTGTAGTACTTTATCATTTCAAGGATCATCCTGTGGACACCCCAGTTGGAACCTGTAAAAAAATTCGATGAAAAATATATATATGTAATCATATCATCGTTGAGGTAGGCATTCCCATACTCAGATCAAAACCAACTAGAAACTGCTTCAAACTGTTGTGATACATGAATTATTTTGAGTACATCACAGTATAGACATGTGTAGACACAGTATGGACGCAGCCATCTATTTATAAATATTCCACTGTATAAATGATAACAAAATTCCTCACAGCCTGGATGGTAGAAAATAGATCTAGGGTCTTCATTTCCGCATCTCGAACTAGTACGATTCTATCCATGTGAATGAATGTGTCGAAGTCGAACATGGTAGAAACCACTTGATTACTAGTCAATGATGTAAATTGTTAAAAAGTGTGAGAGTAACCACCAGTAATGTCAATGGGCCTCAAAGTACTCAGTGCAATCCATGAAATGTGAATGAATGAGCTGAAGTCGAACATATCACGAAATCATTCGATTGAAGGTCAATGATGCAGCATGTCATCGAAGGCGAGAAACCTGCCATTGAGGCATGCAGATTTCAAGGTACTGACGATTTCTAGATAAACTTCCTAGATAATGAGTTGTCATCGATAGAAAGTGATCTGTCGTAGGGAATCCCACAACGCGAAATCATAGATCAAGTTTTGAAAATGTATATTGGCAAGGACTGACTCAGGGATAGTCAAAATGGATGACAGATATTTTGCAGATGAATGGTTTTATTTGAACTGCCCTCTTGAACACATAACGAAACTACAGATGGCTTAGTGACAATTGACCCAAAGCTAATACCCAGAAACTGGATGAATATTTTCAATGAGGTTTGATTAACTGTTAGGCAAAGGATTTCCCAACCCAGGTGGATGAAAGTGTCGTGTTCAAGAGTGGTTAACTAGATTTTCGAAAATTCAAAATACAACAAACAAGTCATTTTTCTTTCTTTTCCCCCATCATTTCTGACAAGTACCTTTTTATTTTTGACAAGTTTGAGGAGGATAACATTTTCTTGTTTATAAGCTCATCCTTCAGATGAGTCCAACTTAGTTTAAGATTCAAACCCTAAGAAGGAGTGGTTCGTTCCTGTTTTGAAATTGAATAGGTCCTTTACTGTTAAATTTTAACGAGTTCAGTATAGGAGAGACTCGATGTTTTTCAATTTTAGGGAGTCAGAAGAAAAACTTAAGAAAACTCCATGGGCGTAATTTTTCGTAAATTTAGTCTCTCGAGCCCAAAAAAGGATAAAATAATGCGGGAGAGAACTCTATTGACCGTATTTAGTCAATGTATACCTTTTTCGTAAATAGTCCATTTCAGTCCGTAAAAGGGGTAAACTTATACTGAAGGGACGATTATTCATTTACTTTAACGAGTTCGAATAATCAAGTGCTCGGCAATATTTTTATGTTTAGAGAGTCTGAAGAGGGCTTAAAAGAGAACTCCAATGTTTCGCTTTTTCGTAAATTTTTTGAAAGAGTCCGAAAAAGTGATAAAAGTATGCTCTTTGTTGAAAAATGATCAATTCTCCCGAAAAATCCAATTTTTGCACAAAAACTTGAAACATTACACATACCTTTTTAAGATAAGTAAAAATGTTTTCAAAAATACCCTATTAAAGTGAAAAATAAACAAATTAAAAATTCATCTATTCGAAAAAACTTATAAAAAGGATTTTTTCAATTTCATTTTTACCGTTCAAGTTCAGAGTGAAAGTGGAAGCTTTTGGGTAAAAAAGTACCTGTGAAGATTCTGGAAAATCCGTCCGACGAAATCGAGAACCGTCAGTCCCAGGTAATCCACGACCTCTTAATCTTGCATTTCATCCATTTACAATTCATTTTTAGGCTTTATATTTTATTTTTAAGGGAGAAATATAGTTTAAGAAATCACCCGCGGAGGTTTGTAGGTGCCACACATGGGCCCTGCGGACCCCGACTTTTTCCTATGTAGAAAAAAGTCGTGGGTCCGCACTTTTCCCACAGAGCGCATGCGTTCCTACACACTGTGTACAAAGGGAAAGTGCGGTCTTCATGTTTTTAAATTTCAAAATCAAATTTCTCATTTGGCGCCCAAAAATTTTCAAATTAGATTGCTCTAACATATCTTTTTATGCATTGTAGGATTAACAAGATGTTGATTTGGAGAGAGCGTGAGCATGAGGATGTGGATTATGCCGCAATTCTCCATTTGCCCACAATGTAGGCATTAAGAGCATGTGGTTTATATAAATTCTGAGCCATCCAGAGCATGAGGGCACAGGTAGACCTCCTGACATGGCTGGTAAACAGGTGGAACGTGCAGGACCAGTGTTTCATTATTGGCGGCCACCGGCTCGAAATTGAGCTGGAGGATATTTATTTTCTGACTGGTTTGTCCAAGAGGGGCGAACAACTTTCCTTGTTTGGGACTAGGCCAGGTGGCCAAACTGTCGCTAGTCTTCGACAAGAGTTCTGTAATGATGAAGCAGACCCTAGGGACAAACGGATTGATATAAAAACTATCATCCGTCCCGAGCTGAAAGTGATTGCATTTACTGTTACCAGACTGTGTGGGAGTGCCGCACTACATGTGGCTACCGGTTCCCAGATGCGTATTGCTGTAGACTATTTCCGAGGCACCATTTTCAACTGGTGCGAAGCTGTGTTGGCCAATGTAAAAGGCCAACTAACTAGAGCGAAAAATGGAAAACTAAATAACTTTGGATATGGATCCATCGTGGTCACTTTTTCTCTAGAGAGGGTACCCATGCTAGCTCCACAGAGTATTCCTGTTGATGTTGGTCGACCCCGAGAACCTAGGATGGTTCGTTGGGTTGCATTGATGGCCCGTCACGGTATTGAGGGCGCTGAGATTGTTCGATTTCCTCCTTCATATTTTCGTTGGCTGGACCGCCAATTTTTTGTCATCGAGGACTTTCCATACGCTGGGATAGATTTCCGCGGCGACTGGGAGATGACTCTCCCAGCAGGGGAACAGTGGGATGAATTAGGTAAAATCATTTTCAACAAGTTCTAAATTCTAATTTTTTTATTTTTGATCGTCTTGACAATTAATAACCAAAAGTTTTTGAATGCGGATGTGGGCCCATGGCGACCAGCCCATCTCAAGCCTTATGCTAGAAGACAACCAGTTGCAGACGCACCAACCCTAGTAGGCGAATCAGCAGAAATCTTGTCTGATTTAGAGCATCATCTAGAGCGTCTGACTCTAGATATTCCAGAGACGGACATAGATGAGATTCCACTCAGATTGCAGAGATATGTGATTGGTGTTCTAGGATCCTTTAGGAGGTTCCTGTGTAGGGTGGCCCGGGCAATGGTTTCTTATCATGATCACCATCAGTGATGGGATGATTGTGTTGTAGACTCACATTTTTGACTTTTTGTGTTATCATTTTACCGATCATAAGGTGTTTCCAACTTATGATCGAAGACGATGTATATTTTTTTAAAACACTTCTATACTATGATATATCACTATTTACCGGCTATCTGTGTACATATTATGGATGTTGTTTGTTTTACTGTTTTGATCATTGCAAATGTCGATTTATCATACTAGAAGCAACTGCGTCTGCTAATGTATTTAAATGTCTTGGAATATGTTGATATTCAATGTAATCAAATTCACGTTCCAAGAGACGAACTCTTAAAAATAACCATAATAACACTGGATTTCTAATGGCATAAACCCTGTTAAGCTGTAATACAACAAGTTCAGAATCCAACCTAACAATCAAACTCCAAATTCCAAATGATATGGATTCAGATAATAACTCAATCACTGCACTATACTCGGCAATGTTATTCGTTGTTTGACCAAGGCTTACCCCATGCATGGATACTAACTCGTCAGAGGGTGAATAGATAACCCAAGCTGCGGAAGAAATGTTCCATGTACTACGACAAGCACCATCAGCAAAACCAATGTAGGTTTGAAGAGACGTCGACATCTGCAATATCAAGAGTAAAACTCAGATAAGCAGGAATAGTGATAAAAACACACTTCTAAACTAGGCACGCTTTTCTAATCTAAGACACACCAATAGTAAAGAAATCTAATCTAAATAAAAAATCTCCACACCAAGTTTAAGCATAATATCGCTTCAGATATAGCCCATTTCTGGGTTTATCTAAATGGACACCATCAAAATCTATCAGCTCATAGGCCCCCTTTACCAGCTTTCGCTTAACAATGAAAGGACCATGCCACATGGGCACGAATTTCCCAGCTCCTAGCTTATCGTTGGCTTGATCATAAACTAAGACTAGGTCTCCTTCTGAAAAATTTCGAGGGGTAACACTTCTATCATACTGAGATTTTACTCTTTTGACATGAGCCTCATTTGCTATTGCAGCGTTTCTCCGATTTTCATCCAATTGAGCCAAGTACAAAAAACGTTTCTCCTCTTCAGACGTAGCTGGGAGTAACTCTATGGCTAATTTCAAAGATGGAATTTCGCATTCAATCGGCAACACAGCTTCCAAACCGTAAACAAGTTGAAAGGGAGTGAAACCAGTTGATGTTTTTACTGAGGTTCGATATGCCCAAAGTGCTGAAAATAACATGGAATGCCAATTCATTTTGTGAATACCAATAATTCGTCTAATCATGGTGACTAAAACTTTATTTATGGCTTCAACCAGAACATTGGCTTGCGGATAATACAGAGTGGAACTATCGTGGCGCAGGCCAAATTGATCTGTCAGTTCAGTCATCATGACATTTCGAAAATGACTTCCATGATCTATAATAATGGCTTGAGGAACACCGAACCTAGCAATTATGTGATTAAATACGAAAGTTGCAGCAGTCTTGCCGTCAGCCGAAAATGTAGGCATCGCCTCGGCCCACTTAGTAAAATAATCTACTGCTAAGATAATATATGCATGCCCCCCGGCTGAGTGAGGGTTACATGTAATAAAATCGATACCCCATTTCGCGAAAGGACCAACAGCAATTATGGGATGAAGAGGAGCGGGTGGCGCGCGCATCTTACGATCAAAAAGTTGACAATTGTGGCATTTCCGGACTGCATAAATACAATCTTTGAATAATGACGGCCATAAATAACCAGCGCGCAATATATTTTGGGTTGTGGCATACCCAGACATATGACCGCCACATGCTCCAGAATGGAAATCATTTAACACCTTTTTAGCTTCTTCATGAACAAGACAACGTCTGAAAACAGAATCCACTCCACGAAGATAGAGTGTTTCACCAATAATATTATACTGTTGGGATTGGAAGCGTATTTTCCGTCGCTGAGATTGTGAGATTTCAGGCCGAAAAGATTGGGTTTGGAGATAAACAATAATATCTCCATACCATGGATCTAGAGTACTGATAAGAAACAGAGATTCGTCCGCAATGGGCTCTTCTGCCACAGTTTCAGTATCAGTAGAGGGAAAATCACACATCAGTTCCGCAAATACCAAAGATTTCTTTGCCTTGGATTTCTCAAACTCCAAGTCAAATTCCTGCAGGATGACTATCCATTTGGAATACTTGCCCCCTAGCAATTGTTTGGTTAAAATATACATCATAGGGTTGCAATCAGAAATTACTGTGGTTTTACGTAACAAGATGTAGTGTCTAAATCTCTGGACAGCTTGAACAACTTCCAATGCCAATTTCTCCACATGTGTGTATTTGATCTCGGTCGGATGCAGATTTCGACTAAGATAGTAAATCACATGTTCAGTGTGAGGTTCATCTTCCTGAACTAACACCATCCCAATGGTGGAATGAGAAGCAGCGAGGTACAAAATGTAATCCTGGTTGTAGTTGGGAGGATGCAATAACAGTGCATGGGTCAACGCGTGTTTAAGTGCATCAAAAGATCGATCAGCGATCTCATCCCAAAAGAATGGAATATTCTGTTTCAACAACCGAGTGAAACCCTTTGTAAGCTCGACATAGTTAGGAATGAACCAACGTAAAAAGTTTGCTTTCCCCTGCAAACTTTGGAGTTGGCGTAAAGTCGAAGGAGGAGGTAATTTAACAATAGCTTCGACCTTCGACGGATCGACGCGAATACCTACCTTGGAAACAACAAATCCCAGTAAATGACCCGAC
The DNA here is from genome assembly GCA_034641835.2 of Pinus albicaulis. NCBI lineage: Eukaryota > Viridiplantae > Streptophyta > Pinopsida > Pinales > Pinaceae > Pinus > Pinus albicaulis. Next base: position 698,938,779 of record CM076571.1, on the reverse strand, counting down.
TCTACACAAAAAACACATTTGTGTGGATTTAGCCTAATTCAATAATGTCGACATCTCATAAAAATGGCTCGTAAGTGAGTGAGATGGTCAGCCCTGCGAGATGAATGAGCAGGTAAATCATCGAGATAGGGCTGCACAATGTGCTTAATGTCATGAAACGTGTAAGACATTTCCCTCTCAAAATTTGCTCCAGCGTTCTTCAATCCAAAGGGTAGCTTGCAATAAGAAAACGTCCCCCACGGACAGATGAAAGTTGTTTTTGGCTGATCTGCAGTGAGTATGTTTATTTTATTGTACCCGGAAAAGCCGTCCATAAAGGAAAACATTTCACTGCCGGCACAATCATCGATTATTTGATCGATATAGGGAGTTGGATAATTGTCTTTTGGACAAGCTCGATTAATATCCCTATAATCGATACATACTCGTATCGTTCCTTGTTTTTTTGAGTCACAGGAACAATAAATGAAACCTGCACGAAGTAATTTTTCAACTTCTGCTTTGATATCAGTAGCTTTTCTAGGATGCATTTGACGTAGATGTTGATGAATAGGTTTGGCATCTGGGTAAGTCTTAATTTCATGTACGACAATTGACGGATCAATTCTTGGCATTTCTTCATAGGACTAGGCAAACACATCACGGAATTCTTGAAATAGGGCTTTATAAGTTTGAATTTCATCTTCAGTACAACAAGAACCTATATTAATGTTTTCAATTATTCCTGGTTTTAGCAAAATGTCAATTGGAACCGTTCGAGAAATATTTTCCAAATTTAACTCAGAATCAGGATTTTGTAATGGATTCTGGGGTTCTTTGACATATTCAGCAGTGAAAATTGAAGCGAAATCATCTTCAAAGTGATCTAGTTGAGGTAAAAATGAAGGTCGATGATGAAGATCTTCCCATGGTAAATCATCAACAGAAAAAAATTCACAAATTTGCTCATCAGTATGAACAAAATCAGGAAATGTCATTGTGGCCGAACTGGATATAGAAAGTGATTCCTCATGGATCCCATTCATTGGATCAATTTCGATTGAACAGGGGTTGGAAAGTGACTTTACAGCCTGGTATGCAACTTCAAATGGACTCAAAGGCATGATGCCATCAATTGAATCTAACTCGGAGTTGGAAGGTACGATCCAAGGATCATCAAACATAACAGTGTCTGATGAAATCATCTGAATATTTGCAACAGAAGGCGATACGTTAGGAGGAGGAAAGGAAAAAGTTCCTAGTAAACCAGAATCTTTAATCAAACCTACTCTAACATCCTTATATGGGATAGCCACTTTACCAACATGCTGGATTGTTTATGTAGAGGCTGGGTCAGAAGAGAAATGAGTTAACTGATCTATTGTAACGATCCTTCCTTGATATGGAAATTTTAGGATTTGAAAGAATGAAGAAACAACATCAGTCATAGCATAATTCGAACTACGACCTAGAAGAAGGTTGTAATCTAGAGGGGCATCAACCACTTCCACATCTAGATTTACGATTTTACCTTCGACCCCTATGGGTAGATCTGGAAAAATACCAAAAGGATGGAAACCTCCACCATTAAAAGCCTTAAGAATCATGGGATATTGGTTGAGTGTAGGAGAACCAAGCGATTTCCAACACTGAATTGACATAATACATGTTGAAGTTCCCTCATCAATCACAGTCCGATAGATTGGTCTGTTTTTGACTAACACTGGAATTTGGAAAGCCATTTGATGAGGTAAGAGAGGCGTACTATTTTATAAATCGAAGATTATAAGATTAGAATCCTGAATATCTATAGCTCCTATAGCAGACAAAAGCAATTTACGCTGTGCTGGGCATGATTGCAGCACTTCCAAAGCCGACATTGCTGAAGGGGAAACAGCTAAGTCTTCAACAATGTTGTAATTCTAAGAAATTCTCGCATGTGGATTGAAAGCTGATTTACAAAGAACACCTTTAGCAGGTGGCTTTATTATTAAGTCTGGATTTTGTTTCTCGATTTGTAGCGGACCAGAAACAGGAGGAGGTGTGGTTGATGTATTTGCACTAGAATATTTTTCTTCTTTACCATCAACAGGATTCTTAGTACCATAATATTGCGATCGCGTCACAATCCTTACATGAGACATCATCAAAATAGGCTCTTCTGAAGCATTCGAGGAGGAACCAACCATCTTGCTATCTTGAGTCGGAAAAGGGTCCTTCAAGACAGCAGGTTGTTGTGAACCTTTAACAAATTTTGCAACCTCTGCTCAATGTGGGCATTCCTTAGTAAAGTGATCCTCATCACAAATGTAACAAGGATAAAGAGGTTTGAACTATTCTTCATTGGATTCATTTTTATAATTTTTCTCTTTTGAATTCTTTTTTTTTATTCTTCCCTTTCTTTTTACCACCGGATTTAGATTTAGCCGTAGATGTCTCTACGACATGAATGTCGGCAGAAACCTCGGGGGAATATTCTCCTTTCGGGGAATCTGGTAAATTTATAATAGGAGAAGAATTCTTTGAAGATTTATTCTTGCTTTTAGTATTGACTATACCAATCATACCATCAGCGGCATGAGACCCTGAAGGAGCAGCAGCTATTTGACCTTGTTTTGGAAGGTCAGGGATTTTTTCGTGTAAAGTACCTGACTGCATATAAATGATTTCAAGGTACTAAGCTTGAGAAATTACTTGTTGTTCAATAACAACACCAGCTTTAGCTACATCTTCAGTGATCTTGGGAAATAATGATTTAACAAACCATTCTGCCAGAATTTGATCCAGAATGTAAACTATCACCAAACACCTTCTACGTCGCCATTCATGAATATGATCAGAAATATATGTAGACGTAGATTGTTTTAGTGAAGTTAGTAATTCTGTGTCATTTTCGTATCTGACAGGAAACTGAAAATGAGTCAAGAAGGAAGTTGCTAACTGACTGAAATTATTAAAAGAGCCTCGCAGTAACTCAATGTACCATTTGGCTGCAAGACCAATAAGAGTTCTTTGGAAAAGACATAAGCGAATCGAATCATAATTGATTGAATTAAACGTACACCAGAGGTGATAAGTCATGACATGATTTGATGGATCCTTTCGTGACTTACATTTGAATTCCGGTATATCATTGGGCAACTTATTCAGCATTGGCGGCCAGTACGGATAATAGAAAATCAGATCATTCATAAGGCGCGTCAAATCAGGTAAATCCAAAGTTCCAATAAATGGTAACTGAAGGTTGGGGTCACGAAAACCTTGAGTAGCCAAAGTAGTTCCAGTAGGTGAATACCTAGGATAACTGGGAATCGGAGTTGCGTTAGGAATTGTGTAACCTCCCGGAAAAGCAGGATTAACCGGACCAAACTGGGGTTGTTGAGGCTGCTGATAAGTATAGCCAGGGTACGGTTGATACTGATAACTTGGATTTTGTGAACCAGGAGCGAATTGAGGATATCCCTGGTATGGCTGATATTGAATTGCGGTTGACTTGTGACAACTGTACTTGTACTGGCTTGTCCTGTATGCATATGAACCGAAGTCTGAACTGAACGTCCTAACTGCGGTACATAGACTTGAGGGATTTTCACGGATGCAGGGATAGCTGAACTCAGAGTTATATATACTTCAGAAATAGGTGTTACAGGTTGAATAGACGTTGCAGTAGTTGCAGCAGTTTGAGGCGGAGTCTGAGGTGTACTAGGCATAGACTGCTGAACAGAACTAGGTGCAGGAGTTTGAATAGTAGGCTGGATAGGTTGCTGGGTTGAACCAGAAACCAAAGGCTATCCAGGTTGAAAAGGCAACTTCACATTAGGCTGCATAGGCTATTGATACTGGGACGGATCGCACACCATATTCATTCCAGGGTATTGTCCCGCAGAAGGTTGAACGTAAGGACCATAACCTAGTTGAATGTAGGGCTGATAAGTAAGTGGTAAATTTCTGGCTTCTTGAATAGATGACTGACCAGAAGGCTGTTGGTAACCTTGAATTGGGTACTGACCTTGAGGTTGATAAACCTGAGGCGCATACTGAAGTTGGGGTTGATAAGGACCCCGGGGAGCATATTGAGCTTGGGGTTGACCCTGGGGTATGTATTATCCTGAAGGTTAATATCCTTGAGGGTTGTACTGTCCTTGAGGTTGTCCCGCAAAATAATATGATTCCACAGTTTGTCCTGGGAAAAAGATACCTTGAGCTGGACCCCCAGGTGGTAACTGACTTCCTGAAGGTTGCCCCCCAAGCGGTAACTGACTACCTTGGGGTTGCCCCCCAGGCAGTAACGGATTTCCCTGAGATTTCCCTCCAAGCGGTAACTGATTGGCTTGAGGTTACAGATTCGGAATATTACCAGAGATCATAAATATTTTCTCTGCGTTTGACATTTCATTTTTAATTCCACTTAAACCAGATGATAACACTTGTTCAATTGGTTGAGGAGCTTCTCCCGAGAAAGTACCAGACAGAGCCTGATATCCCGAAGGAAGAGGACCACCGTGTAAAAATGCTTCTGGTGTCTGGGAAAACATGGATGAATCTCCTGCCATAATGGATGACGAATAGTAACCTCTGGGTGTTGGATGAAATGGAACTCGAGGTGGAGAAAAAGCAAGACCCGAATTCTCTAAAAAAATTGTTAAGGATAAATACCAAGCAGAAGTTCGAATAGGGCTGTAGAAAATTGATTCACATTCCCTAAGATTTAAAAACTGAGGGGAATCAGGAAGAGATAACTCTTCGTCTGGATTAGTAATTTCTTCAATAGAAACTAGTCCAGATGGAAGATCATCAGTGACAATATTTCTTACCCTAGGTGAACCAGGATCGCTAGAAGTTGGTGTAATAAATCCTGAAGATGTTTCCAAAACAAAAGGTTCAGTTTCAGGTTCATAGATTTCAGTTTCCTCAGCTAGTTCACTGGTAGGAGAAATACTACCAGTAACTTCAGAAACTGAAATCGGCTCTTGAATGTGTTCTGTTATGGGTGTTTGATAATCGGGATGAACAACTATAAATGAAGTCCCAACTTCTATTTATTTAATCCTACCGCTATTAGATGATACCAAAGCATGAAGCCCTTCAAGCTGACTTGGTGTATATTCAGGGGGTTTCCCTTGTAGTCTCCGATATTGTCTCGGCAATTCCGCCACGATTTAATATTTAACTAATCACATGAAAACGAAGAAAATTTCAATGAAAACACCTAAAGTCTCTAAAGAAACAAACAGATGAATCACACGTTTAAAAATATAAGAGTTCAAACCACACACAAACAGTAACTTCCTGTACTAAAAACACTAGTTGGTGATGAAATCCAACTTAGTAGAAATTCAATACAAAAAGGGTGTTTGGAATAGTTACCTCGACAACCTGCTTAATGAGACAGACTGGCACAATTTTCCTCACAAAACCATCTCGTGTGAAGAAAACCCCCCAGAGATTTCAAGTGAGTCTAGTCGACGTCTGCTCCAGGTACAGTGAGATATTTCCTTCACCGTCACCTTAGAAAATAATCTTAAGTTTGTAGTCGCTAAGGTTACCAACAGTAACAAATATAACTGGGGGAATAGTCTACGATCTGATCCCACGCGCAAGGGCAGAGTAACAAAGCTCAATCCCCTTGAAGGTTCCTCAACATGGTTAATCTGAGGTTTACCGACATGTGACCCTAGGCTCCTCGACAATGGTTAATTTGAGTTTTACCATTTTTAATGCGCGTAAAATCTTGTATCTTCCCCAATGAAACAGAATTGATTGTCTCAAAGGTTCGGATATGATCTTGTGATTGACTTCTTTAAGATAAGCTTCCTAGATTATAAAAATTACAATTGGATTTATTTCCTACCACAAGATTTGTCTACTTGTTTGTTTTTACTACCTTAGAGAGTTAATTACTCCCTACTCCAAGATACTAGCCTAAGCTATGTTGGTGATAAGAGCCCTACAAAATAAAAATATTGCTAGATGAATTTTAATTAAGTGTTACTTTTAAGAGTTGTTTCTTAAGTCAATGGGTGCGGACATGAAACTCTGATGGTGTGAAGACTCAACTTCCAAAAACACTAAAAAATGCACCTAAAAATGATAATCAGATCGTTTCCTTTCAATGAAATTCTATTTAAGAAAGAGTTGGAAACTTCAATTCTTTTAATAAACAATTCCTTCTTTAAATATAAAGAACAATTGAAAGAAAATATTTTTGTCTTTTCAGCAATAACTCAAAATGAAACAAATTATCAAAGCTCATAAGAAAATCCTTTCACTTTCAAAAACTTGAAGCTACAAAACAAGTTTCCTTCAAAAGAGATCTACAAACTTTTAAAAGCACTCAAAACTATAAAACTAATTCTGAGATCTACAAACTTTAATAATCTAATTGAATAAAAGCTTTAAGATTTTTTTTTTTGAAGAATGTTTTACTTAGTTATTCAACAAACTAAGGATCTATTCGTTCAGAATAAAAAATGGATTAAAAACACTCAAATATGTTTTTTTTTATAAAAAATGAAATTCAAAAACCAATAACAAAGTTTCTTTTCGAAGATTTGCAAAGATACATGTATCTCTATTTCTTAATAAAGGATGATTTCACAATCAGGTTAGATTCAGAAAAAAGACAAAAGACCAATGTAATATCAGGTACTTCAAATAGTCAATGCTTCGAATCACTACAAATACCAAGTGAAGAACAATCCGAAACGCAAAACTTCTATAAAATCATCAAAACACCAATACTGCTAAGATTCATTCACAGAAAGCTTTTGAAAGAAACAATCATCAATATGGGTAGAAATCAAAACTCTAAATCAAAATAAAGATAAAATGAAGAAAGAAATCTAAATTTTTTCAAAATTTTAACAAGGTCTGCAGGCTTGCAGAAGTAACAGGTGCGGTACTGCACTGTTTACTAAAGCAAAAATGCGAAACTACCCCCACTGTGCAAAGAAGGCAAAGTGCGGTCCCAAGAAAAATTAGACAAAAACATAAAAGATCTCAAAATTTTCAAAAACAAATAAAACATAAGCTACCCAGGCATATTTCTATCAATCAAAAAATAGGAAAACGTTTCCTCAAATCAAAATAAAAGAGAACAAAAAACAACAAGTTCTTTCCCCAGCATAGTCACCAATTTGTTGTGTGGATTAATCCGTCTTGCGGACAAGACTGATCTCCCTAGTACTAAAAGTATCTAGCAACAAACAGCCAAATAAACTAATCTTTCTCTAAGCATACATGATCTATGAAAAGCTCTATAGAGGTGTAAAAGACTTACCATATGTCCAGCGCTTGTTTGAAGTTGTTATTATCCCTCGTGTGCTTTAAGGAGTTTTCCTCGTAAACCTGTAGTCACAAACAAGCAAAGTATTACATAGCACCTGTATAGAAATCATCATAAACCATGCTTATCATAGTGATCAAGGAATCTATGAAATAAACCATTAACTGAAAGCTTATTGAGAACAACGAGTATATTTGTATTAATTTCAAAAGAAGAAAAACCTTACAACCTGAGCCTTGATGTTGCACAAGCCTTCCCCGGGTCTGAAGCAGGAGTCTCCTTTACTTTGATAAGCTCTGCACTCCTCCAACCAAGAAAAATAGAGGTATGTAATATCTCCTCACAAAATTCTTAGTTAACTGAGTCTAAATATCAACAACACTTCAAATATTCTAAGCTTGAACTCCCCTTGAGGCTACTCAATGCCTCTTTTTATAGTGGAAAAGAGGAGGTTTTCCGTTGCAACTATGAAGGGATAGAATCCTCCTTCAAAGGGATAGACTCCTCACATCAAGGGGTTAGCTCCATAAGGTAGGGGATACATGCACCTCATAGGAGCAGTTCTATCACCGCAAGATATTTTCTGGAAGCTTCTAGAATTCACTTTTATTGAGCTTTTTGGAATTTACTTGCGCCTTTTTTATCTTACAGGGGTCCGCACCCGTAACATAGATAAAGTGTGTTCAGGTACGCAAGAGAGCTCAACATTAGGTGCGGGACCACAGGCAAGATAGAGAGAAAGTGCGACACCAAAGTTTAGGAGAGTTTTAGGAACTTCTCTCTGATTTTCAAGGCTTGATATGAGGAACTGATATTTTAGACTTGCAAAGGGAGAATTTTGAGTAATAATGAGCTCATACACATAGCAGAATGTCAGGATGACAATTTTTAGTGTAACAGCAGCCCGCCAATTTCTTCGTTCATTGCTTCAATCCATTTTTATTCATTCATAGTAGGCCCAGTAACATCGTGGTGGATAGGGTCATTGATCAATTGATTGAAGTCGAGGATTGAAAAATGGTTTGAAGCAATTAACGAAGCCATTGTCTCGGGCTGCCCTTAAGTGGCTTGCTTCAGCTAGTCAGCAACCTCAACCTCGCCTGTCGCAACCTTCTCCTAGCCCTTCATCTTAGCCAGTTGGACCTCCTCCTTCTGGCCCTTCTCCTACAGCTGGTACCCATGAACCCCTTTATCCTCCTGGGTTGATTCCACTAGGCCTCAACCATCTTGGCGCCCTCCCTCCTGGTCATTACCCCGTTTGTTAGATACCTTTCCTTGCTCCCCCTCCCGAAGTCTATTCAGTTCCCATCATGGCCACCCTTTCTCTCCCCAAATTAACCCTGGGTATACCCATTTGGTACCTTAACCCTCTAGCCGTTGCCCCACCCAGTCACCCCAAACCCTACCTTACTTTGACACTAGTTCAACCGATTCCCCTAGCTTCTTTCATTGCTACAGTGCCACCAGCACCTCAACAAGACCCTTCTGTTGTTATGACAGCTCCAGGAAAGAAAGGCAAAGCTCGCAAGGGGGCATGCAAAGACAAGGCCACCCCGACTAACCCTGCTCCTCCTCCGTTGGCAAAGCCTTGTGCCTTGTGTGATTTCAGCGGTCATGCCACCCATACTTGTCTGAATCGTCCCGTATTAAACCCATGGTTAAAGTCGCGTTCCCTGAGTCTACGGTCCCTGAAATCTCTGTTTCTTCCTCGACTGCAGCCAAGAACCCAAAGACTATTCGCACCAACAAACCCTGTGCTCTGTGTGGTGTCCATGGCCATTATTCCCACCATTTTCCCCACCTGACACATTACCGCACCTCTTTAGATGTTGTTTGAGAGTACGAGATTGAACAAAATCAATCTGCCTCTCCCATTCTTGCACAGCATGCTTCAAGTCTGCTTGAGGATTTACCCGCTCTCATTGACAGTCCCCCTCATGATGTCAAGATGACGGAGCCTTCATCCACCATTTTCTACCTATCATCATCCATGAGACCCTCAGTGGAAGTCCCCTTGGAGACTTCTCTTGATGTTTCGCATGACCTCCCTTTAGCGCTCACCATGGGCTCAACATTGGTGGATCCTTTATCTACTTACTCTTTTGTCACCCCTTGTGACGATGCGCATGTGAACCTCTCTTCTCATGATGCTGAGTTAGATAGCTTCGCCACGTCAGGTGGTCTTTCTTCCACCAGTCACCCCATCTTCTATCACGATGACGACAATTTGGAAGAAATCACCACCGTAACTTTATCTATTCCCCATTACATCGAACCCATGCATTCGAACCACACACACCTTGTGGCCATTACATTGAAACCCAATGTTTGGGTAAGGGGGCACCCATATTTGAGAGACCAGGAGAAGCAATTCTCCACAACTCTTCTACTATATCTAGTCATGTCGACTTTAGTACCATTATTCTTCCACATTTAGAAGAACCTCTAGAGTCCCATATCATTTCAGATCACTCTACGGATGATACCCTTTATTGTTCCTTCATCTTACATCAGCAACCCAGTCTCTTAGACATTGTCGTTGACCAACCTATGGGTTTTCTAGGATAGCATCAGTTCATTTTCTCCAAATCCTCTCTTTGGGATAGTGACACCAGGTATGCCAACCCGGAAACTTAAAGTCCATTTGATTCATATATGCAGTACTAAAAGAGATTGGTAATCCTCCATTTCCTTTCTCAAACTACATAACCATAATGAAAAAAAATGGCACACCACATCATTATAATGTGTTTAGATTCCCCTTTTTCTAACTAAATTTCGGCATGACCGCAACATGCTTCGGGGCACCTATGCCCCTCAACCATAAAAATCCCAGATCTCAGCCAAAAAAAGTACCAAAACCCCCTTTCTCTGACAGGTCGCACTTTTTAGGTCATTTCCTGGGACAGGTCACAGTTTTCTACCTAGTACCTGCTACCCAAGTCACAGAACAGACCCCAAAAAGTGCAACCTGGCCTGTTCATGAGCTCTGGGTACCTGTTAGTTTTGAGTGACTTGATACTTCACCATGACACATTTTATTCAGGAAGGGTCGCTTCACCCCTCCTCAAAATCGAATTTATTCACTTGCAACACTCATACCAGGGGCATCACTTGGCCTCCATACTTGTCCTTGCTGGTGTTGATGTTCTTCATTTGTTACCATCTTGTACTCATGTTTTTATGGTCCCCCATTGGACCTTTACTGTGTGGTAGCACCATCGAGTCGCCCTTTTTTAGAGCATCCAAGTTGAGTCATCATCGCATTCATGGAGTTTATCCCAAGTCCCTTTGTATCCCGCTATAGTCCTCCATCCTTCATTGCTTGGTCCCTCTCTCGTGTCGCACATTATGGCCTTCAGCCCCACTATCCCCTATCCCTCATGATATTGTGTCAATCGCCACTAGGTCATCCATGCCCTTTATGCTTTAACAAGAGAAGTCATCTATTCACTACTTAGTACCCCCCATTTCATCATAATCATTGGTGTCAATCTATCAGTCGCTCTACTATTTTCTCTCGTGCCTTAGTTGAGGATCCCTTACTACCTCACCTATGGCGGACCTCCTTCTGTCAACATCTTCTCATTCATTCCAGAAGATAGGTCTAGAGGGCAATGTACCTTGGTTCCATCTTTCACTCTTGTTCGGTGCCAAGGATTAGGCAAAGGGACTCCTTATTGCCCTTTGACTTGATTGTTTCTCAGCTCCATCTCCTTTTAACATGATCTAGATCCGTATACTTGATGGTCCAGTAATGCAGCAGCTGATATCAGTGATTCTCAGGTGTGTGTGAGATGTCTCAGCCCTCATGAAGGGGTGGCCCTACCGGTAGCCCCCCACATGCACGGATGACCTCTTCATTGCAGCCTTCGATGTAGCTCCATATATTTGATGATGTCGGCCTTAGTCGCTTTCATAAACTCTTTTATTTGCACGTATCAGTCATATTTTGCGAGCCCTTCCCCATTTATAGGGCATTTGGGTTGTATTTGTATCTCATGTACTCAGATATTATTGTATAAGTCCTGGCTGTTATCCCAGGCACAACATGTATGTGGGATTAATCATTATATATTTTATTTGACTCATGTTTATGTTAACATGTACTTTACAGCTCGGTCCCTTGTTTACTGGACGAACTATTCTTTTGTACTTTGTCTCGGCGGGCATAGGTATGCCTCCCCCACCGCTTTAACATAGGTACCCATTCACAAAAGGAGACCTGTCGCACTTGTAAGTCTCATCTCCTCAGGGTCTAGTTCTTCAGCACATTAGTCTACCTTACATTCCTCTCTCTGACTCTCCTTTTGATGTCTGTTGATTGAGTTCTTACAACGTACTTCGGTCATACGATTTTCTCCTAACACTCGCACACTGGTGGGGCAATATGTTACACCATTTTTTGGTCATCTAACCTATTATCATTAGATGGACCCAACTATACCATGTAAGACCAATTTTACCCTAAGTAAAATTGCTCTCACTATGTAAAATAACTTAATAACACACATTTATTATGTTGTTTATGGTCTAAACAGGAAACCCTAAGGGGAAATATTAAACAAATCTATATTTGTTTGGTTTTCCTCATGGAATAATTAATTAAACAACAATTTAATTATTATTCATGGTCATATTCAACCCAAAACAAAGAAATTAATTAGATAAATCCTTATTTATCTTATTATTTTCTAGGAATAATTATTTAAACCTTATTTAAATAATATTCCTTGTTAAATATGACTAAATCATTTATAAATAATTAAATAAATTATAATTTATTTAATTATCATTCAACCACTTCCTTAAAATGATAAACAAATAATTTGTTTATTTATTATTTACAAATAAAGGGATTTGACACAAGTCAACTTCCTTTCCCTTCCAACAAATATATTAAATATTCCATAAAACGTGGATCTACATTTGGTTAATATTATTTTAATCATACACCAAGATCTAGAATGACATAATATTTTGTTATAAATAGAAAGGTTTTTACTACCATTCATCACCTTTTGTTGCCTCTTATATCACTCTGGATCTATACTCTTAGTCTGACTTTGAGCCATTATCATTGTAATATTTTCTATTATTTGCTTTGTGAGCTCCCTTTGAGTTCTATGTTTGTCTGGGTTTTCTACACCAACAAAAGAGAGAAATTCTAGATCTGAAGTGCTGAGGACTTCCAAGAACCCGTCCCATTGAGGATAATTGGAAACACCTTTCTTGTTTTCCTCCCAGGTGCCATTAATATAAAAAAATTTCAAAAATATTGTTCTTGTCTTGTCTATTAGATGCATGGAGCACAACATTATTTTTACTACTTAATGTCTTTTCATGCATAGATCTAGTTTTTTACAACATATTTCTTGATTAAGTAACTGTAGATCTGAAGATATTAGTAGCCATCTTTTGTTGTTAGGGTTGTTTGTTATGCACAACTAAAGTGGTATTTTTTCGTACACTTCGAATCAAGATTCATACTAACAGTAATACATGGGAGTTAGTGTACCTCCCTAAAGGTAAAGAAGTCATTGGAGTAAAACGAGTGTATAAGACTAAGAGATATGCTGACGGCAAGATTGAAAGGCACAAAGCAAGACTTGTTGTCAAAGGCTACAAGTAACAACAAGGAAGATATTACGAAGAAACTTTCACACCAGTTGTAAGGATAGAAACAGTGAGAACAATGATGTCTATAGCGGCACAACATAAATGGAAGGTTTATCAAATGGATGTGAAATCTGCATTCTTGAATGAAGTGTTGAAAGAAGAGGTATATGTTGAACAACCTCCAGGCTATGAGATTGAAGACCAAGAGCACAAAGTATGCAAGTTGAAGAAAGCTCTTTATGGGTTGAAGCAAGCACCGATAGCATGGTACAGTAGGATATATGCTTACCTGACTGAAAATGGATTTGATAAATTTAATGGAGAACCCACACTCTACATAAAATAAAATGATGGTAAGATACTTATTATTGTTTTATATGTAGATGATTTAATCTTTACTGGAAATGAAGTTTCTCTCATTGCTGATTTTAAAGCAGTCATGAAGAGTGTATTTGAAATGAATGATTTGGGTTTTCTGAGATATTTTCTTGGAATAGAAGTAGAGAAAAATGAAAATGGGATTTTTATTTCCCAAGAAAAATATGTTGAAGTGTTGAAAAGATTCAACATGCAAAACAACAAGGCAACTGTAACTCCAAATTTCATGGGGTTAAAATTCAGCAAAGAAGACAGCAGCAAGGATTTTGATCCAAGTTTTTATAAAATCATAGTTGGAAGCCTTATGTATTTGATTGCAACTATGTTATATATTATGCACGTTATAAGTTTAATCTCCAGATTGAAGGAAAGGCCGATAGAGACTCATTGGCAGGCAACTAAGAGGATTCTAAGGTATGTGAATGGAACGAAAGGGTATGGTACTTTTTACTCCTCATCTAGAAATTTTAAATTGACTGGTTACACTGACGGTGATTAGGCTGGAAGTGTAGATGACAGGAAGAGCACATCTGGATATGTGTTTCATTTGGGATAGGAAACCGTTTCATGGGCTTCCAAGAAGCAACCAATAGTTTCTTTATCAACAGCAAAGGCAGAATAGGTGGCAACAACAACACCAGCATGCCAAGTAGTATGGATGAGAAGAATGCTCAGAGATTTATGTCATTAACATATCAAAGGAACAACAATTTACTGCGATAACAGCTCAGCGATAACTTTATCAAAGAATTCTGTCTTCCATAAAGAACAAAGAATATCGATGCAAAACTTCGTTTTATATGAGAACTGGTTAATAATGGTGAGATTGTTTTGCAGCACTATAGAATAGAGGAGCAGTTCGCTGATATTTTAACAAAGCCATTAATGTAGAAATCTTTTAACTATTTCAGAAAATACCTGGGTATGCAAGAAATTCAGTAGTTGAAATTAGGGGAGAGTGTTGGAATTTAATTCCAACTACCCGCATAGAACAACAGGACGAAAAATTAATTTTGATGGGAATGAAGAGACAACAAAAGCGATGACATCAATTATGATGTGAGGAGTTTGAAGAATGGTGGCAGCAATATCCAGATTTGCACTTCACGCCACTGCAAACTTATCAACAACACCCACCGTCTTAAATTCTCCGGCAACCATATTCATTGCACAACAGCAACATTCCGGGGGAGGATCCAAGCTTGAGCAACAAAGGGGAAGGCAAACCCGGAGGAGGTGACGTCACTCACCTCGGGACCCACCGCAGTAATTTCGGGAGGTAAATCGAACTCACATGAATGAACTCCAAGCACTCCCCCGAAAGCATAAATGAAATAAAGTTTCAAACCTTAGCATAAAAGTTTTAATGTTTTTATTATTTACTGTTACCGAGTCTTACCACGGTACATTTGTTTTTTAACTTTGGTTATATATATTATAAATATGAAATGTTTATAATATATAATATTGTAATGTTTTATATATATAAATGTTGTGTGTGCATTGTAGAAGACAGTTGTTATGTATTGTGTAATTTTGCCCGAAGGCTAAAAAAGACAGAGAGCACTGTGTGAGTAGCACTGAAGAGAGAAGAAAGACAGAGAAGAAATATTGAAGCGTTGCATTTGTAGTAGCCAAGTAAAGTTTATTTTTTGAATCTAGAATGCCAGAGTTCTGAAGAATCCTATTTTGTAACCGTTAGTTTATTTTAATGAAATAGTATTTACATTGTATCTCTCTATATCCGCAATTTAATTTTTATTTTTATCTCTATGTTGTGGAAGAGGAATTGTTTTATTCCTCTATGTATTCAGAATTATCCAAAAATTTCAACAAAATTAGAAAATTAAATAATAATTATGAAATTTAAATATGAATATTTCATTTACAATGAAAATTTAAAATTCTATTTAACAACTTAAATAACTTTTGACATATTTTTAAATTTTAAAATTATAAATTTAAATAGTAATTATGATATTTAAATATAGCTAATTCAAAATTCCATTTAACAGCTTGAACAACTTGACTTTGATTCATGCGTCAATTTATTGGCATCATAAATAGATTTAACTTGAGGGAGACCCAAGTAAAGACAAGTTCAATGGCATGCAGCTCGTTTGGATACATAAAATGACAAGTAGAATAGGAGGATGAGGCACGTTCTATGGTTTCTTCTACGTCCCTTTTCGGTCATATTGTGTACTCAGACGTGAAAAGAGACAAGAAGGAGCAGATGCAAAGAAATGTGCCCAAGGTACAGTTTTAACATTATTGCCGCTCTATTATCGACATAAATTATTCTCACTACCACTTTTATCGTGTTACATAATGAGATTCTTATTATGAGTTTAGTGTATAACGTTAGTGTATAACAGAAGGAAGCTTTGAATCCAATTCGAGGTTAGTGAAAAAGGAAGAAGCCTAAGTCCAGAAAATATTCGTATAATTTATTATATTTTTTTTTTAACGGAAACCTTATTTTAATTTAGTTAATTACTGGTTGTTACAGTGATATATTATTATGGGATTTATTCCATTGGATGATTTTAACTTTTTATTTTGAACGATGACTTCTCAAGACCAGATTTCGATAGCACTTCATCACTAATATACTATGATTTAAAGCCATGACTTCTCACGATAAGATTTCGATAGCACTTCATTACTAATATACTATGCTTTAACTGAAGAACATAAATCAAATCATAAACATGTTAAGCTTATGTTGAAGCAACCCAAAAAAAATATTATAGTCGGGACAGAGAGACTGTCCATACCAAGCATGTACTCCAATTAGAAAATGCCAAATTTTGATTTCATAACCCATTTAAAATAGATTCATATTTATGTTGATCTAGATTTAACATTTGTTAATTGGGCAGGCTATTGTTTACTATTTTTTTAAGTCATTAACCAACTCAAAAGCTCATCCAGATTTGTTAACAACTTATTTTACATTTTTTTGGGATTTTCATTAGTAAACAATTTATTTTACAATTTTTTTTTCGGGATTTTCGTTAGTCAACCAGATAACCTACTAAAAATAAAATTCATATTTGAATTCATGGCAAGAATAAAATCAGCAGCACGCAGACACCCACCGCAACATCCATTACATGGCATCCATTACAGAATAACAATAACGTTAATAACCCAAAAGAAAGTAAAAAGGAAAAAACACCCAAAATGACAAAAACCTTGCTACATGTGAAAACGCTTCCACTCTCAAGGTTAATGTGGAGATAAACAAAACCCCAGATCAGTGCATCTGTTCCTCCACAAAAGTCTGACAAAATTTCCAGTGGCTTGGATCGACATTGGAGGATGTAACGGTTTATCAATCCCTGCAAATTTTGGCCCCAATTTTGGCCCCAATTCTCGGACATTGGCTGCGACCCAATTTTGGCCCCTTTGATAGAAATAGTCTCAACATCCCGTGCTCTGCCGACGTGTGTGATGAAGACTAAAACTTTGTTCCGCCAACGTTTGTGATGTGGACCATATTGAAATACGAGTGACCATACTTGCATGTGGTTGCATTTTAAGGGGACAAGCAAATGATGGCAGAGGCTTTCAGGAAGCAGGGTTTATTACGAGAAGAAGTGGTACTTAGGATCTAAGATTGTATGCAATAATTAGAGAATCAACCATTTTTGTTATCTACCAGTATGAAGGTCAAGATGTGAAAGAGAAAGGACGTTTTCTTGCAACTTAATTCGATATCTCGCAGAGCTCTCGATATCTCGCCTATCTACTATATTTTGAAGCTTCAACCTCTTGGTACAGAACTTCTTCTTTTAATAGGAGACGCGCCAAGAACATTCAAATAAGAAATTAGAAAAACTCTCAGAACGATGTCATACTTTCTGATAGATTTAATTTTGTCATTGATAGACAATTCAAGAAATCAACTTCGGTAGCACCAATTAATGTTGTATTCCCTGATGGTTATAGTCGATGTGCTTTTATTGCACATAAAAAAATTAAAGCCCAAAATAATGACAGGCTAAGCATTAATAAACAATTTTTAAATTAAAATTTAAAATGAACAGATGGTAAAAGTTGTTTTTTAAATAATCTACCTCAAATGCTGACACTCTGAATTTCCTACCTTTTATTGATAATTGGCCACAAAGGGTAGGAGAGTTGAGTTGTTATAGACCTTTCAATGAGTTGGAAACTAATATTGCAGGTCCATGAAATAATTCCTTGCACCAGAAGAGTGAGTACCACCAATTGAGCCTCGATAATCGATTAGCGTGCCTCATTTCCCTCTCAAACCATTCCACGCTAATTAAATAAAGTAAACATTTGCGTAAGCAACACATGAATAAAAGCGAAATTAGTGAAGAAGTTAACTCACCGATATCTCTCTCGTGAGATTCTGCCACCAACAAATGCATATATATATCCGTCTCGTATTTACTGAGTTTTTGGTAACGATATGAGTTGACAAAAGTACTTGTGAATGGTTCGCTTCATCATGAGTTACATGTGAAGTTGTGATGCTAAATGATTCTTACAGTATAAGCGTGTACCGTTTATTTATTTAGAGTTAATTATTGTTCTCACACTTTTCTTTTCTTTTCTTTTCTTTTTTCTGAATACAAATAATTCTATTAAAAAAAAACATATAGTACAATCAGAGCTTGCACGCAAGCAAAGCTGAAGAGAAAGGAAGTCTATCCACCTCGCTCCCAAATAACAGCGAAGGAAAGAGAAAAATGATAACGAAGAAAGCAAAAAAAAAGAGCAGGACAAAGGTATCTACCGAGTGTTGGTGGGTACTTCCAAATGACATTTTTTCCCTTTTTTCTTATCAACTTTGACCGAGCCATTGGGGCTTGGCTGGGCAGGACCCATTTGTAGACTATTCTGCGCTGAGGGAGGAATATCTTTATAAGAATCAAAAGAAGAAGACACATGAGAGCATTTCTGAGAGATCGGAGGGGCAGAGGGATCCTCAGGGCTGGCTGAGGGTATGTCCATCGGAGACTCAACCTTCTCCCCATCTGCTACAATATCCTCCTCATCCGAGTTGGAGGAAACTGTGTCATCCATGGGAGGGGGATCACAGGGATTCTAGCTCTAGGATTTGGGTTTGCGATTGAGATTCTTCTTTTTGCCGAGGAACTTAGCACATGTGATTTGGAAATGCCCTGTCTGATGACAATGGCGACATCGGAAGATAGTATTCTCATAGTCCAAGGTTTGTGTCCAATGGAAGTCCCCAATTTTGAGGTTGATCTGATCCGGCAACCCTTTGCTAATATCTATTTCCGCACATAATTTGTCGTAGGTGTAGAGTCATTTCTCCCTTCTTAAGGTATCTGTTGCGAGGTAACGACCTAAGGTATCCCTAATACCTAAGAAAACAGATAAGTGTCATAGATGCGCTGGAAGGTTCGGGAGACTAACCCAAATGGGAAGATTGGTGATGACAGTTGTCGAGGGGTCGAAGTCTAGAAACCAAGGGGTGAGGAAAAGCCCAGCTGATCCCCAGAACCAAGGGCGATCCCCAGAACCAAGGGCCTCCTGTTAAGGCTTTCTGGTAGTCTTCATTTAAGGTGAAAGCCACAATGAAGAAGCCTTTCAAACATAAGTAGACCTTGCTGTTATTAGTCCAGTTGGAATTGATCGACTGGTATAAATCTGTTGTTCGAGGCCATAGGCCATTAAATCTGCATATGATTGCGGATTCTGCAAATATCTGGTAATGATCGTCAAGCGCAGGATGAGAGAGTACGAGAGAAGAAATTTCCTCCATTTTATCCACCAAAAATGACTTTGGAGCCACAGTTGGTTGAGCAGAATTCATAGAGGGCTGTGCATGGCCTACATTTTTATGCACTGCATCCTTGTAGGAGAATGCAGGGGCAGAGGAGGTCTGCTCCAAGGCCCCTCCTCTTAGACGAAGGGTAAATAAAATAAAAGCATTCTTTTGAATACAGTAAAAGGAGAGGGGAAGAGGGTCCTCTAACTATTTACCTTTATACATAAAACTCTAGAAAGAGGAGGGAATCCCCAACTGGAGTTCTAGGTCACGCAAAAGATCCTGCACAAGATCCTTTGCACACACCCATTGCAGCATCGTTTTGCCAGAGCGGAGGGAGATTTGGATCTGAAATGCAGAACGAGAGTGATCTGAAATCCCCTGCTCTCCCAAACTGGAATGCAACTCAAATGTGCTAGAGATTTGTATATCTAGATTCGCCAGTCTATGCACATTGGCCAAGGCAAGATAAGGAAAACAGTCACATTCGTTGAATTCTTCCTCCTGTGGTACCTCTGCAGGCTGATCTGGCAGGTCCGAAAAGCAGATCTGTTGCATGCATGCGGTAGAGGTAAAGTCTAAGGGATCACCTGCGTGGATCTCATTTTCCTTGTGGGAGTGTTTTTCTGAGGGGAGACAAGTGCCCCCTGCCCAGATGCTAAATGCCTCTATGCTGTGGAGAAGTGCATTTACTTGAGCAGTCTCCGTTGCGGCAGAAGCACCAATGATTTTCATTGATTCCTTTCCCTTAACATTGGCGGCGACTACTTGGAGTGGTGGAGCATAACCCCAAAACTGGGCCTCTTTTGATACCCTTGTGATAGCTATGAGGGCGGCGACTGCAGAGCCGATGGAGGCATTTACAGAAGATGCAGCCACACAGATAGCTTTAGCTTCTTTTCCGCGGAGAAACCAGTGCCGAATCTTGCTGCCCTGCAGAATCCGGTCTACAGCTAGGATCTTGAAAGTGAGACAACCAACTCTCTGAGCTATTTCTAGGGTGCCAATCGCTTTGTCTTTATTAAGCGTGCAGGTTCCATGAATCGCTAAATCCAGTCGAAACCCCGGGCATGTGCAAGTGCGAGAGGGACTCGAGTCTGCAGGGGTCTCAAGAGTTCAATTTTCGCATTGATGTATAGATTTGTCGATGGTTGGCTGCCCACTCTTGGGGCCCAAAACCTTCGGGCCAGTGTGGAGTCTCCATTCCTCAGAGCCCTTGCGAGAGGTCGTCCCGACGCAACCAAGAAAACCAGAGTTGCAAACCCTAATCACTCCGCTCGCCATCGCTCCGTGCCTAAAGCACCACTTATGTTTCATACATTTAATTATCATTGTTCACACAATCTTCATGTGAAATAACAAACTTCTATTTCTGGAATGATTCTGTTCGACACGCATTAGTTGTGCGGTAGTGTTTTTGACCGCTTTTTATATGTACGATACCTGTGAAGGAAAAAAACTTGTATTACGTTTCACTTAGAAACTACAAACCCTACCATTAGCCTCACCTCTCACATCTAATCTAATCTAATCTCTGCTTCAGGTATTGCGTTCTGTGATACATAATTGACATAATGGCAGGATGTGTTTTCAACACAAGTTAGTTTATTCTCAATGTACTTAAAAATGTCGCAAGTGACTCAAAATGGAAATCCTAGTCAAAATGGAAATCCCATAAACGATGTATATCCCATAAACGATGTATTAACCGGTTAGAATAAAAATATCATCGCAATTATCAAGACAGTTTTTGAAAAATCGGATCCAAAGAAGGCATTGAAGAAAAACACATATTTCATTCATTTCACATATTTAAAATTTTCGTTACGAGGATGAGGCAGACTTCGGCATTTCCTTTATCTTTCATTAATTCGTAAGAAGAATTTGCAAATTTCGATGACACTAAATAACCGAAAAATATATTATAGTGACTCGTTGAAAATGGGCAATTTTCCACAGTCTCTTTAGTTCCTAACATTCTCGAGCCCTACAAATGAGCAACTTTGGCTTCACGAAGGTGTGTAACAATGTTTCGTTTCCCTAACATTGTGACATCGTGTTTTTTCGGAAATGAGTTTGTTCAGCTATATAAATGTCATTTGAGGAATGTGTCATACAAGCTTTTGAATTCAACTCATGTTATCAACGAGTTATAATTTGGGTTTACATATTAAAATTTTTAAAGAATTTAGATTTTAATATAATTTTTTTTTTAATATAATATAATAAAAACTATAACTTTTAACTTTAAGTATTTATAATAATAATAATAATAATATAAATGCTGGAAACTTATTATAAGTTTGGAAATAGTTATAAATTAATAAGCTTTTGAATTTGAAATAAAATCAAATTTAGCTTTAAAATTCCGTGTTACTCGTGAAACAATAAGATTTTGACTTTGAAAAAAAATATATAAAAAAAAAAAAAAAAACCATTCATTTTTTTTACTCATATAATTTTGTCTTCAAAACTTGGGGTTGCAACATTTTTAAAGAACCCAAAAGAAAGATGAAACAAATTCAAAACATTCTATAACTTTTAATTTTAATATTAAACCCATATGCCACTTCATATACTTTTCATGAAAACTTTCCTATTGTAAGTATGACTGCTACTAGGTCTTTAATGGAAGAAAAAAAATAAAAATAAAAATAAACAACATGAAATGGAAACTATGTGTCTTGGATATTTCCATCTTGGAATACAATATAATAAAACGCAATTCAGAAGTGGGGATGTTGTACGTATTCTTGCACGGTACAAAATCTATGCACGATAACTGAGTTGAGACCTTAAGCTAGAAATTATATATATAGGTAAAATAAGAGCAGAATAATATATATAAGTTAACCTTGTACAAAGTGAGTGAACACTTGAGTAAGGTAGAGAAAACCTGGAGGTCAAATCCTTCAAAAATTTATACAGAGTGAAAAATTACATAGTTATCGATATAAATTTAGTTGGAGCTTCTACAAAGACAAGGAAATGGGCTTAACCCTCTCTATCCAAAAACATTTAACAATAACTAGACCAAAGCCTTTTGCATTAAGGTTCAGAATGCAACTCTCTGGGGGGGAGCCTTAAACTAAAGATGAAAAGAACCAGGGCCGGTTTCCAGTATGTGTCATAGGTAGAGGGTTTTACCCTCAGTAACACCATAAGAATCATGGAACCAAGAGTATTTTCTCATAGGGATTCAGCTTACCTATGATGGGCACCTGAGGAGGAGTGTCGGAGTATTCGAGAGCCCTTTTTTTCATTGGGAACTCTGCAACCAACTCTGGCATGGATCAAATAACAAAATAGTGTGTCCGTGAGTATCTCTCTCTAAATTCCAAAGGAAAAATAAGAAGGTAAAAGAAATTTCTTTCAAACTTTTTACCTGGGTTTCAGCTCTCATCAAGCTTAGTGGATGGCACCCTGGTGTTTGCTTCTACGAGAGAATAAATTGCAACATATTCCGCATGAAACCCTCGAAACATTGTAGACCCACTTGCACATTTGGCCCAATTTTTTACGGCCAAAATGTCGCACTTGCGACACATAGGCATACCAAGAGCGACACTTTGAGGTGGGGCAAAAGTTTGTTACTAGTCACGTCAAAATTCCCAAACTTGAGTTAACTGTCAGTAGAGTGACACTAATTCCGACGTTTTTTGGTAGTGTTGCAATTACAACATTTCAAAGACTTCATCGCTATACCAACGGTTTGAACTTCATCGCAAGTTCGATAATTAACAACATCAAAACCGACATTTATAAGCGTTGCAATTCTAAAGATAACTAAAACCCTAACCGACGCTTATTTTCATCACTATTTCGACACTTATGTTCATCGCACATCCGACGCTTCAAACAGATAGACAAAAAAAAATTGCGTCAGTATTTCGATGCTTAATGTTGTCGGTATTTCGATGCTTAAGATTATAGATGGAAAAAAAGAAGTCAAAAACATTGCTTGATAATTTCCCTCGTATCATTCTATCTCAAGCTTTTGTTGACCATTCTAATCTCTTTATTTCAAGATGTTGTTGAGGGTTCTTAATGACAATCCATTCCCCTTCTCCCCGTGCAAATTTCAAACTTATCATTGTTCTACGTTGAGCTGGGATATGAACTTCACCCTTTCTTCCAAGAGATAACTCATAATTGCGATTAGGACAAAAATAAATTTTAAATGGAAGATTGTAATGGGGATAAGAGGAAAATTTCTTTAGCTGATCAGGTTACTATGCTATCTTGGATTTTAATAGTTGGTCATGTTTATCATTTCATTTACCACAACGTTTCCCCCAGCTACTATATTATTTCCACCACTCTAAACTCTTATTCCACTAGTCTCACGTAGATATGGAAATATCCCCAGTTGAGAGATCTTCTTCTTGATCCATGTGCCATGTGAAAATAATAGCCTAATTCTATATGTTACCTACATTATGGACTATTGTTGTATCGTTCAAGCCTGCCAACAAAAAGAAGGGGCACATTTAGTTCCATGGAAACAAGCCTTAAGAGAGAGTGTCCATTGGAATTAAGATCGTTAGCGGTAGAGCTCCCTATTGAACTTGATGAGCTGAAGTTTCCTATTGGACCTGGACTAGTACACCCCCCCCCCTGCTTATGTGGACAAGCTAGCCCCAGTAGTGGCAGATAACGTAGACCAAATAACAAAGCTTTAGTAATTTTTTAGTTCCATATGGAGCCCCCCTATTGGACACTTTCTTTAGTCTTTTTTTAGCCCAACTAGCACAGAAACAAGCCGCCTTCAAAGACTAGCTTATTAGTCTTTACCAATAAGCCACCATATGCTCGAATAACTGAAGTCTTACCTCTATGGAGCTCGTAATACACTCCTGCGTCTTAACTATTAGTAGAGTTGTATTTAAGCAGTGCCATGTAAAGTTGTAGTTTACCTGCACAAAGAACTCTTTTTTGTCCAAGCAGTAGAGAAACTAGCCTGATGAGACATAAAAGAGCCCTAGTCTGTATCAAATCATCTTACTTACCTTGGTCCCCCTAGAAGGAAACCGCAATAGAGTAGCCTCCATTACAGTGGAAGATCATCAGTCGTAGTAATGCCTAACAAGAAGAGCTCTCCGAGAAACAAGCCTTAAGAGACAAGATTTTTGAGTTTGTTCCATACTTGCACTAGTGTTCATGCCGGACCTAGCCTACTGAGAATTCATCTCTTATTGGCTAATGTGAGAAGAGGAAGAATCAAACTAGGAGAGTAAGATTATAATGAAAAATCTTATTGGAGAGGAAGATTCATCATGTTGGTCCTTCAATGTTTCAACTTTTTACAACTCAGAAAAGATTCTCTCTTGTTATGTATGGGTAAAACTGAGTAGTAAGATAGTCTTCCATGTGGTGGTGTAATCTGGAGAGAAAAGTAGGTGGTCTAGAGCTGGTAGATGTTAGAAATAATTCTTAGTCGTGGAAGTTAAATGGATCATTAGGGCCATCAATTCTAATGGTTCCTCGCAGGTTTAATTAGACTTGACACAACAGCCTAGAATATTTGGTTTTGAATGCCCCTTTTTTTGGTTATAAAAATTATTCTTACATCAAAATTTTAGTGAAGTTCAATTAGTGATACTAACTATAGGAGTGCCCCTATGCTACAACGAAAGCGTAAAATAAATTAAATGAATGAAATAAGTAGAACATAATGAAATAAATGGAAAGAATGGTTGTAATAAAAATATTCTAGATGTCTATGAGGTGAGATGGGAAGGTAGAGAGTGAAGAAGAATAAGTATCTACCTTTGCATCCACCACTGCATGGAACCAATATACTATATGAAGATGTCATAGTGTAAATTCACAGGGCTAAGAGGGCCCTAGTGAAGAGAAAGAGAGGAATAAAATAAAAATGTACTAGAAAAAACACAAACTTACACTAAAATATATGAAATCATTAGCCTATAATGATAACTTTAGAGTTTCCATGCATATACATAAAAGTTTTGATGGATGTGTTCCTTAGAAAAGCACTAAAGGATTATTCTTTGGAAGAAAAACCAACCTGATATTTACTTGCGTCAATATTAGACAATACTTGTTTTGTCAGCTCAGTAAGAAAACGACCTGAAGAGACAACTCAAATGATTATTATTTACAATTTTAAGTTGATTATTTTCAGCATGAAATTTCATCTGTGAAGATCAAGACAAGTCTCGTTTTAATCTAGCCACAACTTGCTATGTACGAATTTATCCATCATCTCTTTTAGATCTTATAAATTATTTTCATCATGGAAAATGAGAATTGCACTAGCAGATGTATTGAGTCCACCAGTTTTAGAACCTTTTCATCATTGTTTCCATGTTCACAGTTGCCACTAGAGCATGCTTGGATGGAATTTTTTTTTATGAGTCCTGGATCTTGTAGGGATTCATTGTGCTTCAGTTGTACTCCACAACTTGGCTAGGATGAAAAATTATCCCAACTTTAGTGTAATGTTGTAGAGAATAGATAACATTCTATTATTATGCTAGTATATCATATTAAAATTTTAATCATCTGTCTTCATTCTTTCTTAATAACGTTTTTATGTTGCTTTAGAATCCTACCTCTTAGCGGTAACACTTGTTTAAGGGGCAGCTCAAACCTAAAGTTGCAATGACCACCATTTCAATACAGAAACATCGAAAAGGGTGATGATTTAACTCATCTCATTCTGCATTGTTTCATGGGAAGTTCCTTCCTCACATTTAGGTGGTTATTCCACTCATAATGTACCCAATATTTTCACACCTAAGCTCAAAATCTGAAACTGTGTAAATTCTGAGAAACTTGCAACATTTAAACAATGTAAAATTTAAAAACACCAAATCATACCTATACAATAGGAAACCAATACTATATGCACCAACTACTCCATATTTTCAGAAAGAACCTATATTTTGAGACTATTTATGGAATGTTTTCGTGAGTTAAAAGTTTACAGTGGATTACTTTTCCATCCCCTTAATTCTACTTAATAGAAATGTGGTGCTTTTGTGACGTGAATATCAATATTATTTACCATATCTCCTAATATTAAATTGTGGGCATATCCTCGGCTGAATAAGAATCACGCTTTAGGACCACTAACTTTCCCCCTTGATTCCAAACTTTCAAAACTTTTTTTGCTTAAGGGATTACTATTTTTGTATTTCTCTTTAGACATTGCTAGTTCTTGGTTTTCATTCAAATTGTTAGTTGGGAATTAGGATGTTGCATTAAGGGAATTTTGAGGTCTAAAATGTGCCTCCTAAGGAAATAATAAAATAATAGTTAAACCAATAAAATAATATTTATGAATTTGCATTTCACTTTTTGCACCAAACTCTATGTAACCATGGTTAAATTCAATTCAAAAGTTGTTTCAAAATAAGATTAATAAAAAATTGTATTGATGTGACTGTAAACAAGAATGAGATTTTCAAGAAAAAGTCATTATCATTGCACAACTAATGCATCTTTCCTTTGTACTTAAATAACTTAAAATAAAATATAAATATAAATTAATAAATCGTGAATTATAGAATATGCTATTAATTAAAATTTATATTATTTAAATTACATGATAAAATGTAATTAATATACTATATAAAATTATTATAATATAATATAATATATCTAATATATTTTTTTATGTATGAATTTTATATTTCATATTGAACTGACTTGATTTATAACATAATAAGAAATAATCTATAATTTAAAAATAAATATTCGAAAATATACAAATATAATATTTATTGAAAAGTGTGTAAATACATGAATATTTTGTAGGGATATGAATTATTTCTTTTAGAAAATATGAAATGACAATAATAATGTTTATTCAAAAAAAGTGAAATGAAATTTATTATGAGTATTTTAGTTTATGACTTTAAAAGTACTTAGAGCACTACCATGGTTGACCATGAGTTTTTATCCACCATTGAGAATGTGACAAGTAAGTGTCTTTAACTCAAGCAATGCCACCTCAATCATTAGGGATGATGTCATCCCCTAAAATGTGGTTGGTTCTCATAAAGTGAATTTTGATTGTACATTTTTCTTAGGAGGCCCATTTTAGACCTTAAAATTCCCCTAGTGAATCTTCTTCATTTCTAAAGAAAAAAGCCTTGAAAATGTCCATAAACAAACTTCTTCCTTTGTAAACCCCTTCTAAGTGAGTTTATATCATTGTCCTTTGTTTTCAAGACTATTTTTGTGTTTAATGTTAAATGGTCTGAGTTTGTGCTTCTATTATAGTGGGCATTATTTTCATTTTTATTTGTGGCAGGGTTTTTAAATAATACAGTCGAGAATTTTATACGACATGAGTTTTAATAGTGAAGGTTTGTCATGCAATGTGTTGGCACCTAAATGAATCACAATTTTGGTAGTAACATAGAGATTATAACTACAGAATGTTGTAAATATTTTTCTCCCCCGATATTGTTATAGCTATGGAGTAATCATAAGTAAAATGATTGAAACCATGGTTGCGTTGTGTTGACGAGGAAAATCTGTCCGGCCGACAGCAGGGGATCTCCCCGGTAAAAGGTCCCAATTAGACCTTGAACCATTTGGAATAGGGATCCCGTCTGGGGTGTGGGTCCGGCTACCGCTTCAGTCACCTTCCCTTTGGTCTCAAAAGAACTTGCTCGAACCTGTGGACACACACTTATTCACATGATACAAATACATGGTTGATGCATTAAACATGTATATAGCACTACGCGTAGCAAGATAGATAATAAAGCATACACGTCGAAGGAAATGTTGTCAACAACACATCTATAGGGTTATTCTTGTAGGTGATTCTGACCACAAAAGAAAGAGTTCTTTATGGCGAGATTCCCCTTTACTTTCTGAAAGGTAAAAATGAAATGCTAATAAACAAAGTCACTAACATCCATTCAGTAAGAAATTAATCCATACATCACTAGCACATATATAGATAACAAAGATGCATAAATGATGCCATTAAAGAGTCCAGTTTCATTAATCAAAATATGTTCTGAAACTGTAAAGAAATACTCGTAGTATTAACCAAGAAAAACACATCAGATCCAAAAGGAGTTTCAACAGGTATTTGTATTCATATGCCAAAAGAGTGTTCTCTTCAAATACAATGCTCAGTAGCTTTTCAGTGCCAAAAAGAATATCCTTTACATTTTCCCCAGAGGGGTTTTATAGATCAAAATTGCCCTTTGGGCTCCCTGACACTTCGCCTGCCTGCCGGTTGAGTTGCCCTGCAACCATGGGAGAAAATTGCGACTTGCGACCTATTTGGCAGCGACCTGCAACCTAGCACAGGGACTTCACTCAATGAACCTCTGATCACCTGCGTTCATGGCATACTAAACAATACCCCTAATTTCACTACATATTGGAAAATAGCTCTAAAAATCACATTATTTAACCCCCTACCAATATGAACCCAATACACCTCCCTAATTTAAAAAACCCCTACTTTCACTAGATATTGTAGGTATCCAATTTTTCATTAACATTTTTTATACCCATTTATATTTTTTCATTAACTTTGAGCTCCATTTTTTATACCTGCCAATATAAAAACCCTTTACCTCCTATATATCCCCCAATATATGAAGTCAATTTTTCGTCAATATATATCCCCTAATATGAACCCACGTGGTATGGTATTGCTTCCCCAGTGAATCCCCTGTGCAACCTAGGGAGCAGTGCGACTTGCGACCTAGTGAACAGTGCAACCTGCGACTTGCGACCTAGTGATACTGAGTCATGGAGGTGCGCGTGCAATAGAGAGATCAGGAACATCAATATGCTTTCCTTTGAGGAAGTCTCGCCAGGTCTGGTATTCTGCTGCTATGGGAGAGACTAGAGGGACCTCCTCTTTCAACCAATGCATGCACTCCAGAGCATTCGGGATTAGAGTTTCTTTCTTTTGGGAGCTCTGGTTTGAAAGGGAGGCGAGCTTGGTGTAAATATTTACTGGCGCGACAAGCAACTGACCCAGATTTTCTTGTGATGCTGCGACCTCCGGGGCGGCAGCAACGTGTTAGATAGGCTGCAGGAATTACTGTATTTCTTGATCTACTTGTTCCCGGGTCTTACTTTCATCCAATGCCCCTAGCGAAGGAATGTGGTGAAGAGTGTGCATTAAGTCTATGCCACTGATCAGGTGGTCATATGAAGACATTACTTTGTCTAAATCTTTGGATAGCTTGTCCTTGGATTGCATCTTCATCCGGATTTGGACTTTGGCATCTTGTGTATGAATCCAATCCTTCTTAGGCAAATGCTCAGGAACTTGAGGGTATTGCACTGTCCAGTTTATCATTTTATCTAAAGCACCCAAGGCTTCCTTGAGCTGCTCATGCTTCTACTTAGTTTCTGATCGTGCTCTTACCAATGGGGTGACTGTTTGCTTTATGGTGAGCATCTCCCCATACACCTGCCTCATGCTCGTCTCTAATACATCGCATTATTTCATAATGGCGAGTGTAACTTCATTGACAGGGGGAGCCTTGTTTTGGAGTTGTTGCATCTCTTTTTCCAACACCGACCTCTCTTGTTCTACCTTCTTCTCCTACTACTCAGCTGCTCTTAGTCTGTTTTGTAGGGAAATGATTTCTCTACTCATTCTAGTGACATAATCTTCCGTGGCCGCGGCGAAAGCAGTGCCTGCCGATGCTATCATCACGGGGTTAGTCCTGGTATCAAGGACTACGTCTTTTTTAGTTGCGACCATGGATGCGACGGAAGGACTTTGTGCCATGGACCTTCTCCTCTCTTGCCGAATTTTGAAAGAGAATTGGTCGAATGTGAGCCTGGTTAGGTCGAAGACCTCCTCTTCCTGCCCCTGAGTGGAATCAACATTGGAGAGAATGGTTCCTGTACCACCTAGAGGTACCTCTAGGGGAGACATGTTGATATCTTCTATCAATTCATCCTCTTCATATTTCTTCTTCTTTTCCTCCTCTTCTCTCTTCTTCCTTTCCTCTTCTTCCCTTTGTTGGTGCTCGGTTTCTCCCTTGTCATGCTCTTCCCTCCTCCTGCGTTCTGTTTCTGTTGCTGCTTCTATTTCGGCTTTCCTCTTTCGTTCGGCTGCGGCAGCTTGATCTGCTTTCTTTTGGCGTTCAGCTTCAGCTTTGTCAAGCTCTTCTTTGAGCACCCGTTCTGCTGCAGCCTGTGCTTCCTTTTCCTGTTTTTCCTTTCTGGCCTCCTCGGCCTCCTTCTTCTTCTGATCTGCCTTTGAATTATTCTTGTGTTTCTCCTCGTCCTCCTTTATCTTCTTTTCTTTCTCCTACTGGGCTTTAGCCTCTACTTCTCTCTGTTGGGAAGAGCTGTCAGGCCATGTGCTGGTCCAGGGATTTTTAGCTAGAGAGGAAGAAGCGCCTCCTAACTTATGGCTCCTGTCTTCCAAGCTTTGGTCATCCTAATCCTCCTGGTCATAGTCAGCCCCCGGAGCAAGTTGTCTATCGGCATTGTACCAGTTCCTTCTCTCATCTTCTTCTGGGCATTCTACATGTTGGTAGTTCCATTTGAATTCGGCCTTCTTGCAATGTTCGGGAACTATCCTTACTGGGTCGTATGTTCGGTACTCCAAAGTCCTTAGGTGATAACTTTTAATCTCTTCCCCTTCAGCCGCTACCTCTCTGAAGTCTTTAACCTTATACGCACAGATAGTAAGGGGTAGAGCGGGCCAAGGCTTCTTCTTCCCTTTGGACAGGACACTGGAGAAACCCGAGGTCATTTGGAAGCATATCTCTTGCATGAGCACCTTGTCTGTAACAAAGCGAGGCAAAGCATGTGGTGGCTTGAACGTGCCGAAGACTGGGATGATAGTATATTCAGCGAACGGAAACCAATGCGCCACTTGGCCTAGCATCTCCCTAGCTCGCCAAGACATACAAGGGGTGTCCTGGCCAAATAATTTCCGAAAAAGAGCGGGGATGAATATCTGAGAAATTGGTTCTATATCCTGTTTGTACCTGGATTCCCAGAACACTTTGGTTTGCATATGAATTGCACGGGTCTGCGTGGAATCCCAGTTATGTGCCCATCCCTCAAAATGCAACCACGCATAGACGACATCCAACAGATAAGAGGCCTTATAGAACTCAGAATGCATTCCTTGTTCTGGAGCCAATGCCGAAGACAAGTTTGTCTGCATTGAGGTCATCAATATATTAGCCCAGTTGAAATGAGTGCCATGCACCATTACATGTTCCATGATAGTAGCCCATGTGTCATTGAAGGTAGTGGTGTCCGGGCGCCCGTACAATCTGCAGAGCATGGCGACTACTAATTTATATACTTTTCTCAGGCTAGCCACCAGATATTCTTGCTCCTTCTTGACTTTGAATTTGTCGGTTTCCACCCACCACTGCCTGACAGTGTCAACTACACGGACTACATGGGCAAGAGCCCATCCTTGGGTAAATTTTTCTTCTGGTTGAGGCAACGAGTAATACACATGGGCATCCGAGCCTACGAGCATTGAGAAGGCCTTGCCTTCGCTGTCTCGGATCACAAACCTTTTGGGATGTGTTTTCTGTATGATCCAGTCTATCACTTCGGGACACGGGAATATGGCCGGATGCGCCCTTGCGAGATGCAGTTTGGACCTTTTGACTTTTAAGTATATTTCCTGGTCCGGGAGATCTTCTTGAAATTCCACTTCCGATATGGCAAACTCATGATATACTTGGTACCATCGCATGCTGTCCCCTTTTGCAAAGGTGCAAAGGGTATCTCTGTATATCGGCGGTGGGGACATTTGCATGTCCGTGTCTATATCTTCTTCCACCACTTGCTTGTCCTTCTTCCGGGACACTGGGGGTGCCATGTCGCTAGAATCCGAGAGAACAGGTATACACTCTGCGTCTGCTTCAAGTTCACCTGTGAAATTCATGAAGGAATCCCATGATAAGAACGACATGATGATAAAAACCAATTACAGTTTGTCAAAGCTGGGGCACAAACAAAATTTGAAATAATGGCCTACTGGGTCGTGGGGTTGCAGTTTGAGAGGAAATAGCCAACATGCGGCCTTGTGACTTTGCGACTAGGTCGCTGGGTCGTAGGGTCGCGAATCGTGAAAAAGTATGAAAATGCGACCTTGTGACCTTACGACTAGGTCGCTGGGTCGCTAGGTCGCAACTTTAGAAAACCAGGGAAAATGCGACCTCGTGACCTTGCGACTAGGTTGCTGGGTTGCTAGGTCGCAACTTTAGAAAACCACGAGAAAATGCGACCTTGCGACCTTGCGACTAGGTCGCTGGCTCGCTGGCTCGCAAATCTCGAAAACAACGAAAACTGCGACCTTGCGACCTTGCGACTAGGTCGCGGGTCGCAAGTCGCGCTAGGGCTTCCCCGAGGGTTTGAGCACGCACGGCGTGAATTGTTTTTTTCCTTTAATTGGGAGAATACAAAACAAACAGGGTCTAGGCAAGGTCAAGGAGTAATTCTTGGTGTAGGGGAGCAGCCATGTAAGTCTGAAACAGAACAGCTAATGATTTTGTTTACTTGTAGGGGGCAAACAGGAATCAGAAAACCCTAAGCAAGCAAAAACAGACAAATTTTGGGGTAAATTAACAATTTAAATGCTGAGGATGTTTGGGATTAGTAAGAATAACAAAAAGGGAAAGAACAAGAGGAAAAATGGAAACTTACCCGGGAAAAACGCGTGCCAGGCGACCTGTCAGAGCTATTTCTTTCTATTCGTTGAATGTGAAAAGTGTGACCTAGCTTATATAAAAGGGTCGCACGTGCAGGCATTTAATGAGGTCGCAAGGTCGCACTTTGAGTGATTTCGAAGATATGTGACCCTGCGACCCTGCGACCTTGCGACCTGAGGGTCGCGGGGTCGCAAGGTCGTGGGGTCGTAATTTTCCTTAAAAGTTGAGTCTTGCGACCTCACGACCCTGTGACCTTGCGACTTGAGGGTTGCGGGGTTGCAAGGTCGCGGGGTCGCAGTTTTCCTTAAAAGTTGAGTCTTGCGACCTCGCGACCCTGCGACCTTGCGACCTTTAGGTCGCAGGGTCGCAACTTTCTAAAAAAGGAATTCTGCGACTTTGCGACTTAGCTTTCTGGACTCTTTACTTGGTTTTCTTTAAGTTCAAGGGGCTCCAAAAAAATTTTGAAGAGGGGTTTTTTTGAGGGTGTTGTAGAGGCTACAAAAAATGGCGATTCACTAGACGAACTCAGAGTCTGTGTCGATGGTTAGTCTTGGAGGGGGGAGGGAGGGGTCTTTGCTGGCTGTTTTTTTTACCTTACGGTCGACATCGCCTAGCCTTTTGGCACCTTGCTAGGTTACTCAGTCCGCTGGCCTGTTCGGGTGTTGTTTAACCAAAATTCATTTCTTCAGGTATCCGGACCAACAGGGTTGGAGAACTCTAGGCAGCTACAGGGTCTAGTACGATTATTTTGTCCTCATCATGTTGCTCCGCTGCTAGCGAACCTCTCGGTCCCGGCGGAGTCACTGCCTAGGAATCGTGAACGTTTCTCCACTGCCAGCGAGCCTGGTCAATACCCCGGCGGAGTCGTCACATCACCTCTCTACACAGGAAGCCTTTCTCAATCCTTTACCCTTTATTAGTGTGCTATTGTACTTATTTTGAATGTGCCTGAGGCACTTATTTAGATGTGCTTGTGGCACTTATTTGAGGTGGGAAATTTTGCCTAGGCGGATGAGGGATCCCGACTTATTTTTCTTGCAGAGAGGTTGTTCCTGGTCTGGTATGAGGACTCTGGTTTTTCCCGGATATCCTGTCGTAGCATAGAGTACCTCTTTTCCCTTCTGATCCAGTTACCATTGCATCGTACTTTCTTTTGCGGACACCCTCTCAGACTGGCGAGGTGGGCTTCTCGCTTGATAACTTGAGCTAGATCATATTCCGCCTTTAGGTGCAGAGAACCAGTAAGCTTTTTCCACCTTCGAGTTTATTGGAAAAGGCCTTCCATCAGCATAGAACCTGTTGCAGTGTGCCAATTGCGTGGCTCTAAAAAATCCTTCCTTTAAAAGGTTATATATATATATATATATATATATATATATATATATATATATATAGGCGAGAACGGAAAGATGGGAGCCTAATTTTTCTTTAACATGGAAAGGACCTATCCATAGTGCTTGGAACTTAGAATGTTTTCCCTTTTCTTCGTGAGCTTTATCCCATTTTAGGACCAGGTCTCCTATCTCAAAGTTTTTATTCCCTGTGGATTTTCTATCAAACCATCTCTTGATTCGGCTTTGGTGGATGGCGAACTTTTCCCGGGTTTTTTTCCTTTCTTCCTCCAACTTCAGTAGAGTGTCTAAAAAGTTTGGATAGCTGAAGGGCAGGGAGAGATAAGTGGGGAGGAAGAACAACTTCTTTTCTGTACACGAGAAAATAAGGAGAGGTGCCTAGGGAGGACTTAGGCATGACGCGGTCAGCCCAAAGTGCATTGTGAAGGGCGTTGTGCCAGTTGCACTGGTGGGACAGCAGGGTCTTCTTGATGATGTGGATCAGATTTTTATTAGTCGACTCAGCTAGACCATTTCCTTGGGGATAGTAATTTTCTGAATGTTTAAGAATGATTCCGTTTTCCAGGGCAAAATCACATAATCTAAAATATGAAAAGTAAGTTGCGTTATCAAAAACCAAGGAAGTTGGAATGCCAAACCTGGTGATGATGGAACGAGTGACGAATTCTATTACCTCTTGATCGTTGATTTGGCGTAAAGGTGCTACTTCAACCCACCTGGTAAAATAATCAGTAGCTGTGAGAATGTACCAGTGTTGTTTGGAGGAGTGAGGTATGATTTCGCCAATGACGTCCAAGCCCCACTGTTGAAAAGGTTCTTCTATTGCTACCGATAGTAAGGGGGTGGCTGGCCGTGCTTCTCAGTTTGCGAACTTCTGGCACTGGATGCATTTCCGGACATATGCATGTGCGTCTCTGAACAGGGTTGGCCAATAGTATCCTGCGTGCATTATCTTATGGGCGGTGGTATCCCCGGAAAAATGACCCCCAGCTGGTCCGTCGTGTAGCTCAGTCAAAATTTTCTGCGCTTCATCATGTTCTAAGCAGCGTAGCATGACCCCATCATAATGTTTCTTGAAAAGCTTCCCATGGATCAGCTGGTAAGATGCCGCTTTGAGTCGTATCGCGCGTTTCTGTCGGGCAGTAAGAGCGGGGTCCAGAGTACCCCGGGCAAGGTATCCTGAAATGTTCGAGTACCAAGAAGGGTTACTCAACTGAGGTACATGGTCGCTCTGGTACATATTGATCTCTTGTTCCCAACACTCTTGCTCGACTTCATGGGAACTTGCCGCCTCCGCAGCCATTTGACATAAACCCTGTCCTTTGATGGTGTGCGCTGGCTTAAATTCTAAATCATACTCTTGCAGGCATGTCACCTAGTTTCCTCGCCTCTCGCCTAGCTCCTATTGCACAAACAACGAGCGGACCGCTGGGTGTGGAACGAAGACTGTGACATGGTTTTTCAAGATGTAGGGTCTGAAGTGCTTGACTACTTTGTAGACCGCATAGGCTTGCTTCTCGATTTCAGGGTAGTTTAATTCAGCTCCTTGTAAACTAGTACTCATGAAGGAAATGGGCCGCTCGTCATTTTTGTCGTCTTTCTGCGTGAGGACAGCTGCAAGTGAGGAATCTGAAGCAAAAGTATATAGGATGAAGCCTCTACTAAAGTCCAGAATTTGAAGGGATGGTGCTTCGGCTATGGCCTGTTTGATTTTGGCGAACGCCTCCTTCTCTGGCGGGTTCCATTTGAACATCGCATTCTTTTTTATCATCCCTTGCAATGGTCTAACTATCTGAGCGAAATCCGATATGAACTTGCGGACAAAATTGATTTTTCCCAGGAAATATTGCATTGCTTTCTTACTGCTCGGGGGGGAAATCTGGGCAATAGTTTTCGCCCACTCTGGGTCTACTACAATGCCCTGCTTTGTAATGATGTGGCCCAGAAAGTTCCCTTCTGCCACAGCGAAAATGCTCTTTTTCGGGTTGAGAGAAATCCCGTACCTCTTGCACCTCTCGAAGATTTGTTTGAGGTGGCGTAAATGATTGCCCCGGTGTTTTGAAAACATAGTGACATCATCCAAATAGACTACCATGCTCTGAACTATCAAACCACGGAAATTTATGTCCATGGCTCGCTAGAAAGTTTCCCCCGCGTTAATCAATCCAAAAGGCATGCACCTGCAAGCGAATGTTCCCCATTTGGTCCGAAAGGTAGTTTTTAATCTGTCCGGTTCGGCTACCAGCACCTGGTTGTAACTAGAGAATCCATCCAATAAAGATAACATTTCAGATCCGGACACAGCTTGCAATATTTGTTCCATAGGTGGCACTGGGTAATTATCTTTGTTCGAGGCTCGATTCAAATTCCGGAAATCTACACATAAGCGGATCTCACTAGACTTCTTCCGTACCGGGACCAAATTTGATACCCATGTGGAGTGACGAACTTTGAAAATGATGCGTGCGTCCAATAGCTTCTTGAGTTCTTTCAGGATCATTGGTCCAAAAGTAGGTTGTACTTTTATGAGCTTC
The DNA here is from genome assembly GCA_034641835.2 of Pinus albicaulis. Taxonomy (NCBI): domain Eukaryota; kingdom Viridiplantae; phylum Streptophyta; class Pinopsida; order Pinales; family Pinaceae; genus Pinus; species Pinus albicaulis. Next base: position 698,902,201 of record CM076571.1, on the reverse strand, counting down.
TGTTGGAATGGCTTCACACGTTCCTTCATGGGTATGACGTGCTGAATAATCCGAGTGTCGTACATGCGTAAATCATTATACGTCCAAGCAAATATGTCTTGATATTTCCGAAATAGTCGGGTGAATGCCTGCGTCTCTTCGTCGGTACACTCTTTCCTGAGGTTAATGAACTTCGAGTCCTCCTTTGATCCCAAATTTACTTGCCAATGTGCCAAAATGGAACTTTGTACCTTGGTATTTGGGGGGCCGCGAAATCTGCTTTGTAGGTCGAAGAGCTTTTCAGGTGATACTATTCTTTTAGGCATGGGGTTTTCCTTGCGTTTTTCATGCTCTTCCTGCAAGGCTTGGTCGTGATCCGCTTCATCAATCACCGCGTCTTTGAATACTTCAGTGTTGAGCATAAACTCTAATATCTGTTGATCATCATCAAAAACGCGGAAATTAGTAACATTATCTGGCACGGATGGTCCATAAATAACTTCAATAGAAAAACCATCCCTCAAAGGGGTAAATCTAGCAACAGCATTAGCCAGAGTATCAGCTACTGCATTGTGCATCCTAAGAACAGATTTAATTCCAAAAGCATCAAAACCAGAAATAAGATGCCATACCTCCTACTGATAAGCCTTCAAATGTGGAGATAAACAATGAATGGTATTACGTACCTGCCGAGTGATAATCTCGGAATCTCTAATAACTCGTAAGCACCTTACCTCTAAATCCAATGCCTTCTTGAGTTCAAGGATTAGATCTTCATATTCCGCAGTATTGTTTGTGCATTGGAACTCGAGCAGGCATGATATTAAGAATTTGTTCTTTTGAGGGTCTAGCAAGATGCAGCCCGCACCAGCTCCGTCAAGAGTTTTGGAACCGTCATAGTATAGGGTCCATACATTGTTTTCTGGTTCCTTTGGGATTGCAGGTTGGGGCGGGACCTCAGTTTCATCTTGGTGTGAGATGGGAGAAAATTGATCTTCAGTGAAAAGGGTCAGTTCAGACTGAATTTGGGGATCTAGTGGAGATTGAGGAGGGTGATAACATCCAAAAATGGCTTCCAAGAAGCACATGCCGAGCTCCTCCTGAGAAAAACTGATGGGTTCATTAGTAGCATCCAAATCAATCACAGTATGTTTCATATAAGGCTCGCTTTCGACCCAGATTTGGTTATTCTGGCCCTTGTAAGGAAGCCAAAGGTGGGACCAGTCAGTAGCGAAATACCCTTCCAGTTTGCTAGACCAGTCCCTACTAAGTAGTAAGCCGTAGGCTTCTAGAATGTCAACGACTACAATGTCGATGCATTGGTAGACTCTAGAATCGGACGAGAGGTAGATGATGACGTTGTTCAGTTCTCCTACGGCTGGCACTTGAGTTCTATCAAGTTGAATGATCCTTGCGTCGGTTTTCTCTGGTCGGATGTTCATTTTTTTGCAAACAGATAGTGGCATGACGTTTGTTGAGGCACCCGAGTCAACTAGACAATTATGGACGTTGAAGTTGAAGATTTCAAAAGACAGGAGAAAAGGAGGAGTAGAACCCCTGGAATTTGTATTGATGGCGTTTACGATGGACTAAACACTTGGACTAGGTTGCGCGGAAGTGTTGCTCACATGCTTAGTAACTGAGGTATTGGCGAAAGCTTTAAGAATGAGTTCCCATTGATTTGTGATGCGAGCAAGCTCATAGAGGGATATGTTAGCTCTAGTTTTGTTCATGTCCTCTACGCTGTTGTATGTGGAATCAGACTGGGGACTTGGTTCAGTGGTGGTTGTGGTGGAACTCATGGGGAGCTTGTTTTTTGGATCCGCTTGGGTACTGTCATTTGTGGGCTTCTTAGAGGCAGCTTGTTGTTCATTTCCCGGCAGCAGAATTTTCCGTAAGAAGGCCCTTTTCTTCTCCTAAAAGGACGGTTCAGGGACTGGTCCTTTACTCCTAAGGCTGTAGTTTCCTACAGGTGTGGTATTAGGATTGTCTGCCATGTTGATATCAGTGATTGTAAGGTGGTTGTCCCCTCGGTTAACATCGAATGCAAGGAATGAGGATGCTGGTTCTTCATCCGGGGGCAACTCTTCATCGTGGTCTGAAACATCATCCTCCCCCGCGTCCCCTGGGGTTTGATCATCCAAAACTTATTTTACTACTGCATTCAAGCTACCAATCCACTTGGGGCATGTTTTTTCAGAATGGGCAACTTGGTGGAAAGAGCAGAAGTTATCTTTTCCTATGTCTTCAACGTTCAGAACAGTGTTCGGGTTGGATGGAGGTCGGGTAGTGTTGGGGTTGTTCTTTCTGAAGAAGCGCTTAGGTGCCTTGGCACTAGATGTAGACTCTATACCTTTCCTCTTAAGATCGGAGACTTCATTTTTTAATAGCTTGAGAGTCTTCACTATGCCCTCAAAGTCAAAAGCATCCTTATCCTTATCTGTGGTTTTGTTTGTGGCGGGCTAACCTCTTTTCAAGATTGGTTTGTGGTCATATCTCCCCTCATGATCTGTGGATCCTATAGAAATCATGTCTCTTTCTACAGTGAGGGCGGCTGCGTAGTTGGCTACCAGTGTGGGCCGAGCTTCACGTTTCACGAAGACAGCAATATCCCTAGGGAGAGCTTTGATATAATAGTCAATGGTAATAGAGTCATCCAAAGCCAGGTTTGGGGGAAACTTTTGCAATATGGTAGCAAAGCGCTGATTGAAGTCTCTTACCTTCTCTTTCGTGTGGCATTTAATAGTGCTTAGCTCAGTGAGGAGCATGGAAGGGGTTTTATCCTCTGAAAATTTCTGTAGGAAAACATGTCAAAACTGGTCCCACGATGTGATGGAGGCACTTGGGAGGGAGCAGTACCAAGTGGCTGCTTTTTTTTCAAGAGTATGCGGAAACAGACAGCAAGCAACATTATCTAACTGAACCGTCATGATTTGCAGAGAAAGATAGAAACTGCTTATATGATCTTCAGCCAAGGTGCCTTTCTCGGGGTCAAACTTGGGGAGGTGTTTCTCTGGGTGCCTAGGCAGGTCTTGGATTGGGCCCAAAAGATCTAATGGTGACTGGGCCATCTAGGCTATTGGTTGCACCCTCCTAGCCCGCTGGTGATGTCTAAACTCATGCTCAGATTCACTTCCCCAACCTGACACCGAGGCTCCTCCCTCATGATGAGAGTGTTCATCTTGATGTCTCTCACGATAGAGAAAGTCTCTAAGATATCCCCAGTTGTGGATAGGAGGCCGATTTGGGTTTGGGTGACGGTTGTTAGCATGGTTTCCTTGGCCTCGGCCTCCATCTCCTCTACCTCCGGTCTGGCGGGCTATATTTCTCTCGCCCTCATTTCTGCGAGCCCTATTCCCCTTGCCTTCATTTCTGTGGGCTCTATTTCTATCACTTTCATTCCCCTGGCCTCTGTCTGCCTCACCTTCCCCAAGTGGAGGGCACACTTGGTTGTTGGTAGGCTGGGCTTGGTTTGACTGAAAGTCAGGAAAAGGTTCGGTATGACCAAAATCTTCCTCATCACCGTCTTGGAGTTCAGGGATTGGTTCGTCACATTGTATCGTTCAAGCCTGCCAACAAAAAGCAGGGGCACATTTAGCTCCATGGAAACAAGCCTTAAGAGAGAGTGTCCATTGGAATTAAGATCGTTAGCTGTAGAGCTCCCTATTGAACTCGATGAGCTGAAGTTTCCTATTGGACCTGGACTAGTACACCCCCCCCCTTCTTATGTGGACGAGCTAGCCCCAGTAGTGGCAGATAAAGTAGACCAAATAACAAAGCTTTAGTAATTTTTTAGTTCCATATGGAGCCCCCCTATTGGACACTTTCTTTAGTCTTGTTTTAGCCCAACCAGCACAGAAACAAGTCGCCTTCAAAGACTAGCTTATTAGTATTTACCAATAAGCCACCATATGCTCGAATAACTGAAGTCTTAGCTCTATGGACACTTTATCTCTCTCTTAATTGTCGTAATAGACTCCTTCGTCTTAACTATTAGTAGAGTTGTATTTAAGCAGTGCCATGTAAAGTTGTATTTTACCTGCACAAAGAACTCTTTTTTGTCCAAGCAGTAGAGAAACTAGCCTGATGAGACATAAAACAGCCCTAGTCTGTATCAAATAATCTTACTTACCTTGGTCCCCCAAGAAGGAAACCGCAATAGAGTAGCCTCCATTAGAGTGGAAGATCATCAGTCGTAGTAATGCCTAACAAGAAGAGCTCTCCAAGAAACAAGCCTTAAGAGACAAGATTTTTGAGTTTGTTCCATACTTGCACTAGAGTTCATGTCGGACCTAGCCTACTGAGAATTCATCTCTTATTGGCTAATGTGAGAAGAGGAAGAATCAAATTAGGAGAGTAAGATTATAATGAAAAATCTTATTGGAGAGGAAGATTCATCATGTTGGTCCTTCAATGTTTCAACTTTTTACAACTCAGAAAAGATTCTCTCTTGTTATGTATGGGTAAAACTGAGTAGTAAGATAGTCTTCCATGTGGTGGTGTAATATGGAGAGAAAAGTAGGTGGTCTAGAGCTGGTAGATGTTAGAAATAATTCTTAGTCGTGGAAGTTAAATGGATCGTTAGGGCCATCAATTCTAATGGTTCCTCGCAGGTTTAATTAGACTTGACACAACAGCCTAGAATATTTGGTTTTGAATGCCCCTTTTTTGGTTATAAAAATTATTCTTACATCAAAATCTTAGTGAAGTTCAATTAGTGATACTAACTGTAGGAGTGCCCCTATGCTACAACGAACACGTAAAATAAATGAAATGAATGAAATAAGTAGAACATAATGAAATAAATGGAAAGAATGGTTGTAATAAAAATATTCTAGATGTCTATGAGGTGAGATGGGAAGGTAGAGAGTGAAGAAGAATAAGTATCTACCTTTGCATCCACCACTGCATGGAACCAATATACTATGTGAAGATGTCATAGTGTAGATTCACAGGGCTGAGAGGGCCCTAGTGAAGAGAAAGAGAGGAATAAAATAAAAATGTACTAGAAAAAACACAAACTTACACTAAAATATATGAAATCATTAGCCTATAATGATAACTTTAGAGTTTCCATGCATATACATAAAATTTTTGATGGATGTGTTCCTTAGAAAAGCACTAAAGGATTATTCTTTGGAAGAAAAACCAACCTGATATTTACTTGCGTCAATATTAGACAATACTTGTTTTGTCAGCTCAGCAAGAAAATGACCTGAAGAGACAACTCAAATGATTATTATATACTATTTTAAGTTCATTATTTTCAGCATGAAATTTCATCTGTGAAGATCAAGATAAGTCTCGTTTTAATCTAGCCACAACTTGCTATCTACAAATTTATCCATCATCTCTTTTAGATCTTATAAATTATTTTCATCATGGAAAATGAGAATTGCACTAGTAGATGTATTGAGTCCACCAGTTTTGGAACATTTTCATCATTGTTTCCATGTTCACACTTGCCACTAGAGCATGCTTGGATGGAATTTTTTGTAGGTTTTAACCCTGAACATAAATTATCTACACACGAATCTTATCACAGAAAATAAACAATAGCGAGAGCATAAAACATAAAACAGATAAACACAGAGATTTTCCCCTGGATCCCAAATTGGGACGACCAGCTTGATTTTTCATTATGTTCCTTTTAGTGTTACAACACATATATATACATGCCGAAGCATAAATAAACCCCAATCCATAAACCCTGGATTAGAACATAACCATAGTTCCCTTGACCGGATCTACAAAAATACCAGGCGCCGAAAACCATCGTACCCCAAAACCATGTGCAAAACCATGCACAAAACCATGGATGCAGACTACCCACCAGAAATTAAGGACCAAAAATTTTTTTCAGGGCACTGCCCCGGACCCCGACAGGGGGGGCTACCGCCCCCCCTGTGACCCCCCCATTGTGCCCAGTGCAAAGGGGGCGCTAACGCCCCCCCTCTTACCCCCCCGCGCATGCTTAGTCGTGGAAAGAATATAACACATAGCCAACATTCTCCCACTTGTTGTTTTCTTTCCACAGGGGGTCACAAGAGAGCTTAGTCATTGGCTCAAGTCTTCAACAGCCATTGTTTCTCTACACCAAGAGAACTTCTAAGTGCTCATAGACTTTGTTAATGCATCTGCAACATTCTTCAAAGTGTCCACCTTTACCAGCAACACCCTTTTAGCCTCAACCATATCTATAACAAAGTGATATTGAACATCAATGTGCTTTGTCTTTGAATGATAAGCAGGGTTCTTAGCCAAGAAAATTGCACTTTGGCTATCACTGTCTATCCTTATAGATTGTTGTACCAACTCCATACTTGAACACAATCTCTGCAACCAAATTGCTTCCTTTCTTGCATGAGTGGCTGCTATGTATTCTGCCTCTATAGTTGAAAGAGCCACTACACACTGTCTTTTACTCATCCAACTGACTGCGCCTCCAAATAGGCTAAACACATACCCACTTGTAGATCTTCTTTGGTCCAAATCTCTAGCCCAGTCTGCATCAACAAAACCACTAATGTCCAACATTATTTCCAATCCTGGTCTTCCCTGGTAGCACAAGCCATAATCACTAGTGCCACGTAAATATCTGAAAACTCGTTTCACTACTGTCCAATGCTCCTTCCCTGGGTTTGACATAAATGTGGAGTACTAAAAAGGTATGCTTTTGATGATCATTTCAGTGGATTTTTAGTAGAATTTGTAAACCTTTTTGCATCATGAATTTGGAAAATAATAAAGAATTATAACAAAACATGTGAGAGTTGATATGCAAGACTTAACCGCTGATAATTGTTATTTTTCTGTGCAGGAAAAGGTGAAAACGAGGAGTTTCCATTCCAAAGGAAAGGACAAAGACGAGATAACTGTTGTCCCTTTGAAGGGGAACCAAATGCAAACAAGGCTAAGCAGATCAAAGCAAATCGGCCCGGAAAAGGAGGAGAAGACACCAGCTCGGCAAAGAAGAAAAGAAAATATGAAGGATTAACAGTTTGGCGAATCCCTCAGGATCTTTGATCCTGAGGGATCGTTGCTTTATTTATCTTGTTACTTGGACATCTCCGCCGTCACCTTTATATAAAGGGACAGCACTGTTAGCTTGAGGGGAACACTTTTTATGTAATTTTCTGTTAAAAATCAACTCTGATCATTGAGTCTCGTTGAGAACTGGTTCATTGTACTTTTGTCTGATGCATTAATATAAGCTTGGTGATTATCTCATTTCTGCGTCTGGATTAACTTAAGGCGGTGTACCCTTGGAGGCTAAGGGCCCGGCCCCGGAGGACACTTGCTTCTGTATCACTACGATTTTATTTCTGCGTGGTTTGATTATCATTGTTATTCGGTAATCTGATATGCTTTATAAGTTGCTATTACATGCTCTGTTAAGATTAAATCATTAAGGTTTTTACAAATAGAATTGTGTATTGACTCTGTATTATGTTACTGATCCTTTCAGAGTTGATTGCATGTTATTAGTCTTAACCGAATATTCTTACTGTTCTGTTACAGAGCTTTTGTACTGAACATTCATGTCATAGATTCATATGAAGTTGTGTTCTTCATGATTGTTGGATTCAGAGATAATGTTGTTTTATTTGGAAGCACAGTCGTATCCCTGTTAATTAAGATTGATCAGATTACTATTTCAGCGTGTTGTGTGCGTATATGATTTACTAGTGCTGTTCCGTAATTTATCAATAGTTATTGCTGTTCCATTAGCGTGTTCTGCTTAATTTGCCTTAAAAGTGAAAGATTGTTATTTGATTACGAAGAGTGCATTTGGGTTAATAGAGTAAGTTTGGTTACGACTCTCGAGACTTAGTTGTTTGATTGCTGTTCTATTTTAGAATTACCATTCCATTCCAGATTTGTTGTTCAATTCTTTATTTGTTGTTCCATTTACTCGCATTTGTTTTTTTGGTGAGAGACGATCTAAGGCTGTAGTGAGCTTCGGCATTCACTGTCTAGCTCCCAGACCCGTGGTCTATGCTCTAATTTCCTTTCCATCGGTTTCCAAAGAGATGGGTTATCGCTGCCGAACCCTTGACTGATAAGCTGCCGAGTTTTCTGAATGTGTGATTTATTCTTTTGAAGTAACTTAGTTATAGACAAGCATCCGTTTACTCTTGTATTTTTAAACACTGTACTACTAGCATTACTCTGACAAGTGATAGCCTCAGACTGAGACACTCTTTGGAATAACAAAACGCTCCCGGATTGACATATTAATGTGAGGTAATTAGAGGTGAAAGAGACCCTTTTTATAGCTCTACAATAAACATGCTCAATACTCCCACTGCATGTGCAATGTCTGGTCTGGTACAGACCATTGCATACATCAAGCTACCTACTGCACCTGCATATGGAACACGGGACATATACTCCTCTTCTTCTTGTGTCTCGGGACACTGTTCAGCAGACAGCTTTACACCTATAGGAATAGGAACATTCACTGCTTTACTATCCTGCATATTGAACCTCTGCAATATAGTCTCGACATACTTCCTATGGTTTAACCAGAGCTTCCTCTTTACCCGATCTCTCTTAATTTCCATGCCCAAAATATAGTTTGCAGCACCCAGATCCTTCATGTCGAATTTGGAGAACAGTTGGGTCTTCAAATCTTGGATAATTTCTTTGTCATTTCCAATCAACAACATATCATCCACATACAAGACCAAATAAATAACACGGTCACCAATTAATTTAAAAAAAACACAGTGATCCTCCTTGCTTCTGGTGAAGCCAAGTCCCCGTATATAGGTATCAAATTTCTGATACCACATCCTTGGTGACTGTTTTAATCCATACAGAGACTTTTCAACCTGCATACCAGTTCTTTCTTACCCTTCACCATAAAACCTTCAGGTTGCTTCATGTAGATCTCCTCTTCTAGATCTCCGTGAAGAAATTTTGTCTTCACATCCATCTATTCTATCTCAAAATCAAATGTAGCAGCAACAGATAAAAGTAATCTAATAGAAGTGAATTTGGCAACAGGAGAAAAAATATCACCAAAATCAATTCCCGGCACCTAGGAATAACCTTTCGCTACCAACCGATATTTATATTTCTCCACCTTGCCTTCTACATTCATCTTCTTCTTAAACACCCATTTGCTCCCAATGGGCTTCCTTCCAGCCGGCAACTCCACCAGATCCCATGCATCGTTTTTGTGCAAGGATGCCATTTCATCAACCATGGCCTCCTTTTAGAGTTTTCCATCCTCTGAATCTACTGCCTCCCTAACAGTTATGGGTTCATCATCAGTTATATTTAAGGAAAAACCTGAACAAAAGGTAGATGGAATATACCTTTCTGGTTGCCTTCTTTCTCGAACTGATCTTCTCAAAGCTGGAGTTTGTGGCTCTTCATCTTCTGATTCTTCTTCTGTTGTAGAGTCTCATTCATCCTCCTTTAACTCAAACTCTATCTTCTCATGTTCCTTTGGTAGGACTTCATGTTTAACAACATCTTTCACTTCTCTAAACACCACATCTCGACTGTACACAACCTTCCTTGTTTCTGGGTTCCAAAGCTTGTAACCCTTTAAACCATCCTTATACCCAGTGAAGACGCACCTTTCAGATTTATTATCCAACTTGGTCCTTTTCTCCTTTGGAACATGTACATATGCATCACATCCAAATACCCTTAGATGTGAAAGAGAGGGTTTCTTACCAGTCCATACCTCATGTGGGGTCTTATCATCCAACGATGATGAAGGTGATTTGTTAACTAAGTAACATGCAGTCTCCACTGCCTCTGCCCAGAATTCTTGTCCTAACCCGGTACCACTGAGCATGCTTCTTGCCTTTTCCATCAGTGTTATATTCATTCTTTCTTCAACTCCATTTTTCTGAGGTGTATATGGAGTAGTATTCTGTCGTGCTGTACCACACTTCTTACAGAACTCTTCAAATTCATTCTTGCAGAACTCCCCACCATTATCTATCCTTGGCGCCTTTATCTTCTTCTCTGTCTGGTTTTCCACCAGAGCCTTAAATTCTTTAAATTTGTCAAAGACTTCAGATTTCTTCCTCAAGAAATATATCCATGTATTCCTTGAGAAGTCATCTATGAATGAAACATAGTACACAGAATTTCCCAGTGATGGAACTGACACAGGTCCAAACACATCACCGTGCACAAGTTCTAATATCTTGTTCGCCCTCTTAGCACCAGAAGGAAAACTCACCCGATTATACTTCCCATATACAAAATGTTCGCAGAAATCAAAATCTAGAGAGAAATTAGACATACCTTCTACCATACCATTTCTATGCAGTATCCGAAGGCCCTTCTCTCCAATATGTCCAAGCCTTTGATGCCATAACATGGTCTTTTCTCCAGAGACAGCTAGGCTTTCCGCTCCACTTTCAGGAACCATAGAATTGTTACACCCATCAATAACAGTGCTACCTTGTAGCTTATACAAAGTTCCAGTCCGAACTCCCCGCATTAATACCAGTGCTCCTCGAACCATCTTGCAGGCATCTTTCTCGAACACTGTTTTTACACCTGCATCATCCATCTTGCTTACAGAAATCAGATTTCTGGCCAATGCAGGAATATGTAGAACACCAGGAAGTGTTCTAATCCTTCCACCTTTCAGCTTCAGCTTGAATTTTCCACGTCCGACGATTCTGGCCTTCCTATCATCCCCTAGGAAGACATCACCACCATCATATTTCTCATACTCGCAGAACCACTCCCTATGGGGAGTGAAGTGAAAGGATGCACCTGAGTCAATCAACCATGACTCATGATCTACATGTGTATTTGAAGAAGAAGCCAAATACACATCCCCACCTTCATCCAAGGTGGTTTTTTCCTCTGCAGAAGAAGCATCCTCAGATCCCGTTCCTTTCTCAGGAGCTTTAGATCTGCAGTCCTTTTTGTAGTGCCCTTCCTTACCTCATTTCCAACACACCTTTACAAACTTTCCAGGAGATTTAGATCTCCCTGTAGATTTGGATCTCCCACTCGAAACCTTATTCTTGTTTCTGTTCTGGGACCTTCCTCGTACAGATAAGGCATCTCCATCTGACCCTCCATATTTCTCCGTCTCATTTCCTCCGACAGCAAGGCTGAAACAATGTCATCAAAGTTCAAGGTAGTTGTATTGCTACCTATTGCAATAACCAGACTGTCCCACGAGTTTGGTAGAGAACACAACAAACTGATGCACTTATCTTCATCTAAGATTTTAAGATCAACAGATGACAGCTGGCTTACCATAGTATTGAAGGCGTTCAGATGCTCTGTCACCGAATCTCCATCTTTCATCCTCAGGTTATACAGATTTTTCCGCAGGAACAACTTATTCACCAGAGACTTAGATTGGTACAAAGTCCCTAGCTTTTCCCACAAGGTCTTCGCCGTAGCTTCCCCAGATACATTCAACAATATTGAATCTGAGACACAACCGTATTGTGCTTTTAGCCTTCCGATCCAGTTTCTTCCAGTCTTCATCTGACATTCCTGTTGGCTTAGTACCTCGATCTACCGCGATCCACTGATCTTTATCCACCAGCAGATCCTCCATCTTGAGCTTCCACAACTCAAAACTCTCACCATTAAATTTCTCGATCTCTATCTTTCCGCCGCTCGCCATCTTCTCTCACCGCAAGAATTGATCCCGCAGATCTCCCACTGAACAGGGTCTACCACAGGCCCGAGCAAAAAAACTCTCAACAACAAAGGCGTCCCCTTGAAGCCGAAACAGCTCCGATACCAAATGTAGGTTTTAACCCTGAATAGAAATTATCTACACACGAATCTTATAACAGAAAATAAACAATAGCGAGAGCATAAAACATAAAACAGATAAACACAGAGATTTTCCCCTGGATCCCAAATCAGGACGACCAGCTTGATTTTTAATTATGTTCCTTTTAGTGTTACAACTCATATATATACATGCCAAAGCATACATAAACCCCAATCCATAAACCCTGGATTAGAACATAACCGTAGTTCCCTTGACCGGATCTACAAAAATACCAGGGGCTGAAAACCATCGTACCCCAAAACCATGTGCAAAACCATGCAAAAAACCATGGACGCGGACTACCTACCGGAAATTAAGGACAAAAATTTTTGCCAGGGCGCTGCCCCGGACCCCGACAAGGGGGGCCACTACCCCCCCTGTGACCCCCCCGTTGCGCCCAGCGCAAAGGGAGGGCTAATGCCCCCCCGCGCGTGCTTATCCGTGGAAAGAATATAACACATACCCAACATTTTTTTTATGAGTCCTGGATCTTGTAGGGATTCATTGTGCTTCAGTTGTACTCCACAACTTGGCTACGATGAAAAATTATCCCAACTTTAGTGTAATGTTGTAGAGAATAGATAACATTCTAGATGAAGTAAATATCTATTATTATGCTAGTATATCATATTAAAATTTTAATCATCTGTCTTCATTGTTTCTTAATAACGTTTTTCTGTTGCTTCAGAATCCTACCTCTTAGCGGTAACACTTGTTTAAGGGGCAGCTCAAACCTAAAGTTGCAATGACCACCATTTCAATACAGAAACATCGAAAAATGTAATGATTTAACTCATCTCATTCTGCATTGTTTCATGGGAAGTTCCTTCCTCACATTTAGGTGGTTATTCCACTCATAATGTACCCAATATTTTCACACCTAAGCTCAAAATCCCAAACTGTGTAAATTCTCAGAAACTTGCAACATTTAAAAAATGTAAAATTTAAAAACACCAAATCATACCTATACAATAGGAAACCAATACTATATGCACCAAATACTCCATATTTTCTGAAAGAACCTATATTTTGAGACTATTTATGGAATTTTTCTGTGAGTTAAAAGTTTACAGTGGATTACTTTTCCATCCCCTTAATTCTACTTAATAGAAATGTGGTGCTTTTGTGACGTGAATATCAGTATTATTTACCATATCTCCTAATATTAAATTGTGGGCATATCCTCGGCTGAATAAGAATCACGCTTCAGGACCATTAACTTTCCCCCTTCATTCCAAACTTTCAAAACTGTTTTTGCTTAAGGGATTACTATTTTTGTATTTCTCTTTAGACATTGCTAGTTCTTGGTTTTCATTCAAATTGTTAGTTGGGAATTAGGATGTTGCATTAAGGGAATTTTGAGGTCTAAAATGTGCCTCCTAAGGAAATAATAAAATAATAGTTAAACCAATAAAATAATATTTATGAATTTGCATTTCACTTTTTGCACCAAAATCTATGTAACCATGGTTAAATTCAATTCAAAAGTTGTTTCAAAATAAGATTAATAAAAAATTGTATCGATGTGACTATAAATTAGAATGATATTTTCAAGAAAAAGTCATTATCATTGCACAACTAATGCATCTTTCCTTTTGTTGGGCCGTTAATATGCCATTATTATTATCACTTGTGAACGCTTATTCCACCCATTTCTACCATTCTTCATCACATCATTTATTATAATTTATTATTTAAATCCATTTTATAATGATTTATGCTCTTATGAATGAATATTATTTATTCTCCTTTATTTCTAATAAATTGATGATTATGTATGATTTTATCAATGATAGTTTTAATAAATCAGTTGTAACATTATTCACCATTTTGAGCCTCCAAGATAATTTTCAGATTGAAGATTTGATCATTAAAAGTGCCAACTCAGAAATTCGCTGGAATAAGAAGTGACGATTTTGCGGTTGAGATTCTGAGCAAATGAAGAAGAATATGGAAAATCCGGAACATGGGTTTTGTCCCGAACGGACCCAATTAACTTTTGTAAAAAATGGTTTGCCCAAATTCGGCTTGTACTAAGAGAAACGCAGGGTTCTTTGAGCACGATTTTCTCAGATTTGTTGTTGCGGCCGTCCTCCAAATCTCAGCTGCAAAGCCAAATTCGCCTTGTTCTTGTTGATCAAATGGTTAGAAGCAAACCAATTTTGTAATAGAATCATGTTTTAATTATCTCTATTGTAACCACTCTCTGCTCTCTTTGTATTTAAATCAGAACAGAGATCAGAGAGGGAGAAGGACTTTGAGGATGATTCGGGATGGATTCGAATGGTGGAATTGAGGATTCAGACTTAGAGATTCAAGAATGAAGATGGATTATTCATGATAGGATAGGGATTGTTGTTCATTCACCTGATCTGAAGTAGCCCAGTAGCATCCGCTGGCGGCTAAGGGCCCAGCCTCTGGTGGAGTATGCTGCTGTTGTATCATATATTTCCAATTTTCGCCGTGTGATGGTTTGATTTAGTTCCTATTTCTTTGAATCGTAATGCTTTACAGTTTCATGTTCTTTACTTCGCTGTTTAATTTGGTTGATTAATTGCAAGAGTTTGCTTTTAAAGAGCTTTCTAGTTTACTTTCAATGGCAGCTTTCCATTTCCTGTTATTTGCATTATCTTTGCTTTGGTGTGAAGAACGATCTGAAACTGTAGTGGGCATTGGCATTTGCTGTCTAGTCCCCAGATTAATGATCTGTTCCTTGGTTACTTTTGGTTACATCAGTTTCCAAAGGGATGAGTTATTGTTACTGGACCCTTGACTGATACATTGCTTATTTTTCAGAATGCATGATTTAAGTCTTAAAGTGCTTTGTTGTAAGTAGATTTTATTTCCAGCTTTCATTTACTTTTGGATTTTAAGCACTATACTGCAAAACATTACTCTTGAGTAAATAGCCGCCTCAGACTGAGTACACTCTTGAAACAAAAAGTCGTCCCTGGGTTGACAATTAATGTGAGGTAATTAGGAGTTGCAAAGACACCTTTTTATCGCTCCACATTTTGGCGCCGTTGCCGGGGAGAGTGTAGCCATTTCTAAAGAGTAGTGTGAATCTGATGAGTGCCTGCTAGGGAAGAGTTGAATCTTAAAAACGGAAGGTAAGAACCTACGTGCGGAGCATGTAAAAGCCCTGCTCCACTATCCGCTTTCCTAACAGATTTTTTGTTGCTTTGTTGGGTAGAAATAGATGTTTGAATTTTTGTGTGAATGATTAGGAAAAAATAGAAATTTTGAAAAATGGATCACATGATCTCATGCAAGTGGTGATGTAAGCACCACCCATTTCACTAACCGATTGACAGGAACATTTGAAGAAGGAGCCTCGAAGAAACACATGAAAAACATCTTATATTATGGTAAGAAATAGCTCACATTTCTACTTTTGAATTTCCTATCAAAGATCTAGGAGGAGTGATACAAATGCACATAATTCCCCCATCTTTACCAAATTTTCATGATTTAGCAAATGAAGATTCAGATACATTCTTATTTGAGTTCGAAATACTTTGTAGAGGATATGATTATTGTACTAATGATCAAAGATTGAAAGTGTTTCCTCTTACTCTAAAAGGAGCAGCTCTCCGCTGGTTCATGAGCCTAGGTGGGAATTGCATCCAATCATGGGAGGACATGAAGAACATATTCTTGAAGAAGTACCAAGACTATTGCAAATCCAATGAAGATATTGTCGGTATGATACAAGGGGAAGATGAAAGTTTGGAGGACTATGTAGATCGATTTCATTATAACCTTCAAAAATCAAAGCATAAACATTTGGAAAAAGAGATCTTAAAAACACTCATTCTTAAAGGAATCAAAGATGAATTTTTAAAACTCTTAAATCTGATAGGAAAAGGTCATGTTTTTCAGTTATCATATGATGATGTTTGTGAGTTGTGCATAAGGTATTCAAGAGGAATCTCCAAGGCTGGTAAGAATTCTAGAGATGTTTGTTCTTTCTTTTCCAAATCTGCTACCAGAATAGGAGACATAAGAGCTGAAATCAATGATTTATTTGAAAATTTTAAAGTTGATTTTATTAGCTCTCTAAGCTCAAAATTGGACGTTTTGCAGGTTCATAAAAATGAAGAATTTGATGAAGTGTTTTTCCCTCATGACTGAAAGGAGCAGCCCATAGATGGTTACTCTTCCTTATCTAGGATGGAAGTATCATATCAAAGAGGTGAGGAAGCTGCAACAAGGTCAAAACCATGGAAATCATGGCCTACAGGTATGGTTCAAAACACTTCTTCTCCATTCTCTTACTTGCATAATCCATTATGGAACACTCATGTTCTAGGGCAGCCATGTCAATTTCAATATAACCACCAATCTTATCTACAAGTTTGGCATGGTTCACCTTATGATTGCATGACTACTCTCCCTCATCTTGTAGCACAAGCACATTCTCCATATTCTCCACTAGCTCTTTCACAACATTCTGCTTGCATATCAAATTTATCCACTCAACCCAACCAACCACATCATCACAATGCTCCATTCCATACACAATTTCCTGCTCAACTAATTCCACACCCTCACCACAATAAACTAGTACAACATACTTACAGTGTTGAACTGCCAAATTTACCCACCCTTCCCACCCATTCTATCTCACATGCGCCATTAGAGAAAACTTACAATGAGATTCATAATGTTTCAAATTCAAAAATTGTAGAAGTTATGGAAGAAAATGAGCTTACTTCTAGTTTGCATCAACAAACCATTTTAAAAGCTCAAGAACCTCATGGTATGATGGGAAATCAAGAAAGTAATGGATATATTGAAGATTGGTTTCACTCCATCACGTGTTTGCATCATCACTCCATACTTCAACAATTTTTGACAACATCTTTTCAAGGGAAGTTGGCTTCTCATACCCTAATTTTTATCAACATGCATTTTTCAAATTTGGGTATGTATATATTGGAAGCCTTATTTCTAAAATGGTTCCACTGGAAATTCTCTTATACATAAACATATTCGATTCTCAAAGAAGAGTAGGATAGTGGAGAAAATAAAATAAAATAAAATAAGGACATAAATAAATGCATTTTGTTTTTTTTGTAAAAATAGTTGTTTTTTTTGTTGCAACACGCTATCGAAATCAACATCGGTGATAAATATTTCAATTTATTTGTGTATGTAGATGAATTATATTGCAAATAACAATTCTATAAACACTTATATTCATTTTTTATCACCAATTTGAAAAAATGCTTGAATATCATTTTTTTGGCTTGCGGGCTTGATGAATTTTCTGGAAAAACAGTCGGGACAGTCATGTTTTGAGGGACCAAAAATGAATATTTTTAAAACTTGTTTCTACCCTAGGTATCCCTTGATGTCTAATTTCTAACCCAATTTGAATCAGTCAATTTGGATTTGAAACGAAAAAGTTAGAACCAAAACATTGACCGGATGTCTAGCGGGAAGCTCAAGAACAGAGTTGGGACAGTCAGTTTTTGGAGGCCTAAATGACCATATTTTTAAAACCTGTTTCTATGGTAGATTCCCCTATGAATCTAGTTTCCAATGAAATTGGAATCACTCATTTTCGATATCGTATGGGGAAGTTATGATCAAAATACTGACTGTCTATCGTAAATCAGCACCCTTAAAACTCTGTTTTTCCGGATGTTCCTTACAGTGTTTGACCTATCAATTCTTCTTTTCTTCAAAACCTGTTTCTATTGAAGATAAATAAATGAATCTACTTTCATTTCCAATTTGAATCATTTGAATCCGACATCAAACGAAGAATCTATGCTTGAAATATCAATCGTTGGTCTAGATTGGGTAATTGAAAATGACTATGTTATGCAGGCTGTTCTAACTAAAATTGACATATCATATCATTGAATTTCTAAAACCTGTTGCTACTGGAGATAAAACTTTGAATTAGCTCTCATTTGGTTTTGGAATCACTCAATTTCGATGAAAAACAAAGAAGTTGTGATTAAAACACTGCAGGTTAGCATGATTGGCCACTGCTCTCCCGCAGGTGACAGATAAATTTTACTTTGTTATTTTCTCAATGGATTTGTTCTACAGAGTAACTAATTGTTGTTTTTTGCATAATTATTGGATTAGGGGAGCCCGATCACCTCTCTTTCTCCATGATTTAATGTTTTATTGCAGGTAGATACTCGTTTTTTGCAGGTCCTAAGAGAAAAAGAAGGTCAATTTATGGACGAGTGATTCTTGAAACAAATTTTAATAAAACAAAGGAATTTCATCCAACTCATTACCCAACGGATTCATAATAGAACAAATGAAGAATTGATTTCAATTTGAAGATTCATGTCTTATCCCTGCTTCCAAAACATTTTTCAAAGAGATCATTTTTTTTGACATAACATCATAGCTGTTGTAACTTAATTTAGTTATTTACATATTGTTTTTAAATAAAATGTTGTTTCTTTTCTAATTTCTCTTATATTTTGTGTTTCAGGTGTTGCTTCATTCAAAGTGTAACTCATCCTCAGCATCAATGCTGTGAACAACGAATTTGTTTTTTTTGCATGTTTGCATTTTATGATCGACATTTGCATTTTCACACTTTTTTTGTGTGTATTTTTGTTTTTTTTTGTGTGCATTTCCTTTAAGGAACACCACTTTTTGAGTGTTTTTGCTGTTCATTCAAAAGAGCAACACTTTGGGATTATTTTCGAGAGCAACCCTTCCTTCCTCTTGTGGGACTATTCCTAGTTCATCTCAACCACATTTTACTGATTCCCCTTCATGGCATGAAGTACACTATTTTTACGAGGACAAGAATTATGGATTCTATTGAAGCGAGTTAATATCCTTCACGTTATGATCTTTAACAGGACAACTCCTTAATGATAGATTATTTTTAAAAAGGGACAGAATTATTTATATACTACTTTACTGCATTGTTTTCTGTTGAACATGATATTGATTGATCATCTTAATACCATGTTGGTTCCACCCTTCTGGATTATAATCTTCTCTGTCTGTAATAAATGAGATTATGGGTATATTTTTCTATTGACATGTTCAACTTCTTCCACCATCCCTGCTCTTAAGGAGTACTGAGCCTCCCTCTTTTTATCATAAAAATGTGTAATAATAACAAAATTTTGTTCACGGATGGAGGATAGGGGGTCTCATTACGAGCCAGCCTACCATGTTCATAAGGTTGTAAGAAAGTGACATTCCCATTATGGCCACCACACCAGGGTTATGATCCATTGGATAGTCAAATTATCCTTGGAACAGGAGGTCTCATCATGAGCCGGCCTGATCACTTTTGCTAAATCCCAGTGAATGGCAGTGTGGTTATCTGGTTACCACGCCAGCACACTGATCTCTTCTGTAGAACAGCACTGTAACTCTCCATTTATAAATTGAGGATCCAGGCTCATATGGGTTAAAAAGCAACCCTGCCGAGGCTATGGACGCCTGCTGGCAGCAGCGGCTCTGCTTATGGTATTGAAGTTATATCTTATCGTCAATTATTATTATAATACCCTTTTCTTATCAGAGAAGTTATTTCCTTACTTTTTTCCCTATTTTGAACCTTTATGCATGAAAAATTGTTTTATGATCAATCACATCATTTTCAGCTAGCATACTATCAGTAAAGCATCTTTTTGGCATATTGTTGTTCTTTTTCTCTTTTTCGTAACTTATCATCAATCCAAAGCGTCCTATCTCTTATTCATAACTATCTTTACACACTCTGCTCTCATTATAATCATAACTCTCGTTGTCCTATCATTGATATGTGTACTCTGCTTCATTTACTGATATATTGTTCATTCCCGTGCCTTGCCGTCAGCATAACCCCTCTCATACGCTTTATGGTCATGGCATTCCTTTTCCAATTGGAGGGGGGAATGTATGCATTATGGGATTGCATGCGATATGATTACTGCACTCTGCCATCACTTGTTGATTTGCCAAAATATTAGTATTGCATGTATACATAAGTTTTTCTAATTGAAATTTTTGCATGCATCTTATCTATTGCTTACACTATGAATTCAAGAACATTGCATGCCAAATAGTGCTTTGTTTGTAGGAAAACAACAAATATGGGCCGAATTCTATCCACAGCTGACCACACTATTGCACTTAACAGAAGAGGCTCGCGAACGTGAACAATTCTTCAGACATGATGTGCTTACCTGGATTCCACCTTTTGTATCACTTTCAACACCAACTCTGCCTACATCAGCTTCAACAAATGCCAGTCCATATATGTCATTCCACATTTTTGGAGGTAAAACTTGAGGTAAAATCACATAATTTTCTGATTTATTACGAATTTAGGAGAATTTCAAAAAAATCCATTTTGAGCATCATTTATCATCCTTCAGTCCACATCTATACCACTCCCTATTTTTCAGCGGCGTATCATTTTCGAGTATGGGGGAGTGTTCCTTTCATTCATTTATTTCTTATGACTATGCCATTCATATTATTTATTATCCATTGCTATTCTTATTCATTCTCAACACCTCCCTTATTCCATGTTGTTTTACACCAAGCATAGAATTCAACAGCTGGTAGCAACCACCTCTATTTGTTTTCTAGCATCACATGAGGGCATGCTAATTTTTCAGAGAGGGGGAGGAATTGCTACGCATGATGGATGTTTTCTATTTTCTTTCTCATTTAAGGCACACAATTTCAGTGTAGAAATTGATTTCCATAATATTTTTAAAAACTATGAACTCAATTCTTGTGATTTTTGGAAAACACAGACGTATCATTAATACAAACCCAGACAATTTCAAGATAAATTGGTTCATAAAATTTCGGAAATCATGCACTCTCAGCTACAGTCATTTTGTTTATATCTCATGATCCATGCATCAAAACAGTCTGATTTTTGGATCATAAATGCATTCATATATTATAAATTTACTTGCCAAATTTCAACAAAAGCTGGTTTGTAGTTTTTGAGAAAATGGTTAATGAAGTTTGCTATTACTTATATCATATTTTGTTGCAACTTCATACATATAGTTGAATGTCAATGTAAAAATTGTTATGCCTTCATCAAGATTGCTAAAATTGAATATTCATTAATTAAGGAAGAATTCATTTGTTCTATCCATTTCATGAGCTGAGATGAACATATTTTTTTATTGCTTGGTTAACACATGGGTTTTTGTCTTTGGGTTGCATGAGGACATGCAATATATTCAGTTTTCATTGCATGAGGACATGCAACATATTGAGTGTGGGGGTATGTTGGGCCGTTAATATGCCATTATTATTATCACTTGTGAACGCTTATTCCACCTATTTCTACCATTCTTCATCACGTCATTTATTATAATTTATTATTTAAATCCATTTTATAATGATTTATGCTCTTATGAATGAATATTATTTATTCTCCTTTACTTCTAATAAATTGATGATTATGTATGATTTTATCAATGATAGTTTTAATAAATCAGTTGTAACATTATTCACCATTTTTAGCCTCCAAGATAATTTTCAGATTGAAGATTTGATTATTAAAAGTGCCAACTCAGAAATTCGCTGGAATAAGAAGTGACGATTTTGCGGTTGAGATTCTGAACAAATGAAGAAGAATCTGGAAAATCCGGAACATGGGTTTTGTTCAGAACGGACCCAATTAACTTTAAAAAAGAACGGTTTGCCCAAATTCGACTTGTACTAAGAGAAACGCAGGGTTCTTTGAGCACGATTTTCTCAGATTTGTTGTTGCGGCCGTCCTCCAAATCTCAGCTGCAAAGCCAAATTCGCCTTGTTCTTGTTGATCAAATGGTTAGAAGCAAACCAATTTTGTAATAGAATCATGTTGTAATTATATCTATTGTAACCACTCTCTGTTCTCTTTGTATTTAAATCAGAACAGAGATCAGAGAGGGGGAAGGACTTTGAGGATGATTCGGGATGGATTCGAATGATGGAATTGAGGATTCAGACTTAGAGATTCAAGAATGAAGATGGATTATTCATGATAGGATAGGGATTGTTGCATTGCCATTGTAATCTTCAAATCTTTTGTTGTTGTAATGATTTCACAATTTGAGGATGAATAAATAAAAGGGTTGTTGTTCATTCACCTGATCTGAAGTAGCCCAGCAGCATCCGCTGGCGGCTAAGGGCCCAGCCTCTGGTGGAGTATGCTGCTGTTGTATCATATCTTTCCAATTTCCGCTGTGTGATGGTTTGATTTAGTTCCTATTTCTTTGAATCGTAATGCTTTACAGTTTCATGTTCTTTACTTCGCTGTTTAGTTTGGTTGATTAATTGCAAGAGTTTGCTTTTAAAGAGATTTCCTAGTTTACTTTCAATGGCAGCTTTCCATTTCCTGTTATTTGCATTATCTTTGCTTTGGTGTGAAGAACGATCTGAAACTGTAGTGGGCATTGGCATTTGCTGTCTAGTTCCCAGATTAATGATCTGTTCCTTGATTACTTTTGGTTACATCAGTTTCCAAAGGGATGAGTTATTGTTACTGGACCCTTGACTGATACATTGCTTATTTTTCCGAATGCATGATTTAAGTCTTAAAGTGCTTTGTTGTAAGTAGATTTTATTTCCAACTTTCATTTACTTTTGGATTTTAAGCACTATACTGCAAAACATTACTCTTGAGTAAATAGCCGCCTCAGACTGAGTACACTCTTGAAACAAAAAGTCGTCCCTGGGTTGACAATTAATGTGAGGTAATTAGGAGTTACAAAGACACCTTTTTATCGCTCCACACCTTTGTACTTAAATAACTTAAAATAAAATATAAATATAAATTAATAAATTGTTAATTATAGAATATGCTATTAATTAAAATTTATATTATTTAAATTACATGATAATATGTAATTAATATACTATATAAAATTATTATAATATAATATAATATATCTAATATATTTTTTTTATGTATGAATTTTATATTTCATATTGAATTGACTTGATTTATAACACAATAAGAAATAATCTATAATTTAAAAATAAATATTCGAAAATATACAAATATAATATTTATTGAAAAGTGTGGAAATACATGAATATTTTGTAGGGATATGAATTATTTCTTTCAGAAAATATGAAATGACAATAATAATGTTTATTCAAAAAAAGTGAAATGACATTTATTATGAGTATTTTAATTTATGACTTTAAAAGTACTTAGAGCACTACCATGGTTGACCATGAGTTTTTATCCACCATTGAGAATGTGACAAGTAAGTGTCTTTAACTCAAGCAATGCCACCTCAATCATTAGGGATGATGTCATCCCCTAAAATGTGGTTGGTTCTCATAAAGTGAATTTTGATTGTACATTTTTCTTAGGAGGCCCATTTTAGACCTTAAAATTCCCCTAGTGAATCTTCTTCATTTCTAAAGAAAAAAGCCTTGAAAATGTCCGTAAACAAACTTCTTCCCTTGTAAACCCCTTCTAAGTGAGTTTATATCATTGTCCTTTGTTTTCAAGACTATTTTTGTGTTTAATGTTAAATGGTCTGAGTTTGTGCTTCTATTATAGTGGGCATTATTTTCATTTTTATTTGTGGCAGGGTTTTTAAATAACACATTCGAGAATTTTATGCGACATGAGTTTTAATAGTGAAGGTTTGTCATGCAATGTGTTGGCACCAAAATGACTGAAAATTTTTGTAGCAACATACAGATTATAACTACAGAATGTTGTAAATATTTTTCTCCCCCGATATTGTTATAGCTATGGAGTAATCATAAGTAAAATGATTGAAACCATGGTTGTGTTGTGTTGACGGGGAAAATCTGTCCAGCCAACAGTAGGGGATCTCCCCGGTAAAAGGTCCCAATTAGACCTTGAACCGTTTGGAATAGGGATCCCGTCCGGGGTGTGGGTCCGGCTACCGCTTCAGTCACCTTCCCTTTGGTCTCAAAAGAACTTGCTCGAACCTATGGACACACACTTATTCACATGATACAAATACATGGTTGATGCATTAAACATGTATATAGCACTACGCGTAGCAAGATAGATAATAAAGCATACACGCCGAAGGAAATGTTGTCAACAACACATCTATAGGGTTATGCTTGTAGGTGATTCTGACCACAAAAGAAAGAGTTATTTATGGCGAGATTCCCCTTTACTTTCTGAAAGGTAAAAATGAAATGCTAATAAACAAAGTCACTAACATCCATTCAGTAAGCAATTAATCCATACATCACTAGCACATATATAGATAACCAAGATGCATAAATGATGCCATTAAAGAGTGCAGTTTCATTAATCAAAAGATGTTCTGAAACTGTAAAGAAATACTCGTAGTATTCACCAAGCAAAACACATCAAATCCAAAAGGAGTTTCAACAGGTATTTGTATTCATATGCCAAAAGAGCGTTCTCTTCAAATACAATGCTCAGTAGCTTTTCAGTGCCAAAAAGAAGATCCTTTACATTTTCCCCAGAGGGGTTTTATAGATCAAAATTTCCCTTTGGGCTCCCTGACTCTTCGCCTGCCTGCCGGTTGAGTTGCCCTACGACCATGGGAGAAAATTGCGACTTGCAACCTGTTTGGCAGTGCGACCTGTGACCTAGGGAGTAGTGCAACTTGCGACCTAGTGAGCAGTGCGACCTGCGACCTAGTGAACAGTGCGACCTGCGACCTAGTGATACTGAGTCATGGAGGTGGGTGTGGAATAGAGAGATCAGGAACATCAATCTGCTTTCCTTTGAGGAAGTCTCGCCAGGTCTGGTATTCTGCTGCTATGGGAGAGACTAGAGGGACCTCCTCTTTCAACCGATGTATGCACTCCAGAGCATTCAGGATTAGAGTTTCTTTCTTTTGGGAGATATGGTTTGAAAGGGAGGCGAGCTTGGTGTAAATCTGTACTGGTGCGACAAGCAACTGGCCCAGATTTTTTTGTGATGCTGCGACCTTCGGGGCGGCAACAGCTTGCTTGATAGGCTACAGGAATGACTGGATTTCTTGATCTACATGTTCCCAGGTCTTACTTTCGTCCAATGCCCCTAGCGAAGGAATGTGGCAAAGAGTGTGCATTAAGTCTATGCCGCTGATCAGGTGGTCGTATGAAGACATTAATTTGTCCAAATATTTGGATAGCTTGTCCTTGGATTGCATCTTCATCCGGATTTGGACTTTGGCATCTTGTGTATGAATCCAATCCTTCTTAGGCAAATGATTGAGAACTTGAGGGTATTGCATTGTCTAGTTCATCATTTTATCTAAAGCACCCAAGGCTTCCTTGAGCTGCTCATGCTTCTGCTTAGTTTCTGCTCATGCTCTTACCAATGGGGTGACTGTTTGCTTTATGGTGAGCATCTCCCCATACACCTGCCTCATGTTCATCTCTAATACATCGAATTCTTTCATAACGGCAAGTGGAACTTCATTGACTGGGGGAGCCTTGTTTTGGAGTTGTTGCATCTCTTTTTCCAACACCGACCTCTCTTGTTCTGCCTTCTTCTCCCGCTGCTCCGCTGCTCTCAGTTTTTTTTGTAGAGAAATGATTTCTCTACTCATTCTGGTGACATTCTCTTCCATGGCCGCGGTGAAAGCAGTGCCTGCCGATGCTATCATCACGGGGTTAGTCCTAGTATCAAGGACTATGTCTTTTTCAGTTGCGACCGTGGATGCGACGGAAGGACTTTGTGCCATGGACCTTCTCCTCTCTTGCCGAATTTTGAAAGAGAATTGGCTGAATGTGAGCCTAATTAGGTCGAAGACCTCCTCTTCCTGCCCTTGGGGGGAATCAACATCGAAGAGAATGGTTCCTGTACTGCCTAGAGGGACCTCTAGGGGAGACATGTCGATATCTTCTATCAATTCATCCTCTTCATCTTTCTTCTTCTTTTCCTCCTCTTCTCTCTTCTTCCTTTCCTCTTCTTCCCTTTGTTAGCGCTCGGTTTCTGCCTTGTCATGCTCTTCCCTCCTCCTGCATTCTGTTTCTGCCGCTGCTTCTATTTCGGCTTTCCTCTTTCGTTCGGCTGCAGAAGCTTGATCTACTTTCTTTTGGCGTTCAGCTTCAGCTTTGTCAAGTTCTTCCTTGAGCGCCCATTCTGCTACAGCCTGCGCTTCCTTTTCCTATTTTTCCTTTCTGGCCTCCTCGGCCTGCTTCTTCTTCTGATCTGCCTTTGAATTCTTCTTCTGTTTCTCGTCATCCTCCTTTTTCTTCTTTTCTTTCTCCTGCTGGGCTTTGGCCTCTACTTCTCTCTGTTAGGAAGAGGTGTCAGGCCCTGTGCTGGTCCGGGGCTTTTTAGCTAGAGAGGAAGAAGCGCCTCCTAACTTACGGCTCCTGTCTTCCAAGCTTTGGTCATCCTGATCCTCCTGGTCAGAGTCAGCCCCCGGAGCGAGTTATCTATCAGAATTGTACCAGTTCCTTCTCTCATCTTCTTCCGGGTGTTCTACATGTTGGTAGTTCCATTTGAATTTGGCCTTCTTGCAGTGTTCGGGAACTATCCTTACTGGGTCGTATGTTCGGTACTCCAAAGTCCTTAGGTGATAAATTTTAATCTCTTCCCCTTCAGCCCCTACCTCTCTAAAGTCTTTAACCATATAGGCACTTATAGTAAGGGGTAGAGCGGGCCAAGGCTTCTTCTTCCCTTTGGACAAGACACTGGAGAAACCCGAGGTCATTTGGAAGCATATCTCTTGCATGAGCACCTTTTCTGTAATAAAGTGAGGCAAAGCACGTGGTGGCTTGAACGTGCCGAAGACTGGGATGATAGTATATTCAGCGAACGGAAACCAATGCGCCCCTTGGCCTAGCGTCTCCCTAGCTCACCAAGACATGCAAGGGGCGTCCTGGCCAAATAATTTCCGCAAAAGAGTGGGGATGAATATCTGAGAAATTGGTTCTATATCCTGTTTGTACCTGGATTCCCAGAACACTTTGGTTTGCAGATGAATTTCACGGGTCTGCGTGGAATCCCAGTTATGTGCCCATCCCTCAAAATGAAACCGCGCACAGACAGCATCCAACAGATAAGAGGCCATATAGAACTCAAAAGGCATTCCTTCCTCTGGGGACAATGCCGAAGACAAGTTTGTCTGCATTGAGGTCATCAATATATTAGCCCAGTTGAAATGAGTGCCATGCACCGTTACATGTTCCATGATAGTAGCCCATGTGCCATTGAAGGTAGTGGCGTCCAGGCGCCCGTACAATATGCAGAGCATGGCAGCTACTAATTTATATACTTTTCTCAGGCTGGCCACCGGATATTCTTGGTCCTTCTTAAATTTGAATTTGTCGGGTTTCGCCCACCATTGCCTGATAGTGTCAACTATAGGGACTGCATGGGCAAGAGCCCATCCTTGGGTATCTTTTTCTTCTGGTTGAGGCGACGATTAATACACATGGGCGTCCGGGCCTACGAGTGTTGAGAAGGCCTTGCCTTTGCTGTCTCGGATCACAAGCCTTTTGGGATCTATTTTCTGTATGATCCAGTCTATCACTTCGGGACACGGGAATATGGCCGGATGCGCCCCTGCGAGATGTAGTTTGGACCTTTTGACTTTTAAGTATATTTCCCGGTCCGGGAGATCTTCTGGAAATTCCACTTCCGGTATGGCGAACTCATGATATACTTGGTACCATCGCATGTTGTCCCCTTTTCCAAAGGTGCAAAGGGTATCTCTGTATATTGGCGGTGGGGACATTTGCATGTCCGTGTCTATATCTTCTTCCACCACTTGCTTGTCCTTCTTCTAGGACACTAGGGGTGCCATGTCGCTAGAATCCGAGAGAACAGGTATACACTCTACGTCTGCTTCAAGTTCACCTGTCAAATTCATGAAGGAATCCCATGATAAGAACGACATGATGATAAAATCCAATTACAGTTTGTCAAAGCTGGGGCACAAACAAAATTTGAAATAATGGCCTACTGGGTCGCGGGGTCACATTTTGAGAGGAAATAGCCAACATGTGACCTTGCGACTTTGCGACTAGGTCGCTGGGTCGCAGTGTCGCGAATCGTGAAAAATTATGAAAATGCGACCTTGCGACCTTGCGACTAGGTCATTGGGTCGCTAGGTCGCAACTTTAGAAAACCAGGGAAAATGAGGCCTCGCAACCTTACGACTAGGTTGCTGGGTCACTAGATCGCAACTTTAGAAAATCAAGGGAAAATGCGACCTTACGACCTTGCGACTAGGTCGCGGGTCGCAAGTCGCGCTAGGGCTTCCCTGAGGGTTTGAGCGCACGCTGCATGGAGTGTTTTTTTCCTTTAACTGGGAGAATACAAAACAAACAGGGTCCAGGAAAGGTGAAGGAGTATTTCTTGGTGTAGGGGAGCAGCCATGTAAGTCTGAAACAGAACAGCTAATGATTTTGGTTACTTGTAGGGGGAAAACAGGAATCAGAAAACCCTAAGCAAGCAAAAACAGACAAAGTTTATGGTAAATTAACAATTTAAATGCTGAGGATGTCTAGGATTAGTAAGAATAACAAAAAGGGAAAGAACAAGAGGAAAAATGGCAACTTACCTGGGAAAAACGCGCGCCAGTCTACCTGTCAGAGCCATTTCTTTCTATTTGC
This sequence comes from Pinus albicaulis, assembly GCA_034641835.2. Lineage (NCBI taxonomy): Eukaryota > Viridiplantae > Streptophyta > Pinopsida > Pinales > Pinaceae > Pinus > Pinus albicaulis. The sequence continues at coordinate 698,873,910 of CM076571.1, read as the reverse complement.
TGAATGTGAAAAGTGCGACCTAGCTTATATAAAAGGGTCACAGGTACGGGCATTTAATGAGGTCGCAAGGTTTCACTTTGAGTGATTTCGAAGATATGTGACCCTGTGACCCTGCGACCTTGCGACCTGAGGGTCGCGGGGTCGCAAGGTCGCAGGGTCGCAGTTTTCCTTAAAAGTTGAGTCTTGCAACCTCACGACCCTGCAACCTTGCGACTTGAGGGTCACGGGGTCGCAAGGTCACGGGGTCGCAGTTTTCCTTAAAATTTGAGTCTTGCGCAACTTTCTAAAAAAGGAATTCTGCGACTTTGCGACTTAGCTTTCTGGACTCTTTACTTGGTTTTCTTTAAGTTCAAGGGGCTCCAAAAAAAATTTGAAGAGGGGTTTTTTGGAGGGTGTTGTAGAGGCTACAACATGTTGAAATTAAAATTGAATGAACCCACTATAAGGCTAATTGAGTAAAGATTTGACTGTGAAAAATTTCTCCTACTCAGAATCTCCTATGTAAGAGGTTAAGCATATGTGAGAGAAATGAAGTAATCCAAAGCTCTCATGATGAAATTCAAGGTCTAAAACTAATCCAAATGACCAAACCAGAAGTTCAATGAGTAATAGGGTTCAAATCTACGGCTATTGATATAGATACAAATTGTGAAGAAGATTCAAATTCTTGGCAGTCGGAAGTTGAGATCTGAATTTGATACTGATGCAAATTTATTTATAAGCCAAGAATACAAAGATAATTGAAATCATCAACTCTACATAATGGAAGTATGTAGGAATGCTTATTACAGGTGGAAAAAATTTCACGTTGTTAAAGGATCAGTGGGGGCTTAAGGCTAGAGCCTCAGATAAAAATTTATGATCTCGATATGGAGATAGAGCCATCCAAATATGTTGAAAAATTCCATGTATACAAATCCCATGCCACCAAAAGAGATCATGTACCATCTATATGTCACATGCTGAATCACAAGAAAATAAAAATACTATTTCAAGTTTTCTTTTTAAAAAATTTCAAGGATGTTTATCAACCGTCTGTAATGAATGTTTTGATTCAAGATTCAGTGGAATGCATGAGTCTATAAGTACGGATATTTTTAAGAGCTATGATCCAGGGTGTAGAGGGGTCCCATTCAACAGTATCGCATGGATTTTTCATGTTGGATAATTTCATACCCAGAAAACTATTCAAGAATTTGCTGACGAGATCCTACAACAAGTTGATAAGTTTCCCCAATTTTATAATGATATTGATGGCCTTAACAAGGGTGTTTTCTATCATGCTAATGAGTTAGAATGACATGATATCGAGGTTAATGATAAGACTATTTTGTATGAATTTCCGATATTGATTATTAGAGTCAAATAACTTTCATTTTTTCTTTTTGTCATGACTCTGCCCAGAATTGTAGAAGATACTCTACACGAATATCTCCACGAGTGATGGTTCATTCTTAAACCAATGAGTGGGAGGGATATGGACGGTGGAAGGAGGGGAGCCTACCCTTATTTTTATCTATGCTATGGGAAGAATCTATAGTGGAGGGTCGGACAATGCACATAATCTAACCCTACCCCTTTCGAACCTACTCCTAAACATGAAATTGATCAACGAGGAGCCTGTAATATGGAGTTAATTGTGATTTCACCACCACCCCATTAAGATATAATATGTAACAAGTAGGTGGAACCATTCCCACTTCATGATACTCAATTGATAGGGAGAGGGCTCAACCTTTGAATTAGGTCGAAGAGGGGAACTTAATTTTTTATATATAGAATTATTATATCAGCATCACAACATAACAACAACTATCAAGAAAATTTAGTTGACCAATCAGGAATCCTAAATCAATCTATATTTCACACTGCCAATATTGAATAAATATTTACTGGAGAATATTAACTAATTACTGAGAGGAATAATTAAACATAACCAACAACAAGTCATAAACATAAACACAAATGTTTAACAGGAAAAAGCCCCAAACTCTAGGGAAAACCCATCCTATTCAAATTACATTAGCCTTGGACAAAAACCTAGCCAATTCGGCCAAGTGAGCCTTCACTGCTCACATCTAGGCCTACATTACAATGAAGTCTTTAGAGCCTTTTATAGGCTCCATTAAATGCAACAGCATGAGCTGAAAACCATGGGTACACAATACCATGTGCCCCAAAACCATTACTGTTTAACTCGGTAAAACTTGATTATAATCGCAAGTCAATTTACCTAACATTCCCCCCTTAAACTTGACTTGGGGTTTCCTGACTAAATCTAGCTAAAACTACTAAATGAGAAAACCTCGATCACTCTAGCTCCTCCCCCCTCAAAATTTTACCTAGGGTAATTGTTAACTTGACATCACCCCTATCACCTAGGTCTAACCCAGACTTTACCCCTAATGACCTAGAGGTACACATGCCACACAAGGTCGTACAACAGTATGCCCATTTACATGCAAACAATTAACTCCATTATAATAATATATATATTTCTTTTTTCATTGTTGTTATTCAAGTTTCTATCCTCTAGATTATTCAAATATTCCCATTAAATATTGTCTACATATCATCTTTTTCAAATGTTAGGCAACCACTTTGATACCAAATGTAGGTTTTAATATCAACAGATGATAGCTCACTTACCACATTATTGAAGGCATTTAGATGCTCTTTCACTGAGTCTCCATCCTTCATCCTCAAGTTATACAACTTTTTCAGCAGGAAAAATTTATTCACCGGAGACTTAGATTGGTACAAAGTCCCAAGTTTTTCCTACAAATTATTCACCATAGCTTCCCCAGATACATTCTACAATACCGAATCTGAGACACACAACTGTATTGTGATCTTCACCTTCCAATCCAACTTCTTCCAGTCTTCATATGACATTGCTGTTGGTTTAGTACCTGGATCTACCAAGATCCACTGGTCTTTATCCACCAGGAGATCCTCCATCTTCAGCTTCCACAACTCAAAGCTTTGACCATTAAATTTCTCTATCTCTATCTTCCCACTGCTCGCCATATTCTTTCACTGTAAGAATTGATCTTGAGGATATCCCACTGAACAGGGTCTACCTCAGGCCCGAGAAAAAAACCCCTCGGTAGCAAAGGTGTCCCCTTGAAGCCGAAACTTCTCTGATACCAAATGAAGAAACATTTACCGGAGAATATTAACCAATTACTGAGAGGAATAATTAAACATAACCAACAAAAAATCATAAACATAAACATTGATGTTTAACTGGGAAAAACCCCAAACATGAGGGAAAACCCATCCTAATGAAATTTCATTAGCCTTAGCCAAAACCATGGCCAATCCAGCCAGGTGAGCCTTCACCGCTCACATCCAGGCCTATATTACAATGAAGTTCTCCGAGCCTTTTATAAGCTCCATTACATGCAATACAATGAGTTTAAAACCATTGGTGCACAATACCATGTGCCCCAAAACCATCACTATTTAACTCGGTCAAACCTGATTATAATCACAAGTTAATTTACCTAACACATACAACTTATAAATGCTGGAATTATCGATCACACCAACAGATCAAAGTTTCTCTTGATTCCTAATCAACCAAACTTTTTAGAGAACAAACAATGTGTAGGTTTTTAATAATCCCTAGTTCTTTTGTTACAGATCTTGGATACAACAAGATATGACTCATAAATATATCTGCTCCGGAAGGAAAAATACAAAATATTTGCGACATATTTTTCAGTTGAAATATTCAAAAAAGAAAATATTAGGTTTTGGCTTCAGAACTTCAACAAGATCTCTACCATGGTTCTCTGATCAACTTGAATTAAATCCCACTGTAGAAATACAATTTTAGATTAGGGCTTACCTTATATGGCCTTTCCACAGGGATCGAATACTGAAAATTTACTTCGGTCATACTGAATACGAAAAATCTTCAAAATCTTTGATCATGTAGAGCTCTTCAAGGGAACAAAAGGCAAACCGGTCACATGAATGTGTGCCACAAGGAAAACAGGATGTCACAAATTAGCAGGTCTGATACAACCTCCCTCATAGGATGCGATGTGACCCGAGTACTCAACCTGATCGCATTTCATTGGGTTCCCTCACACGACCTGACCCGACCCGACCAGCCCTGAGCACATTTTCTTGGGCGCCCTGACATGACCCGACCTGACCCGAACACATTTCCTTAGGCACCCTCACAGGACCCTACCCAACCCGCCTGAGCAAAGGCACAAGGGTGCAAAAAGTGAACATGTCATGTGAATGTGCGCCACAATGCAAATGGGATGTCACAACTTAGCATTTTTTATACGACCTCCCTCATACACTCTGATGTGTCCTGAGTACCCGACCTGAACGTGTTTCCTTTGGGGCCCTTACACGACACGACCCCACCTGCCCAAATGAAGGCACAAGTGATAAAATGAAAAGTTGGTAGCAAAAACGTGCACAAGGTGCATGGGTGGTCACAACTTATCATTTTTTTAGCCTCCCGAATTCCTTTCTTTGGTTTCCCTTGCACGACCCAACCTAATCCGCCCAAATGTGTTTCCCTCAACACCCTCACATGACACAACCCATCCCAACCCGGCCGAACACGTTTCCTTTTGTGCCCTCGCACAATATGACTTGACATGTGTTACCTTGGGAACCTTGACAAGGCTCGACCCGACCCGAACCGCTCGAACTTGTTTCCTTGGGCGCCCCCACACAACCCATCCTAACTCGAATACAATGACATGGTTTTAGTTGGTATCGAAGTTTGGACATCATATTGGCTAGTGTCAGTGAAACATTGGTAGGGGAAAGACATTGGTCAGGATCGAAGCTACATAAAAAGACAAAGAAAGTTGGGAAGAATGTCAAGGGAGGATTTTTTAGACCTTGTACAGGTTGAGGCGGATCGAAGAAGAGAAACCACGGGTTACTTTTGGACTTGAATAATTGGAGGAGAATATTTAAGTAGAGCTTGTTCAACTTGGTTGGGAAATGGAGTAGGATGGAGCTCCAAATTGCGATGAAGAAGAAGAAGTCGAGACATGTGAAGAAGAGGATGTTGCATATGTGTCAATGGTAGAGGAATAAATTAATGAATATGTTATACCGAGATCGTGCACTTTGCATACATTGATGATGGAGGAAAATTATAGGGGTTAGGGGTCAGTGGTTAATGGGGTTAGGGTTTAAGGGGTTAAATGAGTTAGGATTTTAGATGTTTAGTGGGTTAAATGGGTTAGGGGTTGGGAATTATCATTTAAGGGGTTAGGGGTTAAGGGTTTATAATGTTAGGGTTTATGGGTTAAATGGGTTAGTGTTTTACATGTTTAGGGGTTTAAGTGGTTAGGGTTTAAGGGTTTAGGGGTTAAATGGGTTAGGGGTTTAGAGGTTTAGGGGGTTAAATGAGTTAGGGGTTGGGAATTGTGGCTAAGGATTCAATCTACATGGAAAAATCTAAAGTCAACAAAAAACTTAATGGTTTGGAAGAATTTTCTAAAATACCTTTCCCGATGGATAAACCCCATTAGATATAGGATTCCAAATTTTTATTTGTAGCAAGTGGTTCATTGATATTGGTTTTTTAATAAATGAAAGCATTGATGTTGGTTGTTTCATAGAGGAAAGCATTGATTTTGGAAGGCATTGATGTTGGTTGTTTCATAAAGGAATGAAACATTGATGCAGGTTGTTTACCATTGTTTGTAATCAAGAAAAATCCAACCAAAGTCTAATTATGTCCACCAGAAAAAATTTCTACCATATCTTTATTTTACACGCCTGTGCATGCTTGATAAATTTGAAATCACACACTTATGTACTAGAAATTCACCATTAGATAACCCACAACCTTGTACTAGATCCAACTCCAACAAGAGAAAAATAGCCTAGGGCATCAAGATCCCCATCAATAAAGGTTGATGACCCAATGCAGATCCTATGGAGAATCTAAGGATAACCCCAAGAGAATCATACCCTTGGATAATTTTAGAACATGGATTTGCGTCCCACCCACCCCACCTTATTTTTCTATGTTTTCACCTCAGCTCCGCAGTTATCACTGGCCTCACATCACTTTTTTTCCATTCTTACATTTATGTTGTGCCGACTACATCATCAAACTCCTTATCCTTACAATCACCATTTTTTTCCAATTCTATGTGATACTTTTATTCTTTATATGCTATTTTCACCAAAACATTGTCTCTAAAATGGAGGAAAGCAATGCTCTGAAAGTGTTGGGATACTTTAGTATTATTGGTCTACTTTGTGTACATTCCCTTCTTGGAGATTATTACAGTCGACTCAAGTGCTTCAGGTTGTGGTGAAATTGGTTGACCAAATCAACAATAATATGAGGTATTTGTCACATATTTGGACTTATTAGTAGTAATAAAAGAGAAAGAGACATGGTTGAAAGGTACCTTCAAGATTTTGGCTTTGTCGAATGGATGGTTCGGTTATGGTTTATTTCTCCAAGTCAAAGTCTAAGTTTTGAAGGGGAAGAGCCCACGAAGGAGCCAGAAGGGGTGCACTACAGATCAAATAGAATTGTGTGCAAAATTTTATATAACCCTCAATGTTTCACCTCTCATAGTGCATGTCAGATAAACCCACTTTAAAACTTTTTTATAAAATTTTTTCCAATTTTCTTTGTATGACTAGTCAACTTTTGAGGCAATTCCTGAGAAAATGGTGGCGAATTTTGGAAAAAGAAAGAGGTTTTTCCTCATAAATGACTGAACAACAATATCTACTTTCAGGTTTGGCATAGCTTCTACATATTCTGATAATCGAGAGCATATTTGAGCCCTAGTTTTTAGATCTCATAATTTTCCTATTTGAGACATGTTGTTGAAATGCAGATATCGAGTAAGGAAACAAATATTAGGAAACTGAAAGAGGTTTTTCCTCAAAATGGTCTTAAAAACAATAAAATCTTTCAGTTTTTGGATATATACTACATATAGGGAGAATCAGGGGCATCTTTGATCCCTATGTTTCATATCTTAGAATTTTCCTATTTGACACGTATATTGTTAATGCAGATCTTGGGTAAATGGAAACAAATTTCAACAAACTGAGAGAGGTTTTTTCTCATAAAAAATTGATCTACAAAAACCTCTTCCAGGTTGTACATAGATATCATGAGTTGGAATTTTGAATTCATAATTGCAATTTTATTTCTGTCGTAGGTTGGTGTTGTTTTCGGGATAAAGTTCTAGACTTTGATGTAACAGAATTCTCTTTTGGGTGAACCGGATAATTTTGACCTATGAATATTAAGGAAGGGTTATATTCCTATATATATATCTTGTAAATTCAATGTAATAGAGGTTGGAAATCAAAGGGAGAGGCTGTTGGAATCTGTATTTTTCCTTGAATATTTTTATGTAATGAAATGCAGGAGTTTCTCTCTTCTTCTTTTTTTAGATTCATCACAGTGTTTATGCTTAGTATGTGTTCATGTATATCATTTCCATGATTATATTTTTCTTATAGTATTGTTTGAGATTTAGTGATATGAATTCATCCATGTTAGATGCTCCTTTCACACTTATGATGCTTGTTATATGTTAATGGTTATCTTTATAGAATTCATCCATGTTTTATGCTCTTTTTTGTAACCTAAATTTGTGTTATTTCTTCTAAATTTTCATTGTATATTCATCCATTGATAGAATCGTGTAGTGTACTGGGCTTTCTTCTCCTTTCCATCTCTCATTTCATATAATTTATCTAGCTTAATATAGCAATTACTTTTCACCAAATATCTATAAATAAACTAACCTTGACTCCATTTCCCAATGGTAATTTCTCTCTTGTTGTTCCGACCGAGAAACCCTAAATCAAAAAATTTGAGCTTAATATATATAGCCTAAAATCCTTTCCCTCATAGTTAATATTTGACTGTGATTTCATGGAGAGAATTTTATCCATACTGGTAGGGATATATACCAATCCAAAAGAGGTCTGAGGTTACCTAATTCGATTTCCTCCTCACCCTAGGATTGTACCATTCACCCGATGGCTCCATTGTTCAAGATACCAAGCTTCAAAGTTCAAAGCAACTTCACTGCCAAAGAATCCAGATTTCAGTGCATTGATGGTGATCCAAGAAGACAGGGTGTGTGGAAGACCCTTTATATGGTTAAATATTACAAACTCGAATGGATGAGTTTGTAGAATTTCAGATTGATAAACATTTCTAAAAATTAGTATTCCTTTGTTTGAAATCCAGCCGACTCACACCTGAAAATAAAAATTATTTTCTTGGTTTAGATGCTGAAAGATTAGAAAATGAAAGGGCACTATTAGATGTTCAAATTGAATCATATGATTTAAAAGGTCCTAAAAAATTCTTGGAAAGTGTTCCTCATCTAAAAATAGAGGAAATTGTTATACCATTTCACTTGCAGATAGAGGAATAATATGGTTATGCACCTCATATTGTAGGGCTGGAATCAGGGTTTATCCTTGATGAAGAAATTGAAATAGGTCATGAATTCCATGATCCCATTGATGTATATATGAAGGATTTTTTCACTACAGAGTCCCAATTAATTTCCAGTATTTGGCATGTTTTTCATGATCTCATAGTTTGTTGTTGTGAAGATCAAACTTACAACTAGTTTCTAGTGTCCTTACAAGCTTTGGCTCTAATTTTTGTTAAAACAAGTGAAGGGGTGCAAGTACTGGATCAGATTTTTGATTGGATATATTGGATATTTTATATTGATTGAAATCAATAATCCAGTTTTATAATAGGTTATATGTACATAAATAAGCTTATTGGACAAGCATCTCCTTCAACATCTTTTTTACAGTTTGCAGTTGTTTGTGACTCCATTGCCCAATGGATAAGGAACTGATCTACAAAATCAAGAGTTCTATGGTTCTTGACACCTCTTGAAGGAGCTTCCTTCCCCAGTTGGAGCTGATGTTAGCACATGGATTTCCATCCCATCCACCCCACCTTATTTTGTTACGTTTACACCTAAGCTACGCCATTATCAGTGGCCTCACATCATTTTTTTCCATTCTCACATTTATATTGCGTCGACCACGTAATCAAACTCCTCATCCTAATAATCACCATTTTTTTCCAATTATATATCATATTTTTATCCTTTACATGCTAATTTAACCAAAAAAATTGTCTCTACAATGGAGGAAAACAATGTTTTGAAAGTACTGGGATACTTTAGTATTATTGGTCTACTTCGTGTACATTGCCTTCCTGGAGATTATTACAATGGACTCAAGTGCTTCAAGTTATGGTGAAATTTTTTGACCAAACGAAAAATACTATGAGGGATTTGTCAAATATTTGGACTTATTAGCACTAATAAAAGGGGAAGAGACATGGCTGAAAGGTGCCTTGAAAATTTTGGCTTCATCGAATGGATGGTTGGGTTATGGTTTATTTCTCGAATTCAAGGTATAATTTTCTAAGGGGAAGAGTCCACAAAGGAGCTAAAAGGGTAGCACTACACATCAAATAAAATGGTGTTGAAAATTGTATATAAACCTCAATGTTTGACTTCCCATAGTGCAAGTGCGATAAACCCAATTTCAAAAGTTTTTATAAAAAAAATCCAATTTTCTCTGTGTGACCAGTTTACTTATGATATGGTTCGTGAGAAAATGGTGGTGAATTTTGGGACACTTAAAGAGGTTTTTCCTCATCATGAGCTAAACAGAAATAACCTATTTCAATTTTGGCATAGTTGCTACACATTGGGAGAATCGAGAGAATATTTGAGCCCTATTTTTCAAATCTCAAAATTCCTATTTGACACATATTTTTGAATGCATATCTAGGGTAAATGGAAACAAATTTCAAGTAAATGAGAGAGCTTTTAGCTCATAAAAAACTATTATACAAAAAATTCTTCCATATTGTACACATCTATCATGAGTTAGAAGTTTCGAATTCATAATTGCAGTGCTATTTCAGCCGTAGCTTGGTCTTTTCTTTCAGATACAGTTCTAGATTTTGATGTAACAGACTGCTCTTTTGGGGAAATTGAATAATTTCAACCTCTGAATATTAAGGAAGGGTTCTATTTCTCTCTCTCTCTCTCTCTATATATATATATATATATTGCAAATTCAATGTAATAGAGGTTGGAAATCAGAGGGAGAGGTTGTTCGACTCTATATTTTTCCTTGAACATTTTTATGTAATTAAATGCAGGAGTTTCTCTCATCTTTGTTTGGAGATTGATCGTGATGTTTATGTTCAGTATTTGTTCCTGGTCATCATTTCCATGATTATGTTTTTCTGCTAGTATTGTATAAGAGTAAGTGATAGAAATTCATCCATGTTATATGCTCCTTTCACACTGATGATGCTTGTTATATATTAATGGTTATATTTCCATAATTCATTCATGTTTGATGCTCTACTTTGTAACCTATCTTTTTTTTATTTCTTATAAATCTGTTTTGTAACCTATCTTTGTATTTATTCTCCTTTCCATCTCTCATTTCATATAATTTATTTGGCTAAACATAGCGCTTACTTTGCCTCAAATATGTAGAAATAAACCAACCTTGACTCCATTGCGCACTGGTACTTTCTCTCTTGTTTTTTTGACCAAGAAACCCTGAATCAAAAAATTTGAGCCTAATAGATCTAGCCTAAATCCTTTCCCTCATAGTCAATATTTGACTGTAATTTCATGGAGAAAGCCCTGTCCAGCTTGGTAGGGCTAGATACTAAGCGAAAAGAGGTATGAGGTTACCTCATTCGATTTCCTGCTCAACCTGGGAGATTGTTGGGGCTAATAGATATGACACGGCCCAACATGACCTGAGCCACCCAAACGCATTTCCTTGGGCGCCCTTACATGACTCGACACTACCTGACCCAGATGCGTTCCTTGGGTACCCTCACATGGCCAGACCCAACTCGACCCACCCGAACACGTTTCCTCGAGCACCCCCACAAGGCACGACCCAACCCGACATGACCTGAACACGTTTCCTTCGATGCCATCACATGACCCCACCCCCCTGAATGTCGAAAGCATGAGGGAGCAAACAAAAAATGGGTCACAACACCATCCTTCTTCATAGCAACTACATATTTGACATAATATGCATTGTATTTTGAGGGGTGGTTTTCTTCCCACTAGGTTGTCCATGTTTACCTCATGACTCTTATGATATTGTGTATTGTATAACTTATTTCATGAGTACTTGACATGGCCGCAAATTATTGCCGCTCGTTGATTGTTATTAATTGTAATGAGTACTTAACATGGATGAGAATTGTCGGGACTCGTTCAATAGGATACTCCCTACTTGAGTTGTGGGGTGGTGTTGGGGTACATTACACTCATTAGCGCATTAAGGCACACACTCTCGCCATCATTAGACGCTCTTCCATACATTATTAGGGGCACATATGACCAATTTTCATTCACTATTCGGCATTCCCTATGATTTTTCAAATTCTTGAATGCATTTCCTTGCGTGCCCTCAAATGGCACAACCCAACTTGACCTGCCTAAACGCATTTCCTTAGGTGCCCTCAAACGACCCAACCCGACCTGCAAGAACACGTTTCCTTCGGCGCCCTCACATGACCCCACCTGATCTGACCCGGCCTGCTCGAACGTGTTTCCTTGGGTGCCGTCACATGACCTGACTAGACCCAACTCACTCGAAGGCATTTCCTCAGGCGCCCTCACATGGCACGACCCGACTTGAACTGACTTGACCCAATCCACCCGAACACATTTCCTTAGGCTCCCTCACACAACATGACCTGACCTGCCGAACACGTTTCCTTGGGTGGCCTCACATGACACGACTCGATAAGAACCAACCTGACCCACACGAACGCATTTCCTTGGGCACCCTAACCTGATCCGACACGACCAGACCCAGACATGTTCCACTCCATTGATTCATACTACCTAATTCAAAGACCTTCACAGAGTAAGTATGCACTAACTCCCTACTTTGCAAGAGTTAGCCATCATTCTTCTCTCTCCTCTCCTTGTTAAGTTGACTTTTATTCCTATTTTGGAGTTCAAATAAGTTTAACTAGTTATTATTTTGCATGCGAGAGTCAATAATTAGTTATAATTGATTTGTAACTCCACTTACTTCTAGTTCACTCTATTTTAGAATATTTTTCTAATTTTAGGTCTCCCAATCTAATTTGACTCATTTGCAAACTAGGGAAACTGATTTTCACATATACCAAGTGCATGCACATGGAATCCCAACCCAATTTGAATTAGTTGGCATCCAAGAGAGTCTCCTTGGTTTATTACTCAATTTATCAACAATTTTATTCTCTTTTATTTCTTGTTTTACAAGTATCTAGTTGTGTATTTATTCACATTTATATCCTGTGATTGTGCTTACAATCCCACACATCCCTCTTGGAGATGTTAGGTGATGCTCACACGACCCGACCTCCCCTCACACGACAATCCAACATATCCCTGGGTTCCCTCACACGACCTGACCCAACCCGCCCTCACTACACGAACTTGCTTCATTGGGCACCCTCACATGACACGACCTGACCTAACCAGCCCGAACATGTTTCCTTAAGTGCCCTCACATGACCTGACTTGAACCACACAAACATGTTTCCTTAAGTGCCTTCAAACGACCCAAATCGACCCGAGATGCCCGAACGCATTTGAATGGGTGCCCTCACATGACCTAACATCACTTAACCTGCCCAAAGAAATTTCCTCAGGCACTCTCACATGACATGAAATGACCCAACCTGCCCAAACGCATTTTCATGGGTACCCTGAGACGACCCGACATGCGCGAACATGTTTCTTTGGGCAACCTCACACAGGACAACCCGACCAGGCCTGACCCAACCCGATCCAAATGCGTTCCTTGGGTGTCCTCGCATGACCCGACCCAACCCGACCCACCCAAACACGTTTCCCTAGGAATCCTCACTATACGGAAGGACCCAACATCACCCGACCCGAACACATTTCCTTAGGCACCATAGCATGACCCAACCCGACCTGACCCAACCGAATGTCAAAGGCACGAGGGAGAAAAAAAAAACGAATTGCACAAATGTGCACAAGTCACACAAGCTGTAGCAACTTAGAATTTTGGATATCACAATGTAGAATTAATATGTAGTATTTTTAGATATTAAAGATAAATTCAAGACAATCAGATTTCCACCATGTTTCAGTCAGCTTCATTTGTAAGAGCTTCATCCTTAAAAAAAAATGCATCAATGCCATCACATTCCAAATTATTATGAGAAAGAGCATATAAAATAAAACTATGAAAAATAAGTTTTCACTTCATTGATCTAGAATAAATAAATAAATAAATGCTAGGTAATTGCTTTAATTTGCTATTATTCTTATTCCGTCATTGTAGCATCTTAGCAATGACTCAATACTCTACCCACATGGAAACATGTCAAACTTTGACCTCATACTCAGGATCAAGACCCTGCAAAAACCCTAGAAAAACCATACATAGCAAAACCCTACTAGCGAAACCCCACCTCAACTAAGACACTCGGCTCGCGATCCTGGCGATAAAAAATTTGTGTTCAATTGGAAATAAAAAATTAACTCCTATTTCAATGATAAGTGACTCGGCTCCCAGTTCTAGAAAAATAATAGAAATCTAGTATACAAAGATGTTGATGGGAAAATCTATCCGGCCAATAGCAGGGGATCTCCCCGGTAAAAATTCCCAATTAGACCTTGAGCCGTTTGGAATAGGGATCCCGTCCGGGTTGTGGGTTCGGCTACCGCTGATTTCTCCTTTCTTTGGGTCTCGCTTAAACTCTATAAAATTGTGGATACACACTTAATCAAATGATACAAGACATATGATTGATGCATTAAATGTACATACAACACTATGAGTAGCAAGAGGAAATAATAAAGCATAAGTACCGAAGGAAGTGTTGTTAACAACACATCATTAGGTTCATGCTTGTAAACTATTCTGACCATAAAAGAAACAATTCCTTATGGCAAAAACGCCCTTAACTTACTAGAAGTTTTAAATGATAACACAAATGCTAATAAACAAAGTCATCAACATTTGTTAATAAATTGAAATGAACTCAACCACCATTAACATATACTCAACAAACTATTATGCAATTGTGATATGAATTGAAGATACAGTTCCTTTAATCTAAAGATGTTTAGAAAATGAAAATATAATACTCAATAGTGCTCATACATATGTCAACACCAGATCCACAAGGGATTTTTCAAAATGCTTGTATTCATGCTCAAATTGTATAATCTTGGTAATACAGTGTACTCAGCTCGAGTCCCAAACAAAAGATCCTTGCAAGTTCCCAAAGGAAATATTTACAGAGTGAAGCTTGCCCTTTGGGCTCCGTAACTTTTTCCTTTCCCGACAGTTGGGCTACCTTGCAACTCAGTGTATTTTGCAACTTGTGACCTGAGCCAGTAATGCAACCTGCAACCCGGCTGGACCTTGCGACATGCGACCCCTAAAAATCTGCGACTTGTGACCTACCATGTTTTTGCGACCTCGCGACCTAGTCATTGGGTCGCTGGGTCACGTCATCAAGCTTTTAATAGGGAGTCCAACTATGCAACCTTGCGACTTGAGGGAATTTGTGACCTGAGACTTGAGGAAATTTGTGACTTGTGACCCGACTGGACCTTGCGACTTGTGACCTCCAAAAATCTACGACCTACGACCTGTCATGATTTTGCGACCTCGCGACCTAGTCGCTGGGTTGCTGGGTCGCACCGTCGAGATTTTAATAGGGAGTGCAACTATGCAACCGAGCGACCTGAGGGAATATACGACTTGGGACTTGAGGAAATTTGCAACCTGTGACCTTAAGCGAATTTGCGACTTGTGACCTCTGGCAGATCTGCGACTTGTGACCTCAAGCAGATCTACAACTTGTGACCTTATTTTGGTGATCTTTGGATTTCATAGCAATATTCCTTATCCCACCTCCTTTTCTTTGAAAAGGGTCCTCTTTCTTGCTGGGAAAAAACTTTGGCTCATTGTGCAGACCAATAGCTTCCACTATGACCGAAAGCTCCCTTGACTAGCATGGTCTTGTTCCCTGCGTACATGCGATACGTGTCTTCCACTTCTCCTATTTCATCTCGCACTACTCTTATCCTTTTCATCAGCGTGGTGATGACATTGTTTGGTGTATCATCCGTGGGATTGACCTGCATGAAACATTTAGATTGTCAATTTTTACAGTTACCCTTTAGAGAATGATATCCCCAGATAATTAACATCAGATTATGAGCTTGGTGAAGCACCCAAACCGAGTGCCTAAACAATCCATGGTGCAAGAGCTTTTAATGTAAATACACAAAATGGTTTCCATTCGAATGTATGCATGGTGATCCCTTCACACATGACACAGATGCGGTAAGAGTATCTCGTCATGATGGTGAGAAGGCTCACGAGGGGCTTAGGACAGGTTACGAGGATGTCATTGTCTAAAGGCCAACCTTAACAGCTAAGTGAGGAGGGGGGCCTAAAATTTCAAATATAGCCAAAATTTTGGGTGGTGTTGTAGCAGCTACAACAAAAGGCTTAGGGGTTTTAGGGTTCTCAGAAACTATGCGTAGATCTATTATTCAAAATTATTTCAATCGAGCCTTGTTGTTTCCTGTGTGAAGTCTTCTTTAATACCTTCAACTTATTTCGAGATTGGATAGCATAAACTATAACTCTAACCTCCTGGCACCTCACATCCTATAAAAACATGGATTCGATCCACACCCTGCTCCAATCCGGTCGAAGAAATGGAAGGTTGAAGTCATGGAAAACGTGTTCAGTGTTTAGGTTTAGGGAAATTCGAGTCCCTTGGGGCATTGGGCAGTTTGGCATGCTCGAGTCAGGCTCAACCGAATTCTAGGCGCAGAACAATGACAACGAATTCGAAATAGTGATTTGGGTGGCGGTTAGTTTTTGGGTCGAGTCGGGTCGTGCAGAGAAGGGTGTATTTTTTGCTGGCAGGAATAGAGAGGCTAGAGTGAAGGGTGACATTTTTTTAAGACAAGAATTGGAATTTAAATTAAAAATTAAATGTAAATAATAATATTTAAAAAAAATGCATATAGTATTATATTAAAAATTGAATATAAATAGATAAGATATTAAGGTGTATATAAATTATTTAATATGTAAAACTTATAACTTTCCCCACACATGACCCGACCCAACTTGAACCTGACCTGAACGCGTTTCCTTGGGCACACTCAAACAGCATGACCCGACCCACCCGAACTAAGGCACCAGGGAGAAAATGGCAAACGGGTCTCATGAACGTGCACATTAAGGGACATGGTGAGTCACAGCTTAACATTTTCGATACAGCCTCCCTCACACAACCCAACCTGACCCGACCTGAACGTGTTTCCTTGGGCACCCTCACACAACACTAGCCAACCCGCTCGAATGAAGGCAACAAGGAGCGCCAAATGGAAAATGGGTTGCATGAACATGCACAAGGCACACGGGTAGTCACAAATTAGCATTTTTGATATGGCCACCCTCACACGACCCAACCTGACCCAACCCAAACGCCTTTCCTTAGGTGCCCTCACAAGGCATGACCACACCTTCCTGAACGAAGACACAAGTGAGAAAATGGAAAAAAGGTAGCACGAACATGCACAAGGCACATGAGTGGCCACAACTTAGCATTTATGATATGACCGCCTTCACATGACCTAACCCAAACCCACCCGAACGTGATTCGTTGGGCACCCTCACATTGTACAACCTGACCCGACCTAACCTGAGTGCATTTCATTAGGTGCCCTCACATGACCCGACCTGACCTGACCCGAATGCGTTTCGTTGGGTGCCCTCACACGGTAGAACCTAACCTGCCCGAACAAAGGCACAAGGAAGAAAATGACAAATGGGTGACACGAACATGTAAAAGACACATGGGAGGTCACAACTTAGAATATTTTATATGGCCTCCCTCACACGATCCGACCTGAACACGTTTCCTTGGGCGCAGTCACACAACACAACCTGACCTGACCCGAACTGACCCGAACACGTTTCCTTTCGCGCCCTTACATGACTCGACCCGACCTGACCTGACCCGCCCTGAATGCGTTTCCATGGGCACCATCACACAGCACGAACCGACCCGACCAGACCTGAACGCATTTCCTTGGGCTCCCTCACACGACTCAACCCAACCTGACCTGACCTGCCCTAAACGTGTTTCCTTGGGTGCCCTCACACGACCCTACGCCCCAACCCACTCGAGTGAAGGCACAATGGAGCTAAAGGCAAACAGGTCACACTAACGTGTTCCACAAGGCACATGGGTGATCACAACTTAGAAATTTTTTACGACCACCCTCACATGACCCGACCTGACCCAACCCAAACGCTTTTCCTTGGGCGCCCTCACATAGCGTGACCTGACTCGTCTAAACTAAGGCACAAGGGGGAAAACGGTAAATGTGTTATGCACAAGGCACACGGGCGGTCACAAGTTAGCACTTTTTATATGGCCGCCCTCACACGACCCAACTAGACCAGACCTGAACACATTTCCTTGGGCGCCCTCACACAGCATGATTTGACACAACCCAAGGCGAACGCATTTCCTTAGGTGTCGTCAGACGACCTGACCCTACCTGACCCACCTGAACGAAGGTACAAGGGAGAAAATGGAAAGTGGGTCACACGAACATGCATAAGACACATGGGCAGTCACAAATTATCATTTTGTAAAAGCAACATTGATGCAGGTAGTTTACCATTGTTTGTAATCAAGCAAAATCCAACCAAGCTCTAATTTTGTCCACCATACAAAATGTATACCATACCTTAATTTTAAAGGCCTTTGTATGATTGATAAATTTCAAATCACACATTTATGTACTATAAATTCACCATTAGCTCACCCAAAACCTTGTATTATATCCTTGGGTGCCCTCACACGACCCCACCCAACACGTTTGTGAGTCATCTTTTAGTATCAAAACCTAGCTCCTATATTTTCAAAGCATGTGAGGGGTCTATCCATATCAAATTTTAGTGCATACAATAACAATTTGAAAAAAAAAATGTTGACCCTATTCACAGGTCACTCTTTGTTTATAAATATAATGGTGCAGGGTAATATCATGCCATAGGTGACCTAATGTTTTCTAACAATTTCAACAATTTCGAAGCTACAATAATTTGAGAACAATGATGACATTTACGATGATGCAAATAAAGATGAATGAGCTTCTCTTGGTTTCAAGAATAATTTATTCTCTACTCAACATGGCCTACCATGTGAAGATGGAAGTTCATATGGCCCATCCCATCCCCCTCAAATCACTCTCATTTCCCCAATACCCAATCTATGAAAATTATCTGAAAAATTAAACTTGTCGTCACATTATAAATATAATATAAAATAAGTGTTGAATAAAATAGGTAAATTAATTGCTTAACTTTCTGCCTTTATGTATATATATATATATATAATTTTATATTTTTCTTATATATTTTTTTTTTATTTTTTTTATTTTTTTAAATAATGTTTTAATTAATTTAAAATAAATCGTAGGCCAAAAATATATATATATAATCTAAACGGAAAACGCGTCACATGAGGTTGCAAACGGAAAACAGGTCGCACGAATGTGCACAAGGTAGATGGGTGGCCACAACTTAGCATTTTGTATACAACCACCCAAACATGACGATCTGACCCAAACGCATTTCTTGTGGCGCCCTCACATGGCACGACTCGATTCGCCTGAATGAAGGCAAGGGGGAGAGAACGGAAAATGGATCACAAAAATGTGCACAAGGAACACAGGCATTCACAACTTAGCATTTTTTATATGGAAAACCTCACACAACCTGACCCAACTCGACTTGCCCGGACCCACCCTCGCACAACCCAACCTAGACGCATTCCTTGGGCACCCTTAGATGACTCGATGGGACCTGAATCGCGTGATCTCATTTCCTTGAGTTCCCTCTTTGTATAACATGACCTGAACATGTTTCCTTAGACACCATTACATGACCCGACCCCCCTAATGTCGACGGCACGTGGGAGAAAACGGAAAATGGGTCGCATGAATGTGCACAAGGCACACGGGCGGTGACAACATAACATTTTTTATATGACCTCCCTCTCACAATCTGACACCAATGTGTTTCCCATCGTTCTCTCACACAGCATGACCCAACCCACCCTAACAAAGGGTGCATGAGGAAGAAAACAAAAAATGGATCGCAAAAACTGACACAAGGAACATGGGTGGTCACAACTTAGCATTTTTTATATGACCACCCCCACACGACCTGAGCAGACACGACCTGACCTCCTCAAACGCATTTCCTTGGGCGGCCTCACATGACATGACCCGACCCGACCCGACCCAACCCACTCGAATGCGTTTCCTTGGGCACCCTCACATGACCTGACATGAATCGACCAGGGTGTGTTCCTTGGGTGCCCTCACATGACCCAACCTATAATGCCCCCATACCTCGTTTCTACATTGGCAAGCCTTGTGGCACCATCTAAATGACTACTTTTATTTTTCATTATTTTCCAAACTACACCTTTCCAAATATCCAACTGTTAATGTCACTTTATTATAACATTTTTATGCATAATTTAAAAAATCTTCAACAATTAAATTTTCACATAACCAATATAGATAAAACACAATTTTATAAATGTAATGTATAAAGTTGGCTCATTGTTTTTATACAGGCTCACCACCCTATTCTACATAAAATCTAAATTACACAACTCGACACTACACTGAATTTTTTCATGCTATCGGGAAGTCACACGACTTGACCCATGCTGTAGAAATGCATTTAGCCTCTGCCACAAATCCGCGTTTAGTTTGGTCGCATAGTTGAACATGCTATTACCACAACTCGGTCGTGGGTTAGTCACATGATTTGACGACATACCTTTTGAACTCTACCGTTACGTATTCCTGTGACCCCGCATTACATGTCCAGAAACGAACTAAGAAGAACTGACCAATCATGCCCTGCCACTGGAATTTCCATGAATTTCCCTGCACTTCTGCAATACTTTGACCCGAGGGGACCGAAAGTGACCCGCTATGTTCAAACTTATGCTTGCTCGAATTGTGGGCTCATCCCTACTACTGCACTTCACAAAATGAAGTTGCCTTGTGCCGTTCACTGAGTGGATGATACGATGCTTTAACACATATATCTATTGTGTAATATATACATAACCTCCACCGAAAATTTGGGTGTCGGGTGGCTCTCGGTGGACCTGAGCCGACCTGACCCACGTTTTACCTTGGCCCTTCATAACATGTGCAAATTTTGGCTATGAAGCGATGATAGCTCGTGCTCTATAATGTCACAACCTCATCTATAAAGTGACGATGCTATATTATGTCGCTTGGTCGCCACTTCTCCAATACTTCCTTTGCTCATCCATAATTTCATACACATACTTATGGTTATGAAATGATGAAAGCATCCATAACATCACAAGGGGCCCGATACAACATGAAGGCACTCGTGGGCATGCTCTTCATCCTGGTGCACGCTTTTCCACTGAAATACCTATGTGTACCCATGTGGGGTGCCCGAGTTAAGGAATGCTGAGTCGTGGGCCTGACATACTCCCCCACCTTGATTCATTGTCATCCTTGACAATTTTTTAGACCTCCTCAACTTCTCATCAAACTCTGATATCTCCTTTTACCAATTCCACAGCAAATCCTACAGTTCTTAATTCACCTCCTTCGGTTTGTCTGTCCACTGAATGAGAAACTCCCTTTTGGAATTTCTCCAAAGGCCTGTCGTACGAAGATCAAGGATATTCCGCAAAATCACTCATCTGTCAATGATCATGGCTGCACCTCTTAGTGGTTCTGCTCACTCAGGGTGATTAGCATGAAGTCTGATTTTCTTGAGTTGGGTCATATGGAAGACTAGATGTCTAGAACGCATGTGTTCTCGAAGTTCTAGTTCATATGCAACTTCAGCAACTCTCTTCACTATGCAGAATGGCGTAGCATATCGTCTCATCAAAGGCCTAACAATCCACGTAAGTAGATGAAAGTGATCTCCAGTGATCCTCAGATAGACCATGTCTCCAACATCGAAGTGTGAATCCCTCTTATCTGTGTCTTCCAATTTCTTCATCCTCCCTGATTCATCATACAGGTGAATCTGTGCTAACTCCAAGGCCTCCTCCCATGCTGTCAAGAACCTCTTGGCATGAGGGCTCTTCCAAAATCCTCTAGGTAGCACTATGTGTGGTACAACTGGCATATGTCCATTGAGCAGGTCAAATGGAGTATACCCAGTCACAGAAATATTATTCATATTGTAGATAAATTGAGCTATATCAAGTAGTTCGGGCCAATTCTTCTGATCGACCGTGAAAAGTGTCTCAAGTAATATTCCAGGAATGCATTAATGTGTTCAGTTTTCCCATCTATCTATAGATGGTAACTTGAACTCCGTAGCATTTCTGTCCCAACTATCTTGAACATGGCATTCAAAAACATCCCTATAAAGAATGGATCCCTATCGGATACGATACTCAACAGTATCCCCCAATACTTCACAATGTGCTTGAAGAAAATCTCATTTGTCCTCTCTGCTCCACATGGTATCTTCGTCAGAACGAAGGTAGCATACCTAGAAAACGGTCAACAACAACCATAATCTCGTTATACCCTTGTACCACTAGTAACTGACAAATGAGGTCCATAGAGACATGCATCCATGGTCTCTCTAGAATCATTAAAGGCTGCAACAATCCTCCCTATCTCTGAGTGTCCAGTTTGCCCCATTTACAAATGATGCACATGTGTACATACTCCTCCACTTCCTACCTCATATTTTTGAGAAGTACCCCCTCTGCAATAATGCCATAGTCCAACGTTGTCATGGGTGGCTAGCCTAAGCTAAGTACTGCCACTCCTTCAAAAGGTGTCTCCTAAGTCCTAATCACTGTGGAATGTAGAGTCGGTTACATAGAACAAGAATCCATCCCGTAAGTAAAACTTACATGTCTTCCCTTCCTTCACCATCTTCAAGATCATCTTTTCTTGTGTATATACCTCCACACTAGCTAGAACTTTATCCTACATATCCATGGACATATTGACCCTGCTGCTTGGCCTATCAGATCGATCTTCTTCTTCTGATGCTGCTAGTTGTCCCTTTCTACTAAGGGCATCTTCAATAACATTGATTTTACCTGGCCTGTACCTAAGGGCCATGTCAAACTCTGCCAAGAAGTCTTTCCAATGAGCTTGCTTCACTGACAACTTTTGTTCTGATGAAAAATAACATGCAACAACATTTTCAGTCTTGACAAGGAATGGTTTCTCCACCAAGTAATGTCTCTAGACATGCAGAAAATGAATAATGATAGTAATTTCCTTCTCATGGACTAGATATCTATGCTCTCTATCCTACAACTTTCGACTTTCATAAGCCACTTGATGCCCATCCTACAATAGAACCACTCCAATTGTAAAATCTGATGCATTAGTGTGAACCTAAATTTTTTTATCGAAATCGGGTAGCCTTAGTATTGGTGTTGTCACCATCATTCTCTTCAGCCCTTCAAAAGCCTCACAACACTTCTCTATCCAATTCCATCGCTTCCCCTTCTTCAAAAGGTATGTCACTGGTGCAGTTATCTTCGAATACGCTTCTACAAACATTCGTTGGTAGTTGGTAATCCCCAAGAAAACTCTCATATCATGGTCATTCTTTGTTTCCACCCAATCAAATATCGCCTTGACTCTAATCGGCTCCATCCGTATGTGGCCTTGTCCAACAATGTGGCCAAGCTAGGAAATGTCAGTTTGGGAAAACATACACTTGGACTTCTTCAAATACAACTGATGTTCATTCAAGGCTTCGAAGACCAATGCAAAAATCTTCTTATGATCCTCCATGTTACCACTGAAAATTACGTTGTCATCCAAGTACACAACAACAAAGGTGTGATGGTATGGATGAAGTACATTGTTCATCAATGTGCAGAATGCAGCTAGAGAATTGCACAACCCAAATGGCATGACTAGAAATTCAAATAATCCATATCTCGTCACAATCGTGGTCTTTCTCTCATGACCTTTGGCTATCTACACCTGATAATACGCTTGTCTCAAGTCCATCTTGGAACACACTTGGGATTTCGAAACCTTATCGAAACAATATGCTGCTAGCGATAGAGGATATTTGTTCCTTATCGTTTTCTTATTCAATGCATGATAATCAGAGCACATTAGTAGTTCATTCATTGGAACAATATTGGAGCACCGTAAGGGGAACTTAAAGGTCGAATGAAACCTACTTTGGATACGTCCTTCAGCTACCTCTTCAACTCTTCCAATTCTAACCCTAATAGTCAATAGGGGGCTTTGGCTGGAGGTTCCTTCCCTAGCTCTAGCTTAATGGAATGGTCCACTCCCTGTCTTGGTCGTAGTATTTTCAGAAGCTCATCAGGCATAATATCTTCATAACAATTCAAAACATCAGAAATATTGGTAGGAATATCCATCCCCACTCTATCATCAGTCTCAACTCCATGAAGTATTGTCACAAATTTCTTGATCCATGGGTCCTTCATAGCTGTACTCATACTTAGTGCAGAAACCTACTCCATGATCACTTCCCTACGTTACGCATGCATAGAAATTGCATCTGTGGAAGTTGTTTCCCCTTGTGCACATCCATCTTCGAATCTTGTTGTGCATCTATTCATGCCTTGACTAAGAGGTTGGCCTCGCCTTCACGGATAGAAAAAAGGTTCGACATTTTACCGATCCATTAGCCACAACTAGTAAATGGTAGGCTCTAAAAAGGTGGACCATGCCAAGGGCCGCTAACTGGGACATGTGGATGCATTGAAAATTTTGGAATCAATAGTTGAGTAGCTGCGAGTAGTCCAGGCACACATGGATATCCTTAGGGAGCATAAATATGAGGATAAGAATAAGTTTTTGGCTTACATGAATGACATTTGGTTAAGCCAAAATGAAAATTTGGAGTTGTTGGATAGCATTCATGGGAGCCATCGTCATACCAATGATCAATTGCATGATTTGGGGGAAATATTAGAGCATATATATTTCCACATGAATGAGAGATCTAGCCTATTTGCAGTAGCTATTGTTCTTCCTCCTTAGCCACCTCTTTGATATTATGCTTACAGTTTCTTTGTTCATTTTGTCTCGATTTTTTTGTATGTCTAATCAACGGTTATAAATAAAGTTTAAATGGAAATATCTTCTGCATAGTTCCACTCTCCTAGCTAAAATATCTAGTCGGAGTGAAGACAAGGGAGTCATTGAGGCACATTTTTTACTATATATTTTAATGATAATATAATAAAAGCCCTTTCACTGAAAAATATAGTAGTAATAATAATAAAATCTCTCCTAAATATCATTATATGAAGTAAATGTGAGTATAAGATCCTATTCCATTCAATTTTCTAGTTCCTTTTTTGGGAGGTTCAACTAGTGGTTATAATGGTAGTGGTAGGAATGTGAATCATACAAGGATATGTGCATTCAATATGATAACAATTTAAAGGCCAAGAAAATATACCATTCATTTGACAATGATAAGATCAATCAAATTTCTATCCTTCTAGTCAATATCCATAATAGAAGATCAAACGTTGTAAGGAGTACGAATATTAGATAGGCCTATTATTCTCTCGGTCCCTTAGGTTTTTCAACCACATGTATGTCATTAAAATCCATCAATCAAGAAGTTAAGAAACCTAAAATTGTAACATCTTTTATAGAGACATAAGTAGGAGGTCATTCTTGCATGTCATGTCAACATTAACTACTATTGACATTCAATAAGTCAATAAATAAATTTTGCTGAGGTGGTCGAGGAAATGTTACTTTTCCTTGAATAATTTTAGCAACATTTCCCATGGATGTGCTATCATTTGGTCAGCTTTGAATACACAAAAATAATGTCATCTTGTGCTCCACTCGCAATATTTTTTTATGACCTTCTCCAAATTCCTCTCTATAATCACCAACTCAAAATACATCTTTGGAAAGAAGTATTGAGTTCCCTCTTCAATGAATTTACTGAAGCATACATTCTTCCTTCTACTTACTAGCAAGAATATCACAATCCAAAAGTTGTATATATCTGCTTTTGGAATAATATGTTGGTTTTTTTTTCTTAATCCAGTATCGTAGTGATAGATATCCGAGATACCCTATTAGATAGCTTTGCTAGGAAAATGTTATATATTTGGAGAAAAAATTCCTCATCTAGTGGTCTGTTGTTTGTCTTGATATCTTAGAGGAGAACCCGTTCCAAGCACTCATCATGGAAGTTTATGGTTGTTGATACTCCCAATGATATTCAATTTCTTCTGCTTGATTACAACACTACTCTTTCACCTCTAGCATAGTCATCAAAAAATTATTTTTTTAATGACCCATTATGTATGTTTTCATAAAAAAAACATTTTTCACATTCTATGTAGAGACCCAACACATGAACAAGGTTGAGGTGATGAATTCTCCCTATAATTGTCACCTTTTCTGAAAATTACTCTTCACCTTGAGATACTCCCTTGAGCTTCTTCACTACAATCTCTCTCACAAGAAAAAATGCTTCTATTAACCATGATAAATCATATTCTTCGCAATTCATCATCCTTTTAATTATGTTACAATACATTCCTAGAAATGAGCGAGATTGGGGTTGCTTAAAATGCTTTTCGTGCTAAGAGGGAGTGTTTAATTTTATAAAGAAAAGGCTTCATTTGACTTGTTCCTTATTCAAATTGGGAAATTCTAATTTCCGCATCAGCAAGATGACTTGAGTTTTAGTTAGTAGGAGTCACAAGGCCAAGTCACTTAGTTAAGTCAATCAATTCAAGTTTGTGGGAATGAAATAGAGTTGTGCATGATTTGATTGTAAGATCTAACAATCTAGTGGATTTATAGTTAATGAAACTTAGTTATCTGGGTTTTAGTCATGAATATAGTCAATAGGAGTTCAATTGAGTAGTTTTAACTCTTATTATCACACTGCTCTCTGAGTTAACTAGTATATTTACTTAAAATATCTTCGAATTTCCTATTTGAGTGGAGGGAAAAGAATTTTTTTAATTTCTTATTGTATACTATTGAGAGTAAAAAGTGGGTATGTAGATGATGAGTTAATTTATTTAGAATTGTGCAAGGAAATAGGAGTGAGTGCAAGAATAAGAGTGTAGGAAGACCGAGTGCAAGTGCTAGGGTTCTATAATTTAGAGGATCACAAGGTGATTGGATATTTTATCTTAGTTATATGACATTGTAAATAATATTTCAAATTTCGAATAATTTCCAAAAAGAACATATGAAAGAAAATGAAAAGAGGGAATTTGAAAAAATAGAATAAAGAGAAAGAAAAAAATTAAAAAGAAAGAAAAAAAATAGAGAAAGAATAAAAATTAAAGATGAAGACCCCATGAAAAATAAAATAAAAAACATAAATGAAAGTGTTGCATGTTTAAATGCCGCTACTTGGTAGATAGTTTGATTCTCTTGAATAAAATGAATGTCGTGTGACACTTGTTCAAAATTCCACAACCTTGAGTCATCTGTTTGAACCATAGAACTTAATCATTGTCAAACACGTTTAAATTTTTGTCAATTAGATAAGAGAGTGAGTTAGCTAAATTGTTTAGTCTTGGCTAATGTAAGTTAGGTAGATAAATAAATTTTATTAAAATGTTTAAGCTGAATCAATGAAGCAGTAAGTGGATATGATAGAATAGGTATTTGTTTTCTCAAAAAAAAAAAAAACAAGGGTCCGTAAGTCCAAATGCACCCTTAGTTATGATTTAAAAGTTAGTCTTAGGATTAGGAAATAGGTTGAAGGAAAAAAGGTTCAAAGGGTAAAAATGTAGGTTTTGCATGATTTACACTATTATCCAAAGTTTACAAGGAAAATATTTTTATCCAAAGTTTTCTTCCATGTAATAAATTTTGCAAAAGAAAAAGGGCGTTTGTCACTTCTAGTTAATTCACACGCACTTTCGATCCAAATAACTGTCACTTCGCCAGATCTACAATGAATAATGCATTTCGGGCCCCCCTCACCATCCTAATTTTACTGGTCAAGTTGGGGGGGGGGGGGGGTCCAAAAAGTGATTTCAGTCATGCAGGTTCGACGCAAGATGTCAATCCCTTCTCATTTTGCACCGCCCTCTCAATACCACAAACCACCTCGACCCCCCTTCGAAATTTGATAAACCACCCCTCTTTCCCGCTCTCCTTCCTGTGTGTTCCCCTCCAATCTCATACCGACATGTGGCCATAACCGTTATCCTATTAAATGATTTCCTGGGGTAACCATTCAAAATTTTAGCGGACCCGTGCCCATAATGGAAACCTCGCCACCACCATAAAAATCCATCGCGCCACAATTTTTCCCATTTTTATTTCTATATTCTTCCATTCCACCTTCACTTCCAGAATTTATGCACCCATTGATGTTCTTCAATTGACCAAGCACTTGATCAACTACAAGAAAATCCCAATTTGATTACCAGTCTACTACAAACCGGAAAATTTCCTGGTAATTATTTTCCATTTCCTCTTACCTCTGTAATTTCCCATTAACATGTTGCCTTTGGAAAAGAATAACATTGAAGAATCTGTCAACCCAATGTTACATCCCCCTATCAACCTTGATCACATTCCCCTTGCAGAAAACGATTACAAAATCGTAGAGACTTAGTGTGAGTTTGATATTTTCAAACTCCACTATTGGCTCGAAAGACAAGTTTATTGAAAAATTTGATGAAATTAGAGTCTAAGAGTCCAAGCTACCTCATTAAATTTTTCCCCACACCTTTCAGTGCCCAAAGTTTTTATAAAATGTCAGGCATGTTACATACCAAGCCAGAGAGCCATTATAGCCCCAAGTGGTGAAATATTACTCATAATCAACTCTAAATCTATTGATCAGATGATGTAGGCCCCTTCTATAGAAACCAGCACTCCTTTTTCTATAAAAACCTAGATTGAACTCTACTAAAAATTAGATTTCTCCAAGAGAGCACAGATTTTTGACATTTTCTTACCTCAACATACCCAATTCCCTAGGAAAAATCAACCTTATCCCTCTTCCATGTTCTGTGATCAGACCAAAAATTTAATTTTTGTGTTTTCCTACCTTTTAGGCTATTACTCTAATGAATGGGTAGATGAACCCCTGTTATGTTTCTTGTCAATATTTTATACAAACCATAAGCCTACAATCATTTTTAATTTAATTCAATTATTAGCTAATAGTATACATGAACAACTCCTTAAGTTACCAACTGAAGGTGTATTAAGGTATTCTTCCATTCTGGTTTATATTTCCATTTATTACAAAGCAGATAGATTCAATTTTTCACTGCATAAATTAGATGAAGAAGGGAATCCACAATCAGTAATATTTTAGACTTCCCTTGTGATGAACAATTACGAGGAGTACACATTTAAGAAATACATTGAAAAATTCATACATCCACTGATGAGCACGTTGACGAGTACTGCAGAACCAAGAATTAGGGAAGAAGTCAAGAAGATCCTGGATTTTACAGACCAAGATAAAACTAGTGATTGGTACCTATACAAAAATTATACAGAGATTATATAGAGATCAAGGTGTATGTGTGTGAATTTCCACCATACAAGCTGCCCAAATATCTCTGGATAAGATTATTTTCCCTAGAGTACGTAAGACAAATGATTAAATCTGATGAAATTCATTTTTTCTTAGCAAAGAAGAAGTCCCAGTTCAGGATTAAAACACAATTTGGATCCTTTGTTTGCAACAACATGACATTAGGAGAAGAAGCGAACACACTTCTTAAAGAAACGAATTTTAATATGAGTTTTACATGGTCGTATGATCCCTTGCACCTAATTTCTAAGTTAAGGGTGGAACAAAAAAACACACCTTATATCCATACTTAGAGGCAATAAATTGAAAGGTATAGGAATCAAATTATATGGACAAAGAACACTTTGCAAGAAGTCGAAGAACATCTTGTCTCCACCTCAACTTCACAAACTCCTACTCCTTAAGAGAAATCAGCAAAGAGGAAAAGAGAGGAAGAATCACCTTCAGTTATAGACATTATAGATAAATAATTCCAAATAATCTATAGGAAGAGCACAAAGATGAGTCCTAAAATATATTTAGAAAGAAATGCAGAACAAGGAGCTACCATGATCATCAAAGAACCACGACCTTCAGCATAATCAGGTAGAAATTTTATAACATCTGCAACAATTTCATCAGTGTCACAGGGTCAGATGGACACATCTCAAAACTCTAAGCTCATTCAAGGATAAAAGGAGAAAAATATCTTCGACACATACAAAGACATTAAGCTCAGTAATGAGATTCTCAAGAACATCACATACACGTAGTTCTGGAAACAAACTTCCAGTTCACAAAGCATGCTTCTATCAACCTTCGATTCAAAAAAAGGAAGGATGCAAATGGCCTTCCTAGAGGCTCAAATTCAACAACCAAATACAACAACAGACTACAAAAATACATCCCTTAAATTTGAAACTAAGGACATTCATCCCATTGATCAAATGAAGATGCATAAATAGAATGGTGAGATGATTTTCTCTACACTAACCAACACAACCATGCTCGTGTCAAAATTGCAGGTGTCTCTTTCAAATATCCAATTTCAGTTGAAGATGGAACATATCTCCTCTCTATCTAAATACACGAGGATCAAATCATTGGAAATCTGGACGTTAAAATGGGGTATGATCCAGAAAACCTGAAGGCTGCAGAAGAACTAATTAAAAAGAATAATGTTCATATTGCAGCACTGAGGAAGAAACTAAAAATACTAGCAACAAAATATCCCATACCAAGGATATAGAAGAGGCTGAATCACAAAAGGATGATATGCTAAAATTGATCATGGAGAAAAGTTTCCAAATCAGGAAAATATAGATGGAAATGGAGAAGTTGATTAAGGAGAAGGAATAAAAGCCACAGGTGGTGATAGTTCCTTTGGATGCAGTACCCATCACAAAAATTGCCACTCCAGGTGCTACAATATCAAAAATGCCTTCAGGCCAACCTGTAGATGTTTTTGAATAATTGAATAAGGTTGTAGAAAACATGTCAATACAAACAGAAGAGATAAAGAAACTACAAGGGCAAGTAAAAGCTTAGCAAGAACATAAAAATAGAGTTGAAGCTTCACACTTGGCTGAAACACAAAGATCCCAAATACTACTAGAAAGGATACTAAAAGAATAAAGGAGTCATCCATTGGCCAAACCTTGGCCCATGCAAAGGAAAAAATATGGATGAGAATCCTCAACTACATGAATGAGATTTGGTCATCCATCCAAATAATTTTTGAGGAGAAGGACCTAATACAAAAATCCACAGAAGCTATTGTAGACATCAAAGAGAAGCTGGGTGACATGCCTACTGAAGCTGCTAATATCACCAAATTCCTCAATTACAAGAATAAATATGAGTTGGAGGAAATAGGAATTGAGGACAGAACTGGAACTATCCTAGAATTCAAGAAGGGTCTGACCAAAAATAACCTCATTCTGAAGTTAGAAGAAAATTTGAAGGACCATAAATATGGGTTAATATAATTTTAATTAGGATTGAAGTGTTGAAAAAAAAGGGATTTCCCAGTGTTTTTGTAATCAATGATAAATTAATTACTGAATAGGACTATAATAAGAAGTTGGGGAAGTGGCCAGAGATAGCTCCAAGTTCACCAGTATAAAGGGAAGTTTGACAGGAGAAGCTTTCCTTGAAGTAATGGGAAGTGAATTTTACATACAAAAAGAAGTGAATCATATTTTTGTGGTAAAACCTACTTTTTCCAAATATACAGAAGTAGATGAAATTGATAGGAAGTTAACAAAGTTGTCAATTCCAGGTGAAGAAAGGTAGGATAAATTTTGTGAGTTATTGGAGTAAGTGAACAACTTCAAATGCAGAAAAAGGATTAACAACACAACAAAGAAAGAAAGGAAACCCCAACAACAACTTCCTCCAAATCAGGGCCATCTCTCAAGCAGTTCCCACATATCATGTTAATTTGCAGAATAGATAATTTGTTTTAGATTTTCTGAAAAATACCCTGTTCGGTTGTGACAAGATTTTTTGATAAATATTATTATAAATACTTCACACTTTGAAGTATTATGGGTTGGTTGTTAGTTGTTGCTTGCCATAAGTTATTTTACTTTTTCCAGTTGATGGAATGATCATGATTACAAGGAATTATTCACATGATTCATGTGCTGGACACATTGGCAAAGTGTTTCTCATCGTTTATGTGTTATTTCTTTTTTCCCATTATTGTACTTTCCTAAATCTTAATTATATAACAGAAACTGTGACAAACTGAACTTGTTGAAATGTATACTCTAATTCTGGCTGTAGGTAATTTTAATGTTTTCTTCTAAATTCAAGTTAAATAATTATTAATTTCTCTTTAGATTTAACTAAATCCCGATTTTTCTTCTATTCCATGCCATTTAAATCTAAAATATCCAACAAGTTCACCTACCTTTCCCTATGAAACTCCTTGAAAATTTGATACTGTTCCATGTTAGTTTATAGATTCCATAGCCCAATGGAATTATAGGCACTCAATCAGCAAAATCAATTACAAACATTCAAAAAAATAATTACAGAATCATAACTAGCCTAAAATTTCTAGAAAAAAAAGCTAAATATGACAGAGATATCCCTCTCTTAGCTTAGAAGGGATAGCTTCTCGACTTAAAAGCAGTTTTGATATTACCTCTGTGTTTTATCTCAAGACCTCCAAAATTATAGAGTGATAAAAGCAGGAATGCAAGTGGAGGTAGAGAAAGCGCATGAAGAGTCAGTCTAGGAACCTGAATGTAGGCAGAGTGAGTATAGTAACACTAGTGGACGTAGTGTGAGTGCAGGCTCAGTATTTTCCAAAGTAGTATTAGGAGGAGGAGATCAATATTGTAGTGCAGGTTGAGCTTTAAGGATTGAATCTATCATTGTAATAGATCTATATTGTCATTTGATATAATATAAATAAGGAATTGGATTTTTTTAGTTAGGTTCTCTAGGAAATATAGTGTTCATTATGTTTGAATGATTGGAAGTGTTTCTATTGCATTTTTTCCCTTCAGCATATTGAATAGAAAAAAAATGTGTCTATTATTTCCAGTCTTAATTCATTAGCAACTACAAATATCAAGTTATTTCTACATGGTATCATAGCTCTTGAAAACCACATATAAACCAGGTTCTTGATTAGCTATAAGAGAAATTTCAAATAACATAATTTGTGGTGAAGTATTTTCTCCAGTGTAGGAGGACAATGTGATTTTCCAGTATGGAACATAGATATTTCCCAAAGGGAGATTGAGACCTAGAGGGATTCTAGTTTGACAGGGAGAAACCCTAAGGAATACAATAATTCAGGATGAGGGGGGATCAAACTCATTACTGTAGTAGTTATAACAACAATGTGGAAGAAACAACATAGTAGTATAAGCAACATTACGAGTATATCAAAGTTTTCTTTATACGTAGCTATACCTCCAAGAGTGAGGTGGGGAAATGTAAAGCCTTAGTCTGTGAGTTAGAAAGATTTGGGAAAGGTCCATAGCGGAGCAAAAACATTTGTAATATATTCTTCTCATGGATCATTACCCTTGCTAAAAGGGCCCACAATATTCAGTAGTAGAAGGATTAGTTTTATTAGGTTCATTTATATCTTGGGAGATAGTTGCAGCACAAAGACAATTTATTCATTCAATATTTTGGATGCTTATCAGTTGGACATGTTGTAGTGGAAACACAAATAGTGAGAGGGGGTGTTAATTGTGTTACACTACATTTATTCCAAGGAGTAGTATTGGGGTTGTTCATGACACTTTTCTTGCTAAGATGGATTGTTAAATTGTACGAATAAAAGGCTTCATTTGACTTATACCTTACTGAAATGAGGAAATTCAAATTTATACATCAGCGAGATGACTTGAGTTACATTTAGCATGATTTACATGGCCAAATCACTTAGTTAAGTTAGTCAATTCAACTAAGTGGGAGAGAAGTATAATTGAGCATGAATTTGTTTCTAGGTTATAGAAATCTAAGGGAGTTATAGTTAGTGAAACTTAGTTATCTGAGCTCTAGTCATGAATATAGCTAGAATGAGTTAATTTGAGTAGTTGTAATTATTTTTAACTCACAAATATCTTAATTAACTAGTCAATTTATTAAAAACAACCCTACTCGTGCATGTAATTATAGTTACGTATTTTAGTTGAGGAAAAATGCATAATTGTATTTATTGTTGTGTATTGTTGAGTTTAAAGAGTGGGTATGTAGAATATGAGCTCATTTACTCATAATTGTGCAAGGAAATAGGGGCGAGTGTAGGAATGTGTGTGTGCGAGGAGTGAATACAGGAATGTGAGTGTAGGCATAGCTGGTGAAGGAATGCTAGTGGAGGCAGAGTGAGTGTAGGAACATGAGTGCAGGTAGAGTGAGTACATGCACAATATTTTCAAGAGTAGTCTCAATAGGAGGAGATTTATTTTGTAGTGTAGATTGAGCTTATATATATATATATATATATATTCTTGTTTGATATAATCCAAAGGGAGGAGGTTTTTTTCCCAGTTGGGTTCCCCGAGAAAAGCATTATGTTCACTGTGTTTGAATTATTGCATGTCTTTGTATTATATGTTTTCCCATCCACATATTGAGTAGAAGAAATTTTGACTATTATTTTCAATATGAATTCATTAATAACTGCACATTTCGATCTATTTCTACATAATGAATTATTTATCATTTCTTTCAGTGGCACATATGTGAATCCCTTTTTCCACCCACCTAAAATATTTACTAGAGTATTTGAGTTGAATTTTTAACTTGTGTGGCTACACTTTGAGTACTTCATTAGAAATGTCTAGAATGGAAAATCCCTATTGAAACATATCAATGAAAAATATATATGAAATTATGATAACATTAGGTGTTCTATTTTTGGAATTATTAGGCAGAAACTGCAAACCTGAAGAAGCCTTGCATATATTTTCCCGAAAAATAACATAACCATGTATGGATGGGAGACAATTTCCCCTTTTCTAGACAACTTCATGTATGTGTACATTTTTTATTCTAGAGACCGAAAACAATTAATTAATAATTTTAAGGAAGCCTCATTCCTTGTTATTTTTTCTTCTCCCACAGCTCAAGCCCACCAAAATGTTCCAAATCCTCTAGGACTACATATTAGGAGCAACATTCATTATTTTGCTAAAGTTGTGGTAACATTAAGATGAAAATCACTTGAAGGTAATGGTGTTTATTATATTCAAAATCCCTTTCTTCTGCTTTCTACTCCTTAGCTAAGTCCTTTTCTTTAGAATAAATAAAAACTCATTGGAATTTTATTCCTTTAAATAGGTTACTTAGAGAATACTACCACTAGATAACAATTCCATGGGAAAAAACATTTGTTGTTGAAACTTGGAGCTAGAAAAAATTAATACTTACATAACAGTTTATGATGGGACATTACAACATATCACTACAAGGAAAATACCCTCTAGCAGATGTTTTTGAGGAACCCCACAGAAAAAATACCCCATACATCCATTTCTAGTGGAGGTTACTAGAGGAGGTTTGCGGGCAGAGGGTTTTGAGGATGTTTTCTGCTCGGTGCACTTATCATTAAACGTAGCCTCCGTGCTCTGGAATTGCAAAAGCACTAGTGTGCAGAAAATCATTGGCACACCAGACACCATGCACTCCGTACACACCCACCCAGTTCGTCGTATTATTCTATAGCATCGGTGTGTCACAAATCTTCTGCATTGATGCATTATAAAACACCACTCCAAAACCGAAACCACCTGGTGCGGTAGAAAGAAGCTTCATCGGTGCATCATAAAACAACGCGCCAAAACACAAACAGACCGGTGCATTCATAAGAAACAGAACCAGTGAACCCATAAACCACGTGCAATGGTAAAGAGTTAAATAAAAAACAAACTACGGCAAAAAACCCAGATTTTTCATTTTTCCAGTGCTCCTGAGCTCTAAATTACTAGTGCGCTCTATGATAGAACGCATCAGTGCGCACAAAACATTGGCACACTGGAAAATGTGTGCGACATGCACACCCGCCCGGGGCATCCTATTATGGTAACGCACTGGTGCTTCACTACTCTTTCGTGTCAGTGCATCATAAAACACCGTGCCAAAATAGAAACGTGTCGATGCGTTCTTATCCAAGAGCACCGGTGCTCCTATAAAACTCACGCACCAGAATAGCATTAAATAAAAAAAAACTAAGGCCAAAAAACCTTTTCTTTATGACTATTCTACATTGGTGCTTTACGAATATTCCACCCCGGTGCATCATCAAAACATTGCGCAAAATGAAAACATCCCAGTGTGGTGTTAGGGAAATGCCCCTGTGCATCATAAACAAAGCGCAAAATATGATACCTCTCAGTGTGGTTGTAAGTAAGCATACCAGTGTGCCTATCAAACCCTGCGCAACGGAACATGGTTAAATAAAAAAAAAATTACAGCTAAAAAATTGCATTTTTCACTTTCCTCAGTGCTCGAGAGCTCTCAAGCATCGGTGCCATTTCCCCTTCTCTAACCCACCCTGACATTGGTGCTCTCATTGCACCCATTTCACGTACTCGTGCACTACATTGGCCACCAATCTCCAGCTTGCATTTTGAAAAACGGTGGGAAAAATTTCTTTTGCAAATATTACAGCCAATATGCCTCCTCAACAGCAAAATGTATAGGTATTTTTCTATTCTTTCCATAATTAAGCCTTTTAGCGCATTAGAATTTGAAATAACCTTAAAAATAACCATTAAAAGAGAAAAACAAATTTGTCATGCGGTGCACCTAAGCCGTTCGACTTGCACCAAATAGCGGTGTTGCCCGTAATATTTACAGGCTGCATTGCCACCAGTGCTAAGGATATCGACACCATTTTTGGGGCGATACTAAAAGGCACCCCGCATTATTTTAAATTAAAAAGAAAAAGAAAAATGTGTTGCGCTCATTTACCCAGGTGCACCATTGACCATGGGAATCCCAGTGTGGTGCGTTGATGGAATTATCAGCCCTGGTGTATGTCAGTGCACCACATTCGGCAGTCTGAGAGGGTCAACAGTGCGGCCCAGTAAAAGCCCGTACCGTCAACAATGTAATTATCATGAATTCAATACGTTGACATGACTATATGCTTCGAGGCATATATTTCAGTCAGCACACCACTATTTTGACCTTAGATATGGTCAACGGTGCTTGAAAAAAATACAGATGCACCAAGGACGGTGCGTTGTATTTCATTAGGGGCATCGCTATCGGTGCGCTACAAACTTCAACCACACTGCCACCAGTGCGTGACTGTTTTTATGGCGCATAGACTGGTCTAATTTTTTTTTTCATATATATATATTCCTAAATACATGTATGTTTTAATAAAAAAAATTATTTAATATGTAAATGATTCAGAGAGAAGAGGAGGAACAACAACAACAATAGGTGGAACAATATGACATGATTCACCAATGGGAGGCCCAAGAGAGGGAGAGAGATGCATACCCTTGCCCTATTACAACAGATACCCAGGGGATCCTTAGGGAGGCAGGCCTCCTCAAGTTCTATGAGGAGGCTATTTCCCTAAAGGCCCATAGTGTGTTTTTGAGATATCTTATCCACAGGTGGAATGCCCACCAATAGGCTTTCCAGGTTAACCCTAACCAGTGGTACACACCCATTGAGGAGGATATTTATTTTATTGCAGGACTATTGAGGAGAGGGGTGGATTTTATTTCATTCCTAAACATGCCAGCTGGTTGTGTAGCAGGGATTCAGTTAGTTTACTCCCAGAGATACATTGGAGCACACGTACTATCTCCTTAGGTGTTTCAGGTACCTGGAGGTCACTTATGTATAGGTGCATTTGGTAGACAGGATGTGCAGTGCCTCTCACTTATCATTTCAACCATTTCGCACAACACTAGTGACGGAAAACACATTATTTGATCACTTTTATATTATGTTTATTATTTAGTATAGCAGCCATGACTTGTGAGGTGGTCTGCCATTTTTTGCAGTAGTTTTGTATGGCCTTAGATAGATGTCGTGCTCATGCACAAGGGAGGGTCAAATTCCCTTTTGCTTCAAAGTTATTTTATTTATTTTTTGACAGGTTTCCATAGATGAGACTTAGTTTTGTTCGACATCCTCGTAGGACGATGTTCGAGGCCCAAATTCACATGTGGGGGCAGATGATGCCCAAGAGGGGAGACACTATGTTTCCAACTAGGATATTGCATGATGCACTAGACTTACTGGCCAACGTTGAGGGGCTGCATCCCTTCATTATGGTCCCATGTCCTTATGCTAGATTAGATTGGTGAGCGTGTCCCAACATCCTCTTCACAGATGATGAGCCGCCAGATGATAGAGGTAATATTACTATTTTACTTATATTTATTCTAACATGTTCTTTAACATGTTTTTATTAAATTATGTAATAAAATTGTCTAATTATTGTTGTGTACTTGTATATATTTTGTAGACATTGGCTCTTTCAGTGGGGAGGATATGACGGATCCACCACATGATCCAGGTGTGGATCCTGATGACGATCAAGACATGTCCGATGTTGAGGATGATCATGATCAGGATGAGGCTCGTGCACTAAAGAGACGTGGTCCAGCTCATGGTGCACCAGTAATGCTTTTTCTAGGCACAGTCGACTTTAGGCTAGATATAGGATCGAGTCGGGAAACCAACTGAGTGCATTGATTGTTGAGGTGGGCATCAAGCTCGCTCATTACAAAGACATACAGGCTAATGATAGGCTATTATGGATGTGGAGAGCCATGCCTTGTGACATGTACAGCCTAATGCAGCATGTTGTAGGACCTACGACAGTTTTTACATGACTAAGGAGGATTGTCCATAGCTATAGGCGTAGTCAAGCCACGACACGTGATGGATAGTCCGCGAGCAATGAATCACGTGAATCTCATGATCATTCACATCGCATTGCACCTGATGAGAATGAGGCTCCACTAGCAGCATCTAGAAGTCATCATGGAGATGAGGTCAGACCATTGGCCACGTCTAGTCAACAACCTACAGTCATGATCATGAGCAAGCTGGACCATCGACCGTCGAGGCTGCACTATTGACTGAGAAGGAATCCACTGTTGTACTACCACCAGCTGATGCATCCATCAATACTAGCGATCATGATCGTGAGTAGGCTCGACCATCGATCGTCGAGGCTGCACCCTTTACTAAGAAAACCTCCACTTGTATTGATATTGATGTTGTTATACTACCACCAGCAAATCTATAACATTTATATTACAGTTGTATATTCTTAACATTATATATATATATGGTCCATGTATTTTATTTCCATGTTGCAGTTGTACTTAATGTACATGTTGGTGATCATCATGAAGTGGTGCATACTGTTAGGTCATCTTATATATGTTCATTTAATGTTTAGCTTGCGGATAGATGTGTATATGTGATTGCATGAGTTATTTTACATGAGATGTATTTTGATGTTTGTGTTGTGATGATGTTAATATATAATGTTATTTTGATGTTTGAATGTGTTTTTTAGTTGAATATGATGTTTGTATGATGGTTATCATGATTGTGATGATGCTTATTAATTAATTTAATATTAAATGACCATGATATTTATTAAATATTATGTCGCGATTGTAATTGAAATTGAAATTTTAATTGTATGTAAAATTGTAAAATTGTATTTGTATTTGTACTAATTGTAATTTCAACTGTAATTGTATGTAAAATATTTAATGTAAAATTTTAATTGCAATTGTAATATTTAATTTATTGTGAAATGATTGTAATTTTATATATGAAAAATTGTAAAATTCTAATTCTAATTCTAATTGTATGTAAAACTTTAAAATTGTAATTGTATTTGTAATTGTAATTTTAATTGAATTGTATGTAAAATATTTGTAAAATTGTAATTGTAAATGTAAATGTAATTGTATGTAAAATTGTAAATATAATTGTATGTAAAATTAAAATTGTAATTGTAATTCTAATAGTAATTCATGTATGTGAAATTAATATAAAATTGTAATTGTAATTGTAATTGTAATTGTAATTGTAGATGTATGTAAAATATTTGTAAAATTTTAATTCTATTAATGTGAAAATTTTAATTGTATTAATGTCACATAATTTTATTAAATTATTTAAATTTATAAATTTGCAAATAATTGTAGAATAACAAATCTAGAATAATACGATTTTTTATAAAATAGTAAAGTTTAGAAAATAATGAAAATAAATTCATGTACTTAAGAAATATCATTATTTTATTATGATCTTACATACAAACAAAAAGAAATTTATACAGTCTGGTGTGCTTATCATCATAACATGCACCGCTGCATCATATTACGAAGATGCACCAGTGCTTCACAACTCTTCTGCACTGATAACGAATAAATGCAAATAAAAAAAAACACAACTCTCTTTTCTTTAAGTGAAAAAAATGCGGCAATTTGAAAAATGGGCGACAAAATATTTTCGAAAATCCAATTTCATAAAATAATTCGTTAAATACTAAACACTTTTCATTATTTCACTATTTTTGCTAAAATTTTCATCCAGATATTTGCAGGAGATGGACCTAGAGCAAGAGAGTACGAGAGCACTGTGGACAAGTGAAATACGTTCAAACAGAAGTATTCAGACAATTAGAAACCAAACCTCTGATGATTCAAACCCTGTATCATAGAATTTCAAACCATCTCGTGATTAAATTTGATTATTTTTTTTACCTTTTTCCTACAGTTTTTTTACTTTTTTTGCAGTTTTAACCATTTTTACCCTAAACCCTTCATTTTTTCCAGCTTCTTCTCCCTCTTTCTGTGATTTCAGAATTATGTTTTTTCATTTTATATTGACGTCCAACCCACGTGACGACTTGCATAGTAGAATCCCAATCCATTCGGCCATTGCATGAATTTTCGGAAAAAATGGATTTTTCTTTATTGGTGCGCCGTGAGTACCCTATCGCACCAGTGCACTGTATTACACAGTGCACTGCGGAAGTACTGTGCAATAAAAAAATTGAAAACTATTTTTCTAAATCTGTGTGCCATATCTGAAATAGGACACCAATGCTTCATTTAATGAGGATAGCATCGTATGGTGTATTACACTATTTTTGTGGTGCGTTTATAATACCCCATGTGCCGTACGATCTATTACACTATTTTTACAGTGCGTTTATAGCACCTAATACACCGTACGGTCTATTATACTATTTTGCAGTGCGTTTTTAATATCCCCACGCACTGGCTATAGTGCGTACCTCATGAAAGGCGCACCGGTGTCTTGAGATTTATTTTCTACTTGAAAAGTTGAGAATTTATTTATAAATATAGTAATGAATGATATGGTACAAGTTTCAGATTGATAAATAAATGACTGACAAGAGATCAAGTAACAAAAATATTGATAACACATCAAGAAAAACAAAAAAGGCAAGTTCTTTGTAAATTCATGATAAAAAATAGTATTTTTCAACTATATGTAAGTTTAGCTAATATGTATTGTTTATTTTGTATCATGTAGAGCCAAAAAATGATGAACCTTGATATGGTTATTTATAATCTAGGACCAGAAGAGCATAGACATTTAATGGAAAAATTGCAAAAGGATGAATCATGTGAATGAAAAATACTATCGATCCAATATGAGTTTCTTTTTTAATTATCATTAATAATATACTTAAAATTATTAGATAACATGTGTCAAATAGTCTATCAGTTCACATCTATTTAATGTTCTACAGGGACCAACAACTCAGAAAATGAATGTTGTTCTAAGAAAAGAAAAGAAATAGAACATGCAAATGAAAATGAATTGCTCCTTACCTCATTTGGAGTGGTTCTGGAAGTTAACGAAAGGAGGGCGCGGGGGGATTTTACAAAAATTTTGAGGGATCTATTGGAATGAATGTATAGACGTCATTTCCACTTACAATACAAAAATCAATCCAATGATTCCAAGAACCAAATTTTATCTAAACTATAGGAAGATTTTTCAGAGAATTGGTCAATGATGCATGTCATAATTTAAATAGCAAAAACATACAACAACAAAAAAGAAGGAATGAAAAGGTAATATGCCTTTAAATGTTTGTCTAGAATTATTTATAAATATCACTTTTGTTATATTTACTTTTCATATATGAGTATAAATATTAAATATTTTATTGTCATGTTACATTTTCAGGAAGATTATGAAAATATCAAAAGATGAATAAGCTGATATCAGAAATATGTTAGTAGGAATTTCTAAAAAGGTGTACAAGGAGATGGTCAAAGAAATGGACAAAATTGCATCGCAAGAGGATCCATCTAAAAAACAACGTGCTTCAAATGTAATATTTAATCATTAAATTTTTTGATGATTAGGTACAATAAATAAACACCTTAGCAGTAAATATTAATTTTCAAAAAATTTATTGCAGAAAATAAAAGAAAATGGAACCCATTCAGCACATAAAATTGGACGACAAGGAAGAAAAGGGTTGATCTCTAAGTTTGTGAGTAATTGTTACTTCCTTATAACAACTTAACTAGATTTCATTTTTGTATTTTTTAATCCTTTTTACAAAAAATCATCATTGAGTGTATTCAAACATGTGCTAACATACAAAGAAGAACCGTCAGACGAATTGATTGAAATTCGGTTAAATATGGGTTGTGAGTATATGTCACATATCATAATTTAATTGTGGAATTTGTAAGCCTCTATAGATATTGTTTTACTTAGCTCCGTCTATAATTAATAGAACAAAAACATCTTTTATATAAAATATATGATTTGTTATGGGGTATAAAACTTGTAGGAAGCAAAGTATGGAACTGCGCCAACAGATGAAATTTTGAAATATGGCATGGTACATGGTTTTGAAATAATGTGTATGGTTTATGAGTCAATTGTTGCTATGGTACATCATTTTTCTTTTCGATTTACATTAATGTATATTATTTAATATTGCAATTTTCATTATTCTCGCCAATGTATATACACTCATTTAAGTTTATTTTTATGTTTGTAGATGGAAGGTGAAGAAGAAGAAAACAATCAACGCCGTGAACAAAACATTCCTAAAAATAACCGAAGTCATGGAAGTAGCTCTAGTAGTGACAATAGTTCAAGCGAAGAATGATGGTCACTCTGTTTGGATATCAAAGCAAGGCATTTTATTTTTTGAAATATGTCTGTGAAATCAGAAATTTTGTTTAATGTAATAGACATAGTGTCCCAATTGAAAGACAAAGGGATACAAATAGCTGTCCCATTTTGCATGATAAAGACAGTTATATATATATATATATATATATATATGTTTTAATTTATTCTATTATGTTCTCCATTTTCGCTATTGCGTTCTCCATTTTTGTTCTCAAATGCACTAATAAAAATTTAATTCATATGAATATTGTTATAAGATATATATGTGTCAACTTTGATGAATAATGAATTCTTAAAAACCACAATAATTCTAATATGATATAACAAATTAATCCAAACAACACATTCAAATGCATTAATGAAAATGTAACTAAGATGAATATTGTTGTAAGATGTGTCCACTTTTGATGAATAATGAATTTAAAACAATCACAATAATTGGACTATCACAAGTCGATGTTTTTAAAAAAAACAAAATGAAAACCAGTGCGTGTCAGTAACTTTCGACCGGTGCATTTATGTGTCTATACACACCAGTGTTGTTGTACGATCTATGGGCACAACAAAAATACTGATACCTGTTATAAATATCGGTGCATTTGTGTGATACTATGTACCGGGGTGTTTATGTATCTATAAGTACCGGTGCATTTGTACAATCCATGGGCACTGCACGAATATCGATACCAATTATAAATCTCGATGCGTTTCTTTGATACAACGCACTGGTGCATCATAAAGGTATACACACCGGTGCATTGATATAACCTATGGGCACCGCACAAATCCCAAGACCAATTAGAACGGCCCCGTGCATTGTACGAACAACACTATGCTCGGTGCGGTTTTAAACCTAAAAGTCTTGATGCGTTCATTCGACTGAGACAGCCCCGGGGCACCGTCTTCATGTACGCACCAGTGTGTTAAATCCAAAGCAACGCACCGATGAAAAAAAATCTGTAATAATCTCCAGCCACCCATTTGTTTTTAGTTGTGTTGAATTTCCGTTAAAAGCTCCGCCAAAACCTCCGTAACCATAAACGGAAGTCGTAGCAAATGTTTTTTTGACAATTTTTTCCAATTTTATAACACTAAAAACTTCCTTTATAACCTCCGCTAGAGGGTATTTTCCTTGTAGTGTATCTTCCATAATGGGCTAGAGAATGTCTCTCTGTGAAATAAAAAAAAATATTTCTATGAATTAATTTTTTTACTTATAGATCATTTATAACCAATAATAACACTATTATATATTAGTGTATTCATATAAGTTAAATTATTGGTAAACAATGATAAGCATCAAAATATTTCATGATACATATCATATCATCAAAATTAAACTAACAATGAAAAACTTGAAAAAATCTCTACATTTAATCTCTTTTAATGCTTCAGTGGTTAATATAGACTCTCTCTCTCTCTCTCTCTCTCTCTCTCTATATATATATATATATATATATATATATATATAGAGAGAGAGAGAGAGAGAGAGAGAGAGAGATGTCCCTTTAAAAGATAAAATGATATATTTTTACCACATCTATTTGACACTAGATTTTAATATTAACAACTGACCAAGTAATAATAATGAGAATGAGAGTGTGTATTTAACTCATATATTAATTTTTCATAGCCAACCTAGTTTCATCTAACTCTGGAACTACCAAGTCACGAGAGAGATCAAATCTCATGAGATACAAATCTCTTTTAAAGTGAAAAATATTTGATCCCTCCGAGGGATTGGCAGATCCAAAGTTAGGATTAGGATGGATCCAGGATGGTTTTAAAAACTAGTTTATAGTTTGTATTTCATGTTTCAAATATACTTAAGTATTAAGTATTTGCAAAATATTATTTTTATAAATTTTTATAAATTATAATATATCAATTGAAAATGATGATGAAAAAAAATTAATAAATATTTTATTATTATTATTATTTTAAATTGCTATGTTTTAGCCCTAAGGGTTATCTCAATTGGTATAAGGTTTTATTTCTAAAGAATCTAGCCATTGGGAAGTGGGATGTGATCCATACTGTAGCCTAAGTAGTAAATAAAATTAATATTTTATTTTTTTTGTGATCTCTTGTTGTTTAAAATACACTTTGAATGCATAAATAATTTTTTCACAGTGAAATACCCATGAAACCCTCCATCGTTGCAAATTTAAGAACTTAAAAATTGGTTTGACCAAAGATATAGTTTCTAATAAAAACATTTCATCCATTAATTAGACTATCACATCCTAATTCATAATCTTAAGAAAAAAATATCACAAGATTTAATTATAAACTATAGTGTTTAATTATTCATTTATAATTTTTGAATTTCACTTATAAATCCAATGATTATTTTC
This sequence comes from Pinus albicaulis, assembly GCA_034641835.2. Classification (NCBI taxonomy): domain Eukaryota; kingdom Viridiplantae; phylum Streptophyta; class Pinopsida; order Pinales; family Pinaceae; genus Pinus; species Pinus albicaulis. The sequence goes on along the minus strand of CM076571.1, from coordinate 698,829,208 downwards.
ATATATATTATTTACTATAAATATTGTTAAATTTCTAATGGGTCTCTCATATACCAAGATTTTCATTTATTAAATCATTAATATATATAGTTAAATCTTATATTAAGTATTTTAATCTAGATACATAATTTGTATAATAAATTTGTTACTATGTTAAATATTCATCGTCAAATTTAACTACATATATTTATATTAGTTATTTTTTATAAGTGTGGTTTAGTGTTAAAGTAGGTTTTGGGAAAAGTGTTATCTTTCATGTTTGATTATAGATAATTTTTAATTGGAAAATCCTAATGTGTGAATAGGCTTTGCTATAATTTCATGACCAATACGATGGCTTATTAATACCATTTCATATCGTACTTGCGAATATGGCGAGCCTTATTTCCACTGCCATAGGCCCATAAATGCGCTCAGGCAGGGAATGCTCGCCGCACGATGATCAACAGCTTTAATCTAACGGCGGGCATTCCCTGCCTAGGTGCATTTATGGGCCTACGGAAGTGGAAATAAGGCTCGCCTGCGAATATGACTAGGCTTTAATTAATTTATTTATTGCAAATAGAGAAAGAATGTAATTTGTTTTTAGATAAATCTCAACCTTCATTTACCAATATTACTAATATTACTAAAAATAATATGAAATACTAAGTTCTAAAATTAAATCCTACAATCCACCTTACTATTAATGACAATTAAATTAAATTTATAAAAATTGTATTTTAAAATAAAATAAATACTTGATGCTTAATTAATACAATTCTGAATTCTAGTTTACTTAGAACACATCTATGTTGTGGATTTACTCTACGTTAAAAATATAGTGATAAATGAACAACTGCATAAGCATTAATAAACCACATAAATAAGTAAATATGAATGGTTAAAATGAAAGAAGTGCTGATGGTTCACATACATCTATGTTGTCGATTTACGTCACATTAAAAAATATAGTGATAAATGAACTACTACATAAACACTAATAAACGAGATAAATAAATAAAAAGAGATAGAATGAAGGAAAAAGAGGATGGTTCACACACATCTATGCTGTGGATATACTCCACAGTAAAAAAAATAAGTGATAAATGAACTACTGCATTAGCATTAATAAACCTGTTTTAAATCAAAATTCAGAGCTCAAAAATGATGAAAGTTCATGTTAATGATGGACCTCCAATGTATAAGCGCAAGTTTCTTACCTTTTATTGATAATCGACCTCAATAGGAGAGTTGAGTTGCATAGACGTTTGGAAAAAGAATATTGCAGGTCCATGAAATAATTCATTGCATCACAAGAGCGGGTACTACCAGTTCAACATTTATCGATATTAATCCAGTAACGTGCTTCATTCGCTTCTCAAACAATTCCACGGTTATCGAGATCAATACAGTAACGTGCTTCATTTGCCTATGAAACAATTCCACGGTAACCGAATAAAGTAGAGATTTGCTTAAACAACGCTCGAAGCTTAAAAGGTAACTGGTAAAGTTAACTGACCAAATTCTATTTCGAGAGACTGCCACGAACAAAGACATGGGCCAGGGCGCATACATATGTGTGTGTCTATGGTTAATTCTCATTAACTCTTTAAAATGACAAAATAAAGACAAAATTATTTTTGAATGGTTCTCTCACATGTGAATTTGTACTGTTAAGTGACTCTGGGAGTATATATGTGTAATGTTTATTTATAGTTAAATCATGGTCATGCACTCTTTTTGCGAAATAACAAGTTCTTGGTCACACTCTCTTTGTGAAATAACAAGCTCCTCTCTAACCAATGAATCTGTCGCGCATACATTACTTGAGTGGAAGTATTTTGACCAATGATTCTGTTGCACACGCATTATATATATATTTTTGACGATTTTGTTTCACGTAGAAACCACAAACCCAAACCCTACAGTTACCCTCACCTCACACATCCAACCTCTCTTGAGTATTACGTTCTATATTACATAATGCCTTTTCTGTTTTCAACTCAAGTAAGTTTATTCCCAATATACATAAAATATCGTCACTCGCTCAAAAATGGGAATTCTATCAGCGGTGCTGACCACATAAACAAAGCATAAATGATATATAAACCGCTTAGCAAAAAGATATCATAACAACATTATTATAAAGACAGTTTTTGAAAATTTGTATCACAAGAAAAACATAAAAAATACAAAAAATTCAGTCATTTCACAAATTTAAAATTGGGTTGCAATGATGGGATATACCTTGGCATTTCCTTTAGTTGTTTTTGGATGTTTTTTGATGTCAAATATCCGAAAAATATATTCCGAAGACTTGGTGAAAGCTTACAATTTTGTAAAATATTCTCATACAACTCTGTCACGCGAGTCAAATACACTATTGCAACATTTTCAATTAGACATTTAGTTCTTTTCCTTGTTTTCCATTCTTGATCATTATTGTCTTATACTTTCTCTGTAGCAGTTTCAGATATGTTGGAAGTGAGAAATGGTCACATGACTACTAGGGAATATGACTCACATTTCAGCACATGATCTCTAATGAAGGTGACTCGATTGCGATTTCCATATTTACTTATAGGGGTGTGAGTAATGTTGTAAGAATGAAACACATTTTCGTGCGTGTAAAAATAGCCTTGGTTTGAATTGACGGTGTCGAGGAACATAATTGATTATATCTGGTATAACATATATTGATAAGAAGATTTATGAAATCTTAAGTAACTAGAAGGTTATTGTAGTTATTAAGGGTGATTCTTTTGCTCAATCTTTTTTGAAGATTTAGAAACACTTGTATTCTTTCAGTCTCTATGTTTTATTTTATTCTTTTCGAGATCCTTTAAGAGTACAAGATCAAAAAAACAAACAGTCTTGGAACCTTGAAGTATACAAGTTTGTAACCTTTTGTTTGCAACTCATTATAGTGAATTTTTTGTTGCTTCATACTAATACTTGAAAGTTCTGTAAAAATCCTTCCCATTTCCCTACATCAATATATTCAACTTTCCTTGCATTTCTTTTAGGTATTTTTTTTCCTTCATGATTTCAAACTGGAAAAGTTGAAGACTCAAATGTAATTGGAACCTATGTAGCCATTGTGGTAACCAAATGTTGGACTTTAAATGTTAGCCATGGGAAATGAGAGTTGTGTATGCTAGATTTAATGGCCAACCTCACCCTCATCTTTCTCTTTCTTCTTCGACCATTCATATTTCAAAAATAATTTAACAAGGGACATAGCTACCAGAGGGATATAATAGAGATGCATCATCATTTGAGTTATTTCCTCCAACATTTTCTTAATAATTTACTTTGACGTTCAAATTAAAGACACCTGCAATTGAAAAAATATGATAAAATTCATTATTAAACTTTTCGTGCTTCAATTTTAGAAATTTTTTGTTTGCTGTGTTTATGTATGAGATGATCCAAATATATGAGGCCTCACATAATGGGAACCATGGAATATATTGATTTGTGGTAAAGTCCAGTTTTCCATTAAATATATTTTTTTCAATAAAAAAACGTTTCTATTATTGGAAGTGATAGAAATACATTATTGCTTGGATATGGGGGATCCGGTTTTAGTCAATACATTTTAGTGCTCTACAGGGCTCTCCCTATGTGTTACATAAAGTGGAGAATACGTACCTTAATTTTTTGTTTTATATCTCCAGTGAATAGAGTGTAAATCAAATACCATGCATATTAATTAGTCCCTCCTCTTGAAAATCAGACCTTGTGTGAGATTGTACGAGACTTGCTTATTTATTTGACCTTTGCCTCTAGAAACAGAGTACTTTATGCCTCATATCTCTAATATGTTTGTGGAGGGGTTCCGATTTTCTTTTAGCTAGTTGTGGGTTTGTAATGGACCTATACATTTTCCCTCTTATCCATACAACTCGATTATGCAGAGTCTTTCATGTAAGGGTTAAGATATATACCTCAATAAAAAAACATCTCACACGACATTGGTTGGTGTTGAGCATCCTCATTTTTATAGTCAATCTGGAATCTCATTTTGTCTCCTTTAAATGTGGGCATTGTTGATCACCTGAAATTCTTTGATCATTGTTTTAGTGTTCATTTTCCATTTGTGAAGATACAAAGATTTTAATGGGCCATTCCCATTAACCCAATAAGTCACAACTTTGGAGGCTCCAAAAATATAGATCTCATAAACTTTGAGCTAGTTAGCATGGTGAAGAACTCTCCATAAGGAAAGGAGCTCGACTCTTTTGTTGGTTCTAGTCCCACCATGCCAGTGGAAATAATAATAATGTGTATCGTTTAAGAAAATATCCATGCCATATTCGCATATATTGAATGAAGAAGACCCATCAAAGAAACCTACATGGAATGTTTCCCAAATGTTGCAAGGTGAAGGGATGCACAAGAGAGTTCGAGTTGAAGGTGTACAATAATCTTGGTGAAATTTTATAATCTTGCAGTAGGTATGCCAGAGGTTGGGTTTCTCATTCTCAAATATAAGAGTGTTATGAGTATGTCATATTCCCCATATGATGAAGAAAACCAGTGCTCAGTGGAGATGGGAGTTTGATGTCCAGCTATGTAAACATGAGAAAATGTCATAATGATCCCACGATTGTGGCTCCTTAGACATGTGAAATATCTCGATCCAAACTACTATAGAAAAGGGATAGTGGATGAAAATATGGTTCATGTCCTCACCATGTGAATTGCAGAGAAAAAACCATCCCAGACCTCGGGAAACCCTCGTGAAAAGGTTCTCCCAAGTGTGGATGCAATTGTGAACCACCATCCAAGAAAAACATTTCAACTTGAGGGGGAAATTCCATTTTCAAGTCTTATCTAACCAGGGGTGCATCAAATTTGGGAAAGGAGGCTGATAAATGAGGCAATAAGCCTCTTTGACAATGACTGTGTCTAATTGTGATCCAATGACAGATACAAGGTGGTCTTCAAATTCGAAAGAATAATCACATAAAGCATTAAATTATTGATATAGTTTGTCCATTCATGTATGATATGGGCTGGCAGACAAATTGCAACCACATATTTCCAATGTGTGTAGAGAGGAGTAGACCACTCTACAAAAAATATGTCCCGAATCAATGGAAGCCACTAAAATGAAGAGTAGTAATGAGATTTTTGGATAAGAGGTGAGAACCCATCATGCCAACCATGGAATCCACTCCAATCTTAGGGGAAGATCTGATGTCAAGAGACCAATGAAGATATCCAAAATACCAATGCTTTGAAGTAAGAAGATTGCACCATGAACAAGATATTTCTGAGGAAATAAAAGTACAATTTTGAAGTTAGGATTTGAAGCTAAATTTTTGTAAATAGTTTGTAGCGATGACACATTAATAAAGGCCATTATGTAAAACTTCCCTCTACAAATTTTTTAACAGTAGTGACGAATTGAAGGTGTGAGTGTATGTCAGATCCCATCCACCTAGTTTCACAAGGGGAGAGATCAATTCCATTTTAGCTAGGTGGGATTTTTGAGAGGAATTCGGTCCAACCCATAGAAATTTGGTTAAAATGTCATTGACCTTATGAGTGACAACCTTTAGAAATTTTAAAAATGTGCATCCAATAAATCGGTATGCCATTGGGGACCAATTTAATAAGAATCACTAGTCTGCCCAATGAAATCCACTTGTGCGACCAATGTGATTATTTTGATTCATTTTTTAGGAGCCACTCCCAATCCATGATCTTGTAGTCTAGCAGCTTCAAATTGAATCCTAGGTATGTGAATCCCCTATCAAAGTGTACAAAAGTGACACCAAATCCATTTTCTATGTTAATGGATGAATTCGTCTCCGGGTCTTTAGATATGAGCAGGTGTATTTTATGATTCATGAGAAGGTTAAATGGGGTCTAAAAGTCATGTAGTATCTCAAACTAATGGTTACATTCCATTGGGAATGATTTCCCCATAGTCAGAAGGTCCTCCACAAAGAGTAAATGGTTGATGCAGACCGAGGACATGACCAAACACCTGGAGATTCACCCTGTATTTCTAGGAGCATTGAATATTCTACTAATACCATCCATGATGGTGATGAAAATGCCATGGGATTCTGAAATTAAATCAGTTGGAAGGCCATTGATCAATATGGAAAATGGGGCATAGTTGATGTAGTATTGGATCTAGGCAATCACTATGGAGCCATAGCCAATCTTCTTTAAAGTCATCGAAATTAGTTTCCAGTCCATGCGGTTAAATTCTATGATCATATCGATTTTCATGAGGCAGACATCTAAATTTTTTGATTTGACATAATAGAGACATTCTTGTGCTATGGAAACCGTGTTGTGGATCTAATATTGTTTGAGGAAACAAAATTGTTCAACAGTGATATATAAAGACATGAATGGTTTCAGGGAGTTGGAAATATTTTCGGATATGCGTTTATAGGGAGTTGTGCACAATGATATAGGTTAGTAATCATAAAATGAGATAGGTTTATCAATCCTTGGGATTACTATGATGAAAGTGGCATTGGTGGCAATAGAAACCCAACCATGGATTCTGGAGTCTTTCACCACATCAGTGAGCTCATCTATCATGATGTCTTAAAGGTGTAGGAATATCTCTATGTTCCATCCATCAAGTCCGAGACTTTTCCCTCTCCCAAATTTTTCAAAACAAAGATTATTTTGTGCTTTGTGACCGGACTTTCCATCTGTCCTAAATCTTCCCTATGAGTTGTCGTGGGATAAAAGTTGAATTGTTCCAGTTGTTTGTTGAAGGGAACCTCATCACTTTCCTGATATATTTCACTAAAATATTTGTGTTCCTCCCCCTCAATATCTTTCTGGTCTATTAACTAATCTCTAGAAGTTAGGTTAATGTTCCAGATATTATTTCTTTTCGTCTGCCTCTATTTATGAAAAATATTACTATTTTTGTCCCCATCCTATATCCACATAATGAAACCTTTTTTTGTAATTATTCATCTTTTCTTAGAAGAATTTGCGATCTGCATCCTTCCAGCTGTAGGATATCATATTTATGAGTAGAAAATAACAAGTTGGGGTCATTGGGGTTCTCCGTGACCTTAATTTTTTCCTCTATATTTATCAGTTCCTTCATCAAAATCCTATTCTTGTTTCACATCCATATTTTTGTGGTTTGTCTTAGCCTACGAAGTTTCTGATTAATTATATCCATTTTTCTATCCTTTGGGTCTGTTGCAGTCTTTTGCCAAAGATATTTGACCAATTCTATGTAGTTTGTCTATTTAAGCGAGAAATGACTAAATTTGATTACCAAATCCAATGAATTTCAAATTGCGAGTCCTTAAAACTCACCAAAATGAAAAATATTGGGAGTGTTAAAATATTTGACATTTTTCTAATTTTAGCAATAACTAAACTATGTTAAAATATAGTTCATTTGGGTATTTATTAAGAAATTTTGAGGAAATAACTACATGAATTTAAAGATATGATGCAACTCTGAAACTATATGGTTGATTTAGATATTTATTAAGAATTGTTTAGGAAGAAATATCTACAAGAATGTAAAGAGATGATGGAACCCTAAAACAACTATCTCTAGTGTTTCGTCTCTAGTTCAATTTACTCTAGAAGTTATTATCCTTGTTAAATATTTTTTGAGATATAAATGACCAATGGAAAGGAACTATTAGGGAAAACAAGGTCCAAGTATTTGTATGTTATCTTGAAATAGAAGGAGAATATTTCACACTTGCTTGCTCTATCGTACATTTATGTTTTGTATAATTAATCAGTACTATTTGAGGTTGACCATGAATTCTCTTAGACAACTCCTATTTCTCATGCCTAACATTTAAGGTCCAAAATTTGATTATTTTTCTTATCTAAATATTCCCCATATTTTTATAGAGATACGTAGAGATATGGTAATGGGAATTAATATTTCAAAAATGCTTCCTGAATGGATAGAGAATTTGTAAGTGGGAAGAATGGACCTTCAAGACCACAATGGCCATATAATTTCAAATTACATTTGAGCCTTTAGCTTTTCTATATTTAAATCATGAAGGAAACAAAGAAAAGAGTGAAAAACAAATCCAAGGAATCATCTACTCTTGATGTTGGGAGAGGACAAGGATTTGTATCCATTTTTTTCAAGTGTTAATATGCAGCAATAGAGACTTAATTGTAATGAGTTTCGAACAAAAGGTTTCAAACTTGCATACCTAAAGGTGCCCTTAGTTTCTTACTTTTTTTCTTTGTACTCCCAGAGGTTGTTAAAAAAATAAAACACAAAAATTTAAGGAATACAATTGTTTCTAAGCATTCAAAACAAATCGAGAAACATACTCACCTTGATTGGCTAGAATAACTTCATAGTTACTTAGGATTCCATAACTCTTTTTGCCCATATATGTTACATAACATCCCATCAAGTGTGATACATTAAACCTTTAATTCAAAGGAACATTCTTACACTTATTTTTGCATGCGCAAAACAATGTTTTTTCTTACACCATTACTCACAATAATATAAGTAAAGATGGAAATTGTTGTCTAGTCACCTTCTTCTAGGACCATAAGCTAAAATGTGAACCATATTTCTAGTATTCACGTGGAAATCTCCCACTTCCAACATGTCTACTTATGCTCCAAAGAAATTAGTGGACAACAATGATAAAGAATTGGAAACAAGAAAAGGAACTAAATGTCTACCTGAAAATGTTGTGACAATGTATTTGACTCACATTATAGGGACATAGAAAATTGTACCATTCCTTCCACATCGAATAGAAAATCTTGAAAAATCATTATTTTTATCTGATAAGAGCTACAACATAGAAAGAAAACAGAGAATAAGTACAAGCAACTAGTACATACAAGTATGAATTTTCAGTACTACATCATTGTTTTATTAATAAAAAAATAGGAAATACAATGAAATTAACTCATCTCAACAAAATCAACCTAGAAACTATCAAACAAAAGTGCTAAAATTCAATTGAAACTGTATATTGAGTATGTTAAACTACAAAAAATCCCTCTAGAAAAGTATGGAAAAGTATACACAAGTTTGAAAATTCAATGCTTCATCATTTAATTATTAAGTAAAAGCTAAGAAATACAATTAGCTTAACTCCTAAGAACATTCACTAATAAAATGATTAAATATCTCCATTCTTCCTTTCTTTAATAGAGGAGTATTTGCCAAAATTTAGAAAATAAAGACATCCCATGCGTAAAAATGAAATTAGAGAACATAAACTTAGCCCAAAATCTACCTTGGATATAGCACCTAAATCACATGAGAGAAGTTATCTAAAATAAAGCACATCCTACATAGGAAAGTGCACTCTCATTTAATTCGTGAAATTTTCTATAATATGTAATAAATCTTGGATTATTAGATGAGCTAAACATTGATGAAACAATTTTATTCAAGAAAATTGATTTTCAAAAAAATTATAATTAAGTGGGATGGAACTTCATTATGACCTAATGGGTTTTTCCCATGTTTATGAGAGAAAACACAACTTTTTTCTCTCATGCTTAAAACTAAATTACCATCAACAAGGCCAAATCTAAGCCCTTCGGTACATTTACGTCTTTAGGAAAGCTTGGTCCCTAGCCTTAGTTTGTATATGTTGATTCATTAGGGGAATATTGAGGTCTAAAATGGGCCTCCTAAGGTGATCAGGAGATCATGTGTTATGCTCAAAATTGAAAGTGATCGAAACTATACCGAACCTAAGTGACCAGAAAGGTCACTCAATTACGATTCTGGTGTCGTGAACGGTTCAAAAATCCGATGTCGTATGAGGAAGGTATCACGTTCTGTTCGTTTTCCTAAACAACTAAAATTTTGTGACTGGAATACCAAGTCAACATGCAGGTATAGTAAATAGTTGGTATATTCCAAGAATATTCCATTTTCCTAAGCTAACAGGATTATGCCATATGGCATGATTTTTTTCGTTGATATGAGATGTACATGTTTCATTTCTAACTGTTGGATGGAGCTGTACGTTTTTCAAATGGGTCATTAGATGAGAGACACGTGGCCAACCTGGAGGCTACCACATGTCCTCAGGAGGCTATGATAAATTTTTTGTGGAGTCAGGGGGGTGGGGAGGGGGGGGGGGCGATCGACCGCGCGACCTCTGGGCATGCACAAAGACCTTTGACTATCTCTATTGTCTAATGGTTCTTACCATATATGTTCTCCGCATAATTTTATGGTGTATATGTTTCACATTTGAGGGGGTTGGGGGGGGGGCACTACCAGTCCCAACCTGCTGTCGGCCCCAATGGAGTTATTAAATGACAAGCGATAATGGTTAATAGGACCATAACCTCTGACATTAATAACCGTAACATTAAACGGTCCCCGAAACATGATCAGAAGCACAGTCTCCATAAAGTTAAGGCCAAGAATCCGTTGGGTTAAGCGCCGACCGCTATGGTGAGGCGGGGTAACGGGTGTGCATGTGGCCACCCCTACCCATAAAATTAGATGTTATGATTAAGAGATAGTTAAAATTCGATCACAACCTTTAATTTAGGATTTTTACTATTTTTAGTGATATTTAAGTGCCAGTCTCCACTTTTAGTGGAGGTTTTCTATATGATATTGGGAAAAATGCTTTGGGGGGTCAATTTTTGACCATGTTTTGGTGACAAAAGTGTCTACATACATAAATTTGAGCATTTTGGAGCCATTTGTGTGGAGAAAACAACCATTAAAGGCTTTTAAACACATGTAATTTGAAATTTTGAGCATAATGACAAAGAGGGGCATGCCATTGCGAGCTGGACCAGCAGATGTAGACCAGGAGGGGTGCACTTATTCGTCATTCTTGCTTTGTAAAAATTATGTTTGATGTTTATTCTCTATTTTTTAGGCTTATTATCATGCTTAAAGTTCGGAATTTCAACTATGTTTCATGGATAAAAAACTCATTCCTTAAGCAAACAAATGGAGACAAATTGTACATGTTTTTAATACTAAGAGGACACTTAGCACAACAACCTAATGCACTCCTTTATCAGGTTGGTATCAGAGGTAGAGTTTAATCTCTGCTGTTTTTGTGTGCAAAGATTTTTTAACTGTTTTCAAGGGTTTTCATGCTTATTAGGTTCAAGCTTAAGAGAGGAGAAGGAAAATTGGGGGAAGCAAGAGGTTCTCAAAATGGCCCACAACAAAGGAGGGAAATATTTCCACATTCTCCACTACATAGTTCACCTCCAAAATAAGTAGAAGAAGCTATAAGCATGCATCCATGAGAAGAAGAAACCCATGAGGAGTTGGATCCCAAAGAAGAGGAAAGAGTGTTTAGGAAAGCATTCCTTGACATGACTAAAATGGTCGGAGTCCTTTATCAAGAAAGGAATGATAGAATAGAGGGATAAGGATTCTAACTCCACAAGGAAGGTCAAGGATCATCAGGATGCCACAATGAAGAAGATAAATCAATAAAGGGAAATGGAGGAAATGGAGGCAGTGGAAAGTCGCCATCCTCACCCTCATCATCATCATCCTCTACTTCAAATTCAGTACACCAGTCACACAAGTCAAAGAACATTGGTAAAAGTCTTTTTCTAAAAATTGATGTTAATTTTGAATTGCCAATGTTTAATGGTGAAGTCAATGTAGAAAATCTTGATAATTGTATTAGGAAATTGGAGGTCTATTTGAGAATTCAAAACCTTCATTATGATTATACCAAAATCCAACTAGCTTCATTGAGGATGGAAGGTGCAACTCTTGTTTGGTAGGAAGCCAAGACAAAGGAGGAGATCAAAAAACATGGTAATATTATTTTATTATGGACTAATTTCATTACTGCAATCAAACAACAGTTTTATCCACTCACTCACATGAAAAAATCCATAATGAACTGGAAAAATTTTAGACAATTGAAAGGAAAAAATCTACAAGAGTACACCCAACAATTTAGGAGAAGAGCTCTCTTATTAGGGGTATATTTGTAGAGTCAAGATACATTGCTCAAGTAAATATGGGGCTTACATAGCTACCTAAGACATAATATTCTCATTTTTAACCCTACAAGCTTAGATGAGGTATGTGTTCAAGCTACATATTTAGAAGCAAGAGGGAAAAACATTACTGACGAGAGTAGGAAGAAACTTTTCAAGGGGAAAAACAAACACAAGACCTCAAAAGGTAAAGGAAAAAAGAATGCGTCTTTCAAGATAGAGGGAGAGAAAGTCGTTTGTAAACATTGTTGAAGAGAAGGCCATGAAGAGAAAAATTGTTGGAAATTACATCCTAAAAAGAGACCTAAGTATAATAATAACAAAAGGAAGCATAACACTGCAACTACAGCTCAACGTGACTTAGGAGAGGATTCATGTGTTGAAGCTAATATTACATCCATGGGATTGAAGAACATGAAGGGAAAAGAAATTGAAACAAAACCCAGTATTAGTACTTCAAACTGTCACATACAAGCTCCAAATGAAGAAGAGAGAATTGAACTATTTCATGTGAGGGTCATATCCAAAAATACCAAGATTGAAACACTGTTTGACAGCAGGTCACAAGAAAACTTAATGTCCAAAGACTTGCTCAAGAAACTTAATATTGAGACCATTCCACATCCAAAACCATATCCACTTAGATGGATTTGTAAGGATGCAAATTTACAGGTTTCAAAGAAGTGCAAATTGCACTTTGCAATAACTGCACATTTTGTTGACACAGTTGAACTAGATGTGGTTCTAATTGATATTACATGTATTGTGTTGGAAAGTCCTTACTTGTATGACATGAAATTGATCTTCCATATCCATGTGAACAAATACCATTTATTCAAATATGGCAAGGATTTTATTGTTACAGGACATCGCAAGAAGACATATATTGTAATGGTAAATGATGGATAGGTAAAGAGGCTGGTGATTTCAAGTAAGAATTTTGTTCTTCTAATGATTAAGCCTAAATATGATGTTAATAATGATTCATTTGAAGATTTTGATCCTAACTTGAAATCATATTTATATGACGTAGTTGATGCACATCATGAGATGTTTCAGGAGCCAACAAGATTGCCTCCTAAAAGGGAGATTGAACATGAGATTCAGCTGCAACAATATTTTCCTCTTCCAAACATCAGAATGTATCGCATGTCGATAATGGAGAATGCTTAAATAAAGAGGGAAATTATGGAACTTTTGGACAAGTGACTCATAAGGCCAAGCTCTTTGCCATGGGGTTCACCCATAGTCTTGATTTCGAAGAAATATGGGACTTGGCGCATGTGTGTCGGCTTCATAGCTTTGAACAAGATAACAATAAAGAATCGATACCCACTCCCAAGGATAAATGATTTTCTAGATCAACTAAAAAAAGAAATTTTTTTCACTAAGTTATATTTATGTAGTGGATATCGTCAAGTAATAATTTCAGAAAGTAATATATGGAAGACCTCTTTCAAAACCACACAAGGACTCTTTCAGTGGTTGGTTATGTTGTTTGGTTTGTGTAATGCACCGATGACTTTCATGCATGTTATGGATAATTTTTTGCGTCCATTTCTTGATGAATTAGTGATTTTGTACTTGGATGATATATAGAAAATGTATTGCATGTCAAAATGGTACTTGATGTTTTGAACAAAGAGCAATTATTTCTTCAGATGTCAAAGTGTGAATTCAAAAAGACTTCTCTAGTTTATTTGGGACACATTTTAGGAGCAGGTGAGTTGATAATTGATCTTTCTAAAGTGGAAGCCATTGTGGATTGGCCCACTCCCAAAATAGTAACAGAGCTAAGAAGTTTCTTAGGTACAACTAAGTATTGGAGAAATTTTATTGCTAACTTTTCTATGATAGAAGCTCCTATGAATTCAGTGACAAGTGTGAAGAAAGGCTTCCAATGGGGAGGAAAATAGCAGGAATCTTTTGAAGCTTTAAAGGAAAATATTAGTTTATCTTCGATTCTTGCATTACCGAATTTGGGACAATCATTCGAGATACAAACCGATGCTAGTGATTATGCCATGGGCGTAGTACTTTTACAACATGGTAAGCCTATCTCTTTTTATTCTGAAACATTCAATGTTGATGTAACTAATTATTTTACATATGGAAAAGAGCTATATGCGTTGGTAAAAATATTCAATAAGCGGAAACACTACTTGATGGGTAAAAAGACGATTATACATATTGATCACCAACCATTACAGTACTTGCAGTCAAAAACAAAATTGAAACAATCATAACATTTTAGGCGGATGGGATTTCTTCAACAGTTTCACTTGGTTATAAGGTACAAGAAAGGTATTGTTAATAAATTTGTTGATATGCTTTCAAGGCCAATTATAGGTGCTTCTACTTTACTTAGAAATTATTCTATTGTACATGAGAGTTACATAGAATAGTATGCATCTGATATTGATTTTCAAGATGTGTATGCTAGTTTGAGTGAAGGGAATCAAGTTGAGGTAAATTATTATCACGTGCATAAAATTTTGTTCTTTAATTTGGGCGAGATGTGGATACCACAAGGAGAGAGACTTACTATCATGAGAGAGGCTGATTCGCCTCTTATTGGTGGATATTTTGGGGTAATAAAAATAGTGGCACATCTATAGAGGTATTTTTATTGGCCTAGTATGATAAATAGCATGTCACATTTTATAAGAGGATGTTCTATGTGTGAAATAACAAAGCCTAACAATAGGAAGCTTGGATTGTACATGCCACTACCAGTTCCATCAATGCCATGGGATAGTGTCTCCATGGATGAAGTTGGAGGTCTACCTATGACAAGAAAACAACATGATTAGCTTTATGTAGTTGTGGATAGATTCAGTAAAATGTGTATACTTATGCCATGTAAGAAAACCATTACTGCTGAATAAACTACAAACATTTATTTTAAACATGTGTGGGTTCATTATGGTTTTCCAACCTCTATTGTTAGTGACAAGGATTCCAGACTTGTTGGGAATTTTTGGTCCAATATTTGGAAGATGATGGACATAAAGTTTAAAAAGAGTACTACTTTTCATTTTCAAACTGATGGCCAAACCGAGGTGGTGAATAGAACCATTATGCATCTATTGAGAAGATATTGCAACAAACATCCCAAGTTGTGGGATGAACAATTGCATTACATTCAACACGCTCACAACTGGGCCAAGCAATCCTATACAAATACTTGACCTTTTGAAGCCTACTTTGGGTATTTGCCGAAATCGCCACTAGAATTCATCTTTAAGAAGGATGTTGCAATTGAAGGGCATAGTGATTTTGACAAGGTTCAAAATTTCATTGAGCAAACTTAGATTATTCATCAACACGTTTAAGAACAAGTTAAGAAGAGTCAAATCAAGTACAAGGAGAGGCATGACAAACATAGAGTTCATCACAAGTTTCAAGAAGGAGATGAAGTATGGTTGCACATAAGCAACGAAAGGATTCAACGAGAAGGTAAAATGCTCAAGCCCATTCATTATGGTCCATTTAATATCATTAAACAAGTTGGTAATAATGCATTCCAACTTTTCTTGCCTTCATATATTCAAATGTATTCCATTGTCAATGTGGAGAATTTACGTTTGTATGAGTCTCCTTTGATTGATGATCAAGTGAGCGATATTCATTTTCCATCTATAAAATATTTCTCGCCAGAAATTCTAGACGAGCTCAAGGAGGATTCCATCCTTGATAGGAGGACACACACTTCTAAGAGGGGAAGTGTTGATTATCTTCAAATTGGGCTCAAGGGCAGAAAACTAAGGCAAGTTGGTTGGAAGTGTAAAACGTGAGGGATTTGTATCCTCATCTTCTAAATAGGTAATTAATTTCTTTTGGGGTCCAAAAGCTTCCCAATGGGGAGGTGTGATTAGGAGATCATGTTTCATCCTCATAATTGAAAGTGCTCAAAACAGTACCGAACCTGAGCAATCGGAAAGGTATCTTTGTTGTGATTCTGTGCCCATGAATTGTTTGGAAAACCGATGTCATATGAGGGAGATATCACGTTCTATTCCTTTTCTGAAATAGATAAAAATTTTGTGACCAGGATGCCCAGTCAACAGGTGGTATATTCTGGGAATATTCCATTTTCCTAAGCTAAGAGGATTCTGCCATGTGGCATGATGTGGATCGTTGATTAGAGATGTGCATGTTTCATTTCTGACCGTTGGATGGAGTTGTACATTTTTGAAATGGGATGTTGGATGAGAGACACGTGGCAAGCCTAGAGGCTGCCACATGTACTCATGAGGCTATGATAAAATTTTGGTGGAGTCGGAGCAGGGGGGTCGACCCCGCGACCTTCGGTTGTAGACAATAACCTCTGATCATCTTCGTTGTGTAATGGTTCTTACCATCTATGTTCTCCGCATCATTTTATGGTGTATATGTTTCACATTTGAGGGAGGGGGGCACCGCCATCATCCCAACCCGCTAGTGGCCCCAATGATTTTACCACCCCACAACTAGGATACGACGCAACAGAAATCGTAAACTAAATAATTTCTTCAAATATGATCGCGGCGTGCCTCCGCACGTTGCTTCCGTGACCTCGCTGGCTTGCCGGGCCAATCATTACAGCTTTAGGTAGCGAGTGCACATGCGGCCACCTACTCATAAAATTCAATGTTATGTTTAATAGAGAATTAAAATTGGACCACGCTCTCTTAATTTATGTTTTTTACTATTTTTAGTGAGAGTTATGCTAGTCTCCACTTTTTAGCAGAGTTTTCTAGATGATAGTGGAAAAAATGCACTTTGGGAGGTCAATTTTCGACCAATTTGGGTGAAACAAGAGTCTACCTAGACTAATTTGAGCATTCTGGAGCCACTGTTGCAGAGAAAAAAATCAATTAGAGGCTTGTAAACACATGTATTTGCAACTTTTAGCATAATGACAAAGAGGGACATGCCATTGGGAGCTGGACCATTAGATGTAACCCAGGAGGGGTGAACTGCTTCATCATGCCTGCTGTGTAAAAATTATGTTTGTTGTTATTTCTCTGTTATACACTGTTGTACAGTGTTATTTAGGCTTATTTTCATGCCTAAAGTTCACAAATTCATCTATGTTTCATGGTTAAAAGACTCATTCCTTAAGCAAACAAATGGAGAAAAATTGTACATGTTTTTAATGTTGAAAGGAAAATTAGCACAACAAACTAATACACTCCTTTAATATCATAATGAAATTATAAAATAATAGTGGAAATAATAAAATAGATTTGATTACATCATCAAATTTTAGAGGGCAAAAAAAAAAACTACTTTTTCAACTCATATTTTCAACTTATGTCCAAATTTTTTTACTCAAATTGCAAGCAAGAGCACTCATTGGATGAAAAATTTAGTTCCTCATCCAAGGAGTACCCATGTTTCATACTTTCGATGGACCCTGCTACACGAAAAATGAAAAATACATGAAAATTGTGATTACAATCATGTTTTTAACATACTTCTCATTTTTCATGTAGTAGGATCCATAGAAAGTATGCAACATGGGTACTTCTTGGATGGGAAATTATATTTTTCATCCAACGAGTACTCTCACTCAAAATTTCTATAAAAAAATTTGGAGATAAGTTGAAAATGTGAGTTGAAAAGGTAGTTTTATTATTTTTTAATCTTTTCACCCTTTTACTTAAAAAATGGTGAATCATCCCCCATGATTGAAATCATCACCTTGAATCCTATTTTTTCTTATAAACTTTATTTTGGTTGTACATTTTTCTTAGGAGACACATTTTAGACCTCAAAATTCCCCTAATGGTTGATGTATTGTTGTCTCTCTTGTTGAACAAAAGCCTATCCTTGGGCTCATCAGGGGCATGTTTCTACCTGAAATAGATCAATATAGTATTAGTTGCACAATTCAAAAAAATTATGATAATTCTGCCACGTATATTCAAGGTAGGAAAACATGTTACAGTACCCATACTACATAACCTTGTAACTTTAAATTTTTTCCATCAATATTCATGGATAGAGACTTTCCCATTAACTTTCAAGCCTCTATTACTGACATGTGTAATGAATTTCTAGCCAAAATGACTAGAAAGATGGTATACTATTTTATTAATTTGATGAACTTTATTAAATATTAGTTGGAAGTCATGAATTTTATTCTTCTTGTTATTGCACCAAAAGATAATTTGTTCAACCTTCTGACCAGATTATATGAGATTTTCTTATGGCCACTTAGAGAAGGGAGTAGAGGAATTTCTAGAGTTAAATGTGATATTCATTACTTGAGGAAGAATATGAGAGGTCTTAGCTTGACTAGTACTAAAAATCAATGTGTGATCATTTATGCAAGGTCAATTTTCAAGGGAATTCAACAAAATGAAAGTTGGAAAAATATTGTAAGATGTGACACTGCCATATTTTCTCCCAATTATTGAAATACATCATTTATTCCCACTTAAATTGATCAGAATTTCATTATGAGATCCCCCGAGGATAACCAAAATATGAGTTATATCTACTAGTAGTCAATCTATACTGGAAATTCCAGATCCAAGGGATAACATAATAAGAAGGACCAACTCTTCTGAATAAGGAGGAAATGTAGGCAAAGAAGCTAGTTGGGATGGAAACATTACCACTAATTACACCTTTTGAAATATGTAGTACCAAGAATCATAGTTTGTCACGTAAGGGATGGTTGTGAGTATATACTAGATAAAATACAAGCTCATATCCTAAAAAGGGAGTGTAATGTAATTTTATATTGACCCAAATTTAATATTATGTGGTAGGAAGAGATTGTTGGTGTACTAAAGTACATTTTATAAAATAAATGTCTAGCCATCATTACACCATGAGCACCAAACTATAAAGACATTTTTCAATTAATTATTTCATTCTTTGGGGTCTACATGAGGGGAGCATAAAAAAATGAGATACTAACGAGGTGATACGAGGCTACGATTTCCACCCATACCTACTAGATATATCCTCTAATCCTCTCCTAACCTTAGAAACATGAGGATTACACACCTATTCCAAAAATTATTTACAAGAGTTAAAAACCTAAGATTGCCTTCTTAATAAATTTCTATGCCAAATATCAAATATTTCAATTCAAATGAACCTTTTTTTTATATTTTAGCTGTATAAAATCCAATCAGGTAGAAATTGTATTTAACTTAAACTCACTAACATGTGATGAAGATTGCATTCATTCTATTGGTTCTATATTACTAATGGTAACGAAAAAATCAAAATGTTTTGATAGGAATTATTATAATAGTAACATAGGAAGGATATGATACCCACACTAATAATTTACTTTTAGGGAAAATTTTAGGGGCTAATATTTGTAGGTGGGCTAATTCTCTATAACTTAAAAAAAAACAAAAATCACTAATATCCATTTTTTCTGAAAATGATTTCGCCCAAATGTCATGGTATAAAATTATTTTTCCTTAACAATTGCTAAATTTTTATATAGAAACTATACAAAATTATTAAAAAATTGAGTAACTTTACAAAAATAATTCTAAACATTTTGCAGATTACATATTATGGACTAGTGAGATTCACCAATGTTTCTAAGCTTTAAGATAAAATTCCATGCTTAAAATTTTCCCTATTTACCTTAGCCTACAAATTATTATGCCAAAGTTATCGGCATCATCATTGAAATAAATAGGTGAAAAATAAAACGTATCGTTGAACCATGGTCTCCCATCACAACTACGTATTCCAAATATACATGCATTTTATTCAAGGTAGTGTACAATCACGCCTAGGAGACTCACATGTTTTATTTTCAAATATTATTGCAAAATATAAAGAAATTTTTCAAAGGTTATTCTTACATTATAGTATGATTTTAAAAGGTTTATAATCATAGAAAATTTCAAATTACATCCATCCTTAAAATGTATTCTTCGTGAACATAGCTTTAACCAATATAGGAAAAATAAGGTTTTTTTTTCCAACCGTGAATAAAACCATCTAGAACCGTTTGACTGAATAATATTTCAATTTATTAACTAATAATTCTTTCATTACCAATCCAAATGATCCACTTTGATCCTATCTATGTCTCTTGGGAAAATTTAGTTATTGTAGCTGCAACCCTCATCTGAGCATCTTTGTAGAGTAGAAGAGAATGTACATTACCTAGAATTAACATAGTCAATATATAAATAATACATTAAAAACATATAAGAAACTAATTAAAAAAAATTGAAAACCAGAATGTCACAAAAAACATGAAAAATGGCGAACGATATAAAAAAAAAAAAATTGAAAACAAAAATATCACACCAAACATGAAAAATGATGAACTATAAAGTTGTTAAATACCGAAGAATGTTCCAAAGGAGGAAGATCTGCAAACAAATATTTCATTTCTATATTATATCAATGAAATTAACATTAGAAACCATATTTTCATGTAAAGTAATATACACATGAAAATATGGATCACTACAATTGAAAGTGCCATCATATATACCTAGAATGGTATGAAAATTATAATTACACTATATCTGTTTGTGTCCTTGAATTTTAGGCATATAAATGGGTTGTTTAACCTCTACAAATAACCACAAACTACTCCATCAAGGAATTCTGATGTCTATATATACCAATAAGAATATATTTGTTTCATTTCACTATGAAACTCATGTATGGACATAGAAGATGCCTTGTTGGACTCAATAAAGACAACAAATGATAAACTGTGGAAGGGAGGGAAACCTTTCTTATTGAGATGTTGAAACTGAAATGGTTCATATTCATTTAAAACTACATTGAATTCAATTTATAATTTTCCATTTTTTTTTCATATTTATTTTGGCTAAGGATATTTTTTTTTCATCTTCAAAAATGACTCAAAATCACCCAACCCACAAGTAAAACATAATCCACAAGATGAAGATTGTTGGCACCGTCAAAACATTTTTTAACAAAACCAATAAATTGTTTAGTTCTTCTCATTGCAGGAGGGGACTATTTTGAATTAATTCTAAGTATCCAAGTAAATCCTCTCTATTCAATTGAACTCTCTCAACATGTAGATAAACATTGTGAATAGCCATGGAAATTATTTTCGCATCTTCATCAAGATCTAGTTCCTATATATCTATCTCAAGAAGGTCATTGCATGAATCTTCTCACATGGTCTCACGATTTAATAATGGGTTTGAATCCATTAAGGGTTAATAAAAGAAATCCAATTTTATGGCATGGTTGCAAATGTTTCCACAAATAGACCATGGTGAATCAAAATTTATAAAGGTTGTGTGCTGCCAACTTGCCAAATGGTAACATATTGCATATTTATTTGTATTTTTTCATTGATAATTCAAATTGCTCTTTCTTCTTGTTTTTGTTGAAATACACTTTTTTTTTCAAAATTTCCTTAAAGTAATAACGAGGTTCAACAATTTTTAGGATAATATATAGCAATCAATCCATCCTATGAGCATATTTATTTCTTCTATCAAATAGAAATTCCAATCCATCCTATGGGCATAATTATTTATTCTATCATATATAAATTTTGTCTTCAGGTAACTCTGACATGACTCCATGACATTATTTGTATCATGATTTTCATGGGGGAAATATTGACAAAAATTTACCACATCACTAAGTGAAAAATAATTGAGCTAATATAGATATCTCATTTATATGAAAACCAAAAAATCGAAATGGAAAAAAGAGTATGTGAAATTACAAATATTATCGTTGGAAACCCAATTCTTATGGAAATAGGAAAACAAATTCTCCTCATTAGAATCAATTTTAAAGAATAAATTACATTCGATGACGACCTCATCATTCAAAAAATATTTCATAATTGAACCTAGCTCATTGAACTTATCTTAATTTTTGTATTCCTGATTAGTGGTCAATCAATTCACCCTTTTTATCCATTCGATACATACGTTCCAAACACAAGATAAATTTGTACCTTGTGATTATCTTGCCACATTAAATTAATTTCAAGTGTGAGTTTTTATTAATGAATACAAGTCACAATGTAGAATAGGGAGATTGATATTACCTTAAAGCAGTGGTTTCATCCTTTGCAGAATCAACCATGAAGGCATTGTCTTTCCAATCATGATGAAGTTGGTGAAACCTATGCACAAGGTGCTCAAACCATAGTGCAATTACTTGTGGTGTATTAAGTGATGTCATCGCACAAGAAATTGGAACGCCATTGTATTTCTCATTAAACACCACGAGTGTATACAATTCATATTTTCATATTAAAAAAACATATGAAATCAAGTTTAGGTGTTTAATAATGTTCAATCATAACAAGTCAAATGATTGGAGTAAATAGATAATTCATAATACGCTCACCCCATATTTATGTATGTTGAATATTGACTAAATGGATATTAAGTTATTATAGGATAGGTTGACCATGGTATCTAACATCCAACTCATTTAAATTTAAACTATAAAATATATCTCTTCGACCATTTGGATTTTTATAGAAGAAAAATCATCATGTTTTTCTTTATACAAAAGGTTCACACTCATTCCATCCTTCTTATCTAATAGATATTTCCCTTTCATTAGATGACTATAGATGTTAAAAACATACTTGCTACACAAAAAAAATTATTATCTCAAACAAAGGTTGTAGAAATTCATTGAAACCTTGAGACTTCTAATGAGGGAAAAGAGATTTTCAAAAGACACAATATTTATCTACCAAAATTCTGTGGAAATAAGACAGTTAATAGAAACACAATCACACATAAATTTATCTAGGGAACCTAATTGGGAAAAACCCATCTTGCTCAAGTATTATCAAGTCAGCAATATAATATATTCCAAAGAATCTTCTTCAAGCATGAATCCGTTACAATAGTAATAAAATCCTCATAAGAACTACCAAATACTTAGCCAAAGAAACCTATAAGGAAGATGTTATTTCCTTATGCAATTCAACCCCTAAAAAATACGAATTTCTCCTATTTCCTTGCACAATTCTAAATAGAAGTAGCCCTGCTCAATTATCAAGTATCTACACAAAACTTGTTGTACACTAATGAATTAAAATTGTGACTTCATACAATATCAATAGGAAATTCAAATTGCATGACCTACTAGGACAAATTTTAGTAGTTGAAACTAGTTAACTAAGAGTAAGTTAAGTTAAGAAAAAATAAACTTCCCAACTAAACTCATAATTTTCTTTATTCTAGAACGAGAAATAAATTAACTAATAAACACTAGAGATACCTTAAATACTTATCTAATTTTAGCCATCAACTGGTCCATAACTCACTTAAAGCCATCTAACTAAAATTACCTAATAATAACTCATAAGAGCCAACATCACACATGTCAACTAATAGCTAATTCAAATTTATATCACACTAAATTCAAAGTTCCTTCTTTAATTAAAGCACAAGTCAAAATAATCCATTCCTTGCCACAATTTGAACACTCCCTCTTAGCGAGTAAGGGATTTTGGACAACCCCAATATTTCCTGTATGGAACTCAAAATGGTCCCTTGATAAGGCCTTGGTCAAGATGTCTTCATCCTGCTCCTATGTAGGAATATATTATAGCATAAAAATCCTCATTTGCACAAAAAATATCTAATATGTTGGTAATTTACGTATATGTGCTTGGAACTATCATGAAATAGTGGATTCTTAGAGAGTTTTATGCAAATTTGATCACCACAGTGGATCAATGTAGGATCCGTCCCTTGAATGAAGAGTAATACTCGGATATTCCTCATCCAAATAACCTGGCATGGACCCTGACTTGAATCAATATACCTGGTCTCTATTAAGATGAGTGCAACTAATATTTTCTTCTTGTTGTACCAATAAATTGCAGCTAACCCAATACTGAAGACCACTCCAAAAGTGCTCTTCCTATCTGAGGGACTCCCTGGCCAATCTACATCAATGAAGCCCTAAATATTCACTACATTAGTATGTCTATACCATAATCCATAGTTTATTGTGCCTCTAAGGTATCTCAAAACATGTTTTATTTTATTCTAGTCGACCTTGGAAGGATCCACCATGAACTGACTCAACTAGTTCACAACAAAAAAACAATCAAAAATTTTGTTCACCAAATACATTAAGGACCAAATCAATTGTCTATATATTGTACCATCGACTGCATATTTTGTTAAGGAATCCTCCTTCCTCAAGTTGGTAGCGAGAGGAGAATCCATGGGTTTGAAATCATACATGTATAATATTTAAAGGATATCAAAGGTGTACTTTTCCTGTCAACAAAATATCTCTCCATCACCCTACCATACCTCCAATCCAAGGAAATAGTGCACCAAAACCATATACTTTACTCTCTTGCAAGGTCCTCCTCACAATCTTGGATCAAAATGTCATCTCCTATCATAATAAGATCATACACAGAGAACTAAGATGAGAATACTTCCATGTACCATAATTTATTAGGCTTGGCATCTGTTTCACTCTTAGTGAAGCCAAATCCTCTTAGATAAGAATCAATGTGATTCTACTACGCATGATGTTAATGATAAAGCCCATAAAGAGCTCTCTTCAGCCTACACATGTGTGTCTCTATTGAAGGTCTCACATCCCTTTGGATGCTCTATGTATATTTACTCATCAACCATTCCATTGAGGAAAGTTTTCTTGACATCCATAGGGTCAATATTCGATGCATATTTGTAGCCAAATAAATTTTGGTCCTCATAGATGAGTAAATTTCCACTAGGGAAAAGGTCTTGTAATAATCAATCCCCTCAATATGTCAAAAGACATTGACCACAAACCTACCCTTGTACCTCTCAACCCTACCATATGCTACATCTTTTACCTTATACAACCACCGAGAGCCGATAACATATTTTCCCTCAAGTTTAAGCATAACCTCCCAAGCATAATTCTTTATGACAGAGTCATAATCCTCCACCATGGCATCCCCATACCTATTGTGAATTATCATATTCAAAATAATATGGCTCAAAATCTATTAAATCTGTCATGAGAGCCTTGTATCCTTTATATATATCTAGTGATCTACTATGTCTGTGTGAGGAACTAGGAATTCCAACCTACTCTTCAGCTTCTTTCACGAATATTTCAACCAACTTGGTACTCTTTCTTCCTTATTCGGGGGTCACTATGTGAAAGGGTGCTTCCGCTCAACCTCCTTGTCGATCCTCATCATGTCATTTCTCCACATCATCCTCGTGGAATTCTCTCTTTCCCTTAGGAAAGGAATGATTCTATGAATATTACTAAGGCTCCTCCTTGTGATCTATAATCCCCTCATCTAGTAATATGCTTAGATCTCACTATACATAACCCCTAATTTATTTCTGCTCATCAAATCTCAAATCCATTATCAAAGCATTCTTTTTGAGAGAGGGAATGTACGCCCTATAAAGATGTCTTGTCTCAGTATATCCCACAAATAACCCCCTATTTGAAGTAGGCTCCAAATTATTATTTTCATATTTGGGCACATGAGAATACACCATGGTTCAAAAAATTCAAAAGTGGGAGACATATAGATTCCTCCCAGTGAAATACTCCTTAGGTGTGATCATCCCAATAACTCTTTGAGGATTCATATTATGCAAGTACACAACTATGTTGCATGCATCCTCCAACAAGAATATGTGCAACACATGATCATGTAATATGTATCTAGTATCCCCAACAATGCTCTTATTTTTCCTCTCTACAACCCCATTATTTTGAGGATTATGGGATGTAACTAAATCCCTCCTAATTCCCCCATTGGAACATAAATAGTTGAAGTAATTTGAAATATAATAAATTTCATTATCACTCCTTAGGGACTTGATTTTATTCACTGACTCATTTTCAGCTAAGGCCTCGCAGTCCAAAAAGTTGGAATAAATCTCATCTTTCTTCTTCATGAAACAAATCCAACACTTACGTGAAAAATCATCAATTAATATCACATAATACTTGTTCTTACCAAGTGATGCTGTGGAGAAGGGGCCACAAAAATCTGTATGAAATCTCTCCAGAATAACTCCAACTATGTTATCTTGGCTTTGAAAGCAATAATTGGCATATTTGCCAAGAGTGTGGGTTGTTGTATAGTACAACAGAGTGTAAACCTTCCACACATCATGCTGGTTAAGGGTGCTCTGAGGTATCCGAATGGTGACCTGCTTGAGTATATTCAAAGCTTCATGATGTAGATGTCATATATGTTTGTGCTAGAGCTCCCCAACACATCAGACCTGGATAAACTCTTCCTTTATGCTCAAGATTACACATGCATCCACCTCCAACTTGTAGAGATTTGTTATCCTAAAACTATTCTTCATCATTTGAATTGAGGTAGAATGTTTTAGGTAGGCCTTAACCTTGTTGAATACGACATCATACCCTTTGTATTCAAGGACTGCAACTAAGAAAAGGTTGACCTTTAATCCTAGGAAATACATCATATTCTTAAGATGGATGAGGGAGCCTGATTCCCTCTTAAATATTGTTGTACCAAATCCTTTGGTAATATATCTAACATAGTCTCCAATCTCAATATGTAATTGAATATATTTTTCCTCCAAGCATATAAATAACTCATTATTCCCCGTCATGTGGAATGAAGCCCTTCAGTAATTATACCACACACTACCCCTATCTGAGCTTGTCATGCAAGCTATTAGAGATAAATCCAATTCAAAATAAGAAGAGAATGCTTCTCCTTCTTTTGCTTTTGCAACATTATTATTTGATTTCTTGAAGTATAATTCCCAAATTCATGGTAGTGAAAACACTTGATCTTGCTAAGATTATTCTTTTCCTTGGCTCCATTTTGACTAGATTTTGGCTTGCCTTGGGCCTTCTTTCCCTTGGATTTATTACCTTTGATAGCTAAAGAAAATTTATCCTCCTCATAATTTATAGTCGAGAATCCAGATCTTGTATTCCCCCTATCTCTTCCTGCACAACATCTGACCACGCTCTCCCCCAATGTTACACAATATTTTGTCACTATCCCTGTAATCCTTATTCCCAAACCTTGGAGAACCCATGTAATGGTCCCTGTGTTCTTTCCCATCATGAAAATCATACCTTTGATTCCTATACAATATGAATATCAATCTCTCTTTTGATAATTTTTGGAGTACCACCATAAAAATCCACCTTTTTGGAGTGGTGTGACCCTTATGTGTCTCACCAATGCTGATGGCCCACCCTTAGCATGTGACTAGTGTCGATTGATGCTAGTATGGACCTCATAACCACTGTAATCTACTTTTGGAATATTTTTTAAAATGGGAATGAATATTCATGGCCTAGAAGCTTCGAGAGTGGAGAGTTGGATGTTTTTTGATCAAGATATGACTGAGCTTTCTCCCATCTTATTCCTACAAAAAAAAGAACCACCTAAGGAGATAAGCCTTTTTCCCATCATAAGTGGATCCATATCCCCTCCTCCATCACTATAAATTTATCACCTTCCAATGTTTCTCCTAGTTAGAACATATATGGAAGAGAAGAAAAATGGAGAGAGGTTTGAAGGATGCTATAGGCATAGTAGGAGAGATTTGAGACCTTTCACCTTCTCACACTGAGTTGAAAAGAGTCCTCTGGAGACATGCCTAGATCTCAACCCATTGAAAGAGATCTTCAACATCAAGCTGCAGGTTGTAACTCCTCTTTTATTAATAATATCATGCAACTGATATTTATTTCCCATTCTTGTCCATGTTCATGATAATAATGCTAGCACTCCTTGAATAGCTAGATATGTTGTTTTTGTTATATGCATGTTCTCCTTTCACAATTTTTTTTTTTTGTCACTTGTGCAGGTAATTGGATGTTGGTAGTAGTGAAGATCAATCTTGGAAGAGCAATGGATCAAAAGGACTTGAACGAGGAGCAACATCGCAACATCAGATCGAGGTAGGCCATCTTCTTCTATATATGTTTCATTTATAATCTAGGAAAGTAGGTATTTGCTTACTATATTTGTTGCTAGACCCACCCTAGGACTAGAGGAATCATCTCTATCCATAGAGGGGATTTACCTAGACAACAAATTGGTGACTCCATTGGGGAGTCATTTCCTCTAGTCTCTTTCCACTCTTTGAGATTTTGATTTTCCATCCATATTTTTTCAAATGTCTATCTCTCCTTTTTTTTCAATTTTGTGACTACTTACAATCATAGATATATTTTCTAGAAATGATAAGCCTGGCTTTCTTTGAGCAAACCATTTTGTTTTTTTCCATTTTCCTTGATTGAAGTTGTTAATTGTCTGAAAGATGCACTGATCAATGTGAGATGTTTTAACACATAAGCTCTTATCCCCTTCCAATGCGAGGTTAAGCCTCACAGGCATGTTGATTTTTATGGAAATGTTTTTATGGTTTCCCTTCATTGATTTCTGGTGTGCCTTACCCTTCTAGGCTGCCTTCTTTGTTCAAATTTTCTATTTTTCTTTTCTATTCAGCGACATTATTATCTCAATTAGTTCATATTTGGTATCTTTTCTTTAAAACTGTGCATCCTTGTCATCCTAGGGTTGCTAGGTTCTTTGAGTCATTTGAATAGTTTCATTCTTTGTTGAATTCCAAACATGATATTGAGTTAGTTTTGTCATCTATTTCGAACCTTTTCGTTTGTGTTTTTTTTTGTTTTTCAGTTGATTTCTTTGATTCTGTGTGCATTTGGTTCTCTCTTCCATAAAAAAACATACATTAGATTGTTTTTCTTTAAATGAAACATCTTTCTTTATGTGTCGATCAGTGTGAAAAGTGAATAAAGTTCTGTTTTGAGGAAATAGTTTTGGATTTCTCTTTCGTATTATGATTAATGCATCTTGTAGCATTTTGAGGAATTTGATTAGATAAGTACTGAAAGAAGGTGATTACATTTGAAGTGAGTTTTGCATCTTTTTCAGTGTGTTTATATAAAAAACAAAACAAAATTGCATTCATTTTGCATCTAAAATTAGAAAATTCATTTTGATTGCTTCTAGTGCACTTAATGAAAACTAGGAAGGAGGAAGAGATTTTAATTTTTCTTTAGATTATGCACTTAAAGAAGTGGTGAAAAATTGTCATATAGTACATTTACTTGAATACTGCATTGATTGTGTGAACCTCTTCCTCTCAATTAGTGTATCTTTTCACCGAAATGAACAGTTGTTTTTTTCTCATATAGATTCATTTTAGGGATTCAAGTGACATCTGTAAGTCCTTAAAACTGAGGCTTATATTCAAGATAAACTTTAAAATTTATTCAATTAACCTAAGGAGAATTTGAAATTTAATGCAAAAGATTTAGAGGTCTAAGCTAGAGACATGTTCTGGCATCTATAAACCTGGCAGCTGTCGCTAACATCTTGTGTTACATTTGGGGAGTGAAACACCGTCCAATGTATGGAAGTATATAGCACTTGCGGAACATATGATAAGTATATGGGGATGCTCTAAATAAATGGTCACACATTATAAAATGAAAACATGGACTTGTGCTCCCTGCACCGTCGAGTATATAACGAGAGACACCACTAGGCTATTATCCTTTCACCACATGTAACTGAGTATGCTGCCTTGTAAATGTGATACACTGAACACAACATTCGAGGAGATTCCCTACCCATACTTCTTATTTATCTAGGAGGTATTATGCATTTCATGGATACTTGGTAAACCCTCTTGCCTAGATTACCCTTTTTGTTTTATTTTGTTTATAACTTCTAAAATTTATTGACCACGATACCATTTTTCCCATGCTCATCTCCATAGTAGATCTTAGGTTACGAATAATGGTGATAGTTCCTAAGTTTAACAATAAATGAATCCCTCATATGGGAATCTTACTCCTTTTCCTTCTTCTGGAAATGTTGGTGGTCCCTATATGGCACCGTTGTCCCTCCCTGGATTAACCATTGGTTTTCCAGTTTGGTTATTTTCAACCCCCATGGTTTCGAACATCCAAGCTACTTCTCAACCGAGTTCTCATCCAACTGTAGCGTGTCAACCCCATGTTTATCCTAAGATTTATCCCTTGCCTTATTCAGCTATTCTTCACCCCATTCTTCCTCTTCCCGTGGTGAAAGTATGGATTCTAGTAACCAAGAATCTAAGAAGAAGAAGTAGAGGACGAAGAAAAAGAAGCAAAAAAATATATGGGTAAACAAGTAACCATCGCTCCTCATGCAACTGATGTTGAAAAACCTTACACTTTATCTCGCAAAGTCAAATTCCCTTGCAATCTATGTAAGGGTGACCACCTTCTTAGATATTGTCCTAGCATTACCAAGGTCTTAGATGTGTGGTCCATTGGCCCAAATCAGCCTTTTTGAACAACCTCTTGAGACAATGTCGGTGACAAACCCTCAACTAGTGATAATAAGGTGCATGGGAAAATAGGAAAAATCAAATTTCCCGACAAGTTGTGCAAAGAGAACCATCCCATTCACCTTCACCCTTATATGGATGAAGCCTCGAAAGTGTTGGATATCGTTGTAGCGTGTCAACCCTGCCTTCCAGTTGGTTACCATAATTTTTCCCCTAATACTCCACCAGTTGATAAATTAATTGACCAAAATTATCTCTGTTGAATTCTGCTCTCTCCAAAATTCAATCTCATGAGTCTTTTCGCGACCAACCATTGGTTCGAAAAATGGTTGACCTAATTCCACCCTTAGTGGATCATGGTTCTCTCGTAGAGAGTTAAAATCATACGACTCAGGTTATTTTTGTTTATTCAGATTCCCATGAATTAGAGGGAAATCATCCCATTCCCAAATTCCATGAGGGTTATCCTCCTATTCCTGTAACACAAGGGGGCACCTCTCCTGTTCCTGCGACATCTCCTCCAGGTAGTCTGGTTTCTTCCTTTGACTAGAGTCGACTAGCGGGATATCACATTACTTCTTAAATGCCCTTTTAGATCACCGTACAGACCTATAATGTGGATGTACCGATCACAATAATAGATGAAGGCACATTTGTTAGTATTTTACCTTCAACTACTTTGCAAGCTTTCGGTTTTCTGCAACTTGTGCCTGCTACCTATAATATGTTAGTGTTTAACAGAGGAAACAGTCAGCCGTTAGGGATCCTTTCTCAGTTACCTATTACTTTGGGAGGAAATACTATCTATATAGACATGACGGTTGTCCAAGGCCCTATGGACATTAACTTACTCCTTGGGAGTGACTACACTTTTGTCATGGCAGCTCTTGTCACTTCTCTCTGTCGTGTGATATGTTTCCCACATGAAGGAAGGGTTATGAGAATTGATCATATTTCATTCATTGCTCATAATATAGCTCCAAATAGACCCTCATCCCTCAATGGTTCTTACATTCCATTGGTATCTTCCCTACCACAGGTTAATTATGTGGAAACATGTTCCATGCCTGTGTCTACTAATAATCCATTTAGTGATACGATGGACCATTTACTAGGGGCATTGGATCCTGATTTCCATAGTGTTTTTCTCCCTTCTGATGAGAAAATCTTGGAATCCATGACCTCTTATGGGTTGTGATGAGGTCTTTCGAGCATATTTCCTTTTCTTGTGTCAAGCTCCTTAAAAATTGAATCAAGCTCTTCGAAGCATTCGTCATTATCTTGTGTCAAGCTCCTTAAAAGATGAAACAAGGTGTCATGAGGATAGTTATTCTACTGTGTCAAAATCATTAAAAATTGAAACAAATACCCTTTCCATTCAAGTCTTTGATTAGATCTCATCAAATCCTAGTCGAGTCTTTCACTTGATCTCATAAATGAACCTGCATTCCATCCACATGTTAGTAGCCAATTGTCTACTTAGGTGAATGGACCAAATATTGGGGAACATGTACCTCGAATTGAGTCATCATGATGGGGGAAATGAAACTAATTCCAATCATTGTTTATATTTATTTCAAGCTTGTGTAAAAATAAAACAAATTCCAAGCATAGTTTTCCATATTTTCAAGCTTGTGTAAAAATGAAACCATTCTCATTTTACCTCTCGTGATTGCCATTTTATTAGCCTATTTTACCAGATGAGCCATCGCTTTCTCATTCCATCATCACCATCTACTTTTCCGATCATGTGCCTTCACTTGGTTGTTTTACATGTTCCGGAGAAACCACTGCAATGCGTGGTCTTGTTAGCCAACCTCTTGACATTTACATGTTTTGAGCAATTCCACCATCACTCGAATTAGTTTCTATCCTTTATACCACTTATTCCTCCAGGAGGAGTCAACTTTGAGCTCTTTTCTAACTAAAAATATGAAAATATTTCCTATCATTTGTTGATTTTAACTCGTTAAAGTAAAAAAAAAAAGTTTTTTACCTAGTATACGTTTACCCCTTTTTCGGGTTGGGATAAACTATTTATGAAAAAGGAATACCTTAGTCAATCATGACTAAGAGGTTCTCTCAAACTTTGTTTTCTACCTTTTCAGATTCAAGGGAATATCTATGAAAAGGGCCCTATGGATTTTTCTTTTCATCCTCTTTTCAAACTCTCTAAACATGAAAAGACATTGAGTTTCACCTTTTTCTGACACGTTAAATTTTAACGACATTTGATTCGTCATAATAATGATATCAAGTACCTTCTTCCTAGGTCACATAAAATGCACTAGGATGGATTTTTCTGAAGAAAAAACTTATATCACAACCATATGCTACCCCTTCAATCTTGTATTAAAAAATAATTGGGGTAATCGCGAGAAAGGGTGGGGGAAATGAAAGTATATATCAATTGCGTCAGTATTATGTCACCCTTGAACATGACACATCCTATATTTCATGTTGGGTTGGGTACATCCTACATTCGTCACATTTTTTTTTTTTTGAATTGGACTAATTCTATTAATCAAAAATATGGTACAAAAGATAATACAGTCAAGAGAAACAAGAAACCGGCCAACCGAAAATGATAAACTATCAACTTTTCTCCCAGTGAGAGAAAAAAAGATAAGCAAGGAACAGCAACAAGCGATTAGAGGGCTGGAAAAAATTGACTACTACCCAACATTGGTAGAGTCTTCCAGACAAAGTTTCTTCCCTTTATTTTTGTCAATTTTAACCCAACCATCCTAATGAGTAAGAACTTGGATGATTTGAAGACTGGAGTTCTCCAGATGAGGGACCTCCTTATCAGAATCAGAGGAGGCGGACTCATGAACACGTTTCTGAGTGACTGCAGTATTAGGAGGATGTCCAGGAGCGGCAATTGCCAAGTGATGCGTATGAGGAGCATGATTTGATATTGCATCACTCGCTTCATCTTCTGAGCTCGAGGATTCAGAGTGTACAGTAGGCGGCGGGGTACAAGGAGTCCATCTTTTGGATTTGGACTTTGTACTGTTTTCCTTTTTCCTTTTTGCAGGGAATGTGGGGCAAGAGTTCTGCAAATGCCCTGTTTGGTCACAATGGCAGCAATGGAATGCATTTTTCTCATAATCCAAGATCTGAGTCCATACTAAGTCGCCAACCTTGATGATGATTTGGTCGGGCAGGCCTTTTCTTATGTCTACTTCCGCACATATTCTGGCATATGTGTAGAGACCTTGAAATTCCCTATCATAATCTGCCATTACAAAGTGGGGCAAGGCATCACCCATGCCTCTGCAGACTACCAGATGCCATAGATGTATCGGTAAGTTGGGAAGCCTAATCCAGATAGGTGTCAGCTGGCTCAAATTCTAGGAACCATGGGGTTAAGAGGAGCCCTGTTGATCCCATAAACTAGGGACCTTCCTCTAAGGCCTTTTCATAATGCTTAGAGTGATCGAACAATACTATGAATAATCCTTTTGAGCAGAAGATCACCATGCATTTTGTAGTCCAGTTTTCGTGGATCCATTTGTAAAGTTCCTTTGTACACAACCAAAGTCCATTAAATATACAAATGATGGCTTTTGCTGCAAATTTTTGAAGATCTTCTACGAGATCTGGGTGGGAGATCTCAACAGAGGGAACATCATCCAACTTGTCAACCAAAAAAGGTTGGGGTTTGGGGGCTTCAGGGGTTTTGGGTTTCTCAGAATGTACAACATCTTTGTATGAGAAACAAGGGGCTGAAGAAGATTGTCTAGTTGTGCCTCCTCGCAAACGAACAGTGAACACAATAGAATCATTTTTGTTAATGATGTAAACTAAGAGGGGAAGAAGGTCCTCAAGTTGTTTACCTTGGTAAAGAAGTCTCTGGTGGACCGAGGGTATCCCAGTTCGAAGCTCTAGATTTAGCTTGAGATTCTACACTAGATCTAAAGAAGAAACCCATTGAAATATTTTTTTTCTTGAGAGATATATGATTTGGATACGAAATCAGGTAGGGTACATTTTTAGAGCAGGATTTGCACAACATCTGAGGGCTTTTCTGCTAGTTCAGATAGCCTCGATTCTCTTCATAAAAATGCTGAGTGGGAGGGGATTGCCTCCTGTCTACCATCGGAACCCTCCATTACTACAGCAGGGGGTTGCGGCAAGGCCCACAGCATGGGCTGCGATCTATTTTGCAGCAGGGCATTTATTTTCTTTTACGCACAAACCCTCCATGCTAAACACATTAGTGAAGGGGCATGGAGCAGGGGGCCCGAGCCGGAATCTGAAGGGCACCGCATCAAAGAGTGTTTTCAGAGTGCTGAGAACATCTGAATCATTTCCATATACAATATACTTGCGGTTTCAGGTGAAGAGAACAAGATCAGGCGTTGGAGGAGCGGGATCTGTATTTTCGATGAAGGCGATGACAGAGCCGAACATAACCCTAGCGGCCGCCATTTTCATCAATGGAAAATAGATTTTTTCTACATTTGTCACATTACCTACATGGGTTTGGGAAAAATATATGCCTCTCATTCAATTACCAATCTTGTCAACATGACCTTTCATTCCATTTGAGTCAACTACAGCCAAAATCTGGAGTTGTGTCTCTAATATTTTCAAGAGAAATTTCCTCTATGTTTTGTTCATTACCTGATTCTCTATTCAGTCTTGATTCACAACCATCTTGTTCCTATATCACATTTCGATGATGTGGGATACATCATGGCCCTCCTATGATGGATCCCTTCCTATCGAATTCAAAGCATTATCCAGGAAGTTGATCTAGAGACTCATTTCCAATACCGTAGAGCTTGCATGCCCTAATGGCAGGTTGTTCGCATTCGATGACATTTTGACATCATTGGCCTTTGATCAGATGATTTCACAAGTGCTTGACTTCTATTCCTTATTTACATCTCATGGATTGTACTTCTAGTACCTTAAGGGTTAGTGTCATTATTGGTGGTCTCTCTTTCACCTCTTAACATTTTACATCATTAACTACTAATCAGGTGATTTTCTTTCATGTTTGACTTCAACTCACTCATTCATAGACCTGAATTTTTACTTGATTGGGTCGTGACAGAGCATAAGACCCTGAATTTTCTCTTATAAAGTACAGGTTGCAAGGTGATATGAGGAATTCCTGATTTTATACATGAATTTTCTAGCTGGATGGCTGTGACCATACCTGAGTCCATATTTTTTATCCTTCTTATTGTTGGATGGTTGTATCCATATCTTAGATCCTATTATGTTATCTCTTTTACAGATGGATGCATCCGTTACTTATTTTCATGTGTTTATATCAGATATTTCAGCTATGTATATATGTGCTTTATTCGCAGGTTTTCTGAAGGCAGTGTTCTGGTTCTGGCACGTGCTCATAAGTCATTTTATCCATCACTCTCTTTATCTCTTCATGCTTTAGGGAGGCATCTATTACACAAAATTTTTTTACTGTCCATGTAATCCTTTCTCCAAGATCTTGGAGAACCCTAATAATGGTCCTTGTGTACTTTCCCATCATGGAAATCATGCCTTTAACTCCCATACAACCTGAAGATCAATCTCTCTTTTGATCATTTATGGAGCAGCTCACTAAAAATCTAATTTTTTTGGAGCTGTGTGACCCTTCTATATCTCACCAGCATTGATGGCCCATCCATAGCCTGTGACTAGTGCCTATCGGCGCTAGTATGGACCTAATAACCACGCCGATCTAAATTTGGACGATTTGTTAAAATGGAAACAAATCTTCATGGCCTAGAAGCTTCGAGAGAGGAGAGATGGATATTTTCTAATTAGGATATGACTGATAATCCTCCCTTGGGCCTCTTTTTCATACAAAAAAAGAACCACCCAAGGAGATAAGCCTTTTTCCCATCATAAGTGGATCCATGTCCCCTCCTCCATCACAATAAATTGATCACCTTCAAATTCCTCTGCTAGTTAGAAAAAATATAGAAGAGAAGAACAACAGAGAGAGGTTTGAAGATTTCTATAGGCATAGAAGGGGAGATTTGAGACCTTTGGCCTTCTCACACTAAGTTGAAAACATTTCTTTTGAGACATGCTTGGATTCAGACCCATTGAAAGAGAGCTTCAACGTCAAGGCGTAGGTTGTAACTCCTCTTTTATTAATAATATGATACAATTGATATTTATTTTCCATTCGTGTCCATGTTCATGATAAGAATTCTAGCATTTCTTGATCATCTAGATAGATTGTTTTTGTTCTATGCATGTTCTCCTTTCCTATTTCTTGTTGTTTTTGGTCACTTGTGTAGGTAATTGAATGTTGGTAGCAATAGAGATCAATCTTGGAAGACAAAATGATCAAAAGGACTTGAACGAGGAGCAACGTTGCAACATCAGATCGAGGTAGGCCATCTCCTTCAATCCATGTTTCATTTACAATATAGGAAAGTGGGTATTTTCTTGTTCACTTTCTTTCTAGACCCACCCTACGGCTAGAGGGATCGTCTCTTTCCACAACGAGGATTTATCTAGACAACACCCAATCAGGGAGCTTATCTCTACCATGCAAAACATCCTAAAAAAATTTCCAATATTTTGGAATCCCAACAAGAGCAAGGCTCACAAGATATGATGATGTAACTATCTCTCCAACACCTCCAAGTTCACCCCTCACTTGAGAAAACTTTTATAGATATTAAACAATGATATCATTCTTGCTCATTTGAAATTTCCTCAAATTGTCCTACAAAGCCAATTTTTTAGCATCACTAATTCTTTAAGAAATGTGAATAAGGGGCTTCCAATTTTGGAATGTTGTTTCCTTCCCATGAAAATTTGGAAAAATATGGTCTCTAACTTGTTCCAGGATCATCCTTCTAGGTTTGGAGGTATCCTTCCTCCATTGAGTTAGCTATTATGCCTATGATGAATTAGCCTTAGGAATATTAGTCTCGATGTATTGCAAAAATCCATTACATCTAAAAAAACCTCCATATTATACTTACATGCAAAGAAATTTGAATTTATTTCTAGGGAATGCTTTGTACTCAAACAATAGAATGACATGATTCTTGCACTTGTATAATACCTCCACCAACTCATCTCATATTTAACTCACTTTGAATTTGATAAAGGAATCAGGTATGTACCTTATTTTTTGAGCTGATATCATTTAAAAAAAACTTGAAACCTTACAACTACTAATGAGAGAAAACTGATTTACAAAAGGCACAAGATTTATCTACCAATATTTTGCAAAAAGGAAAAAATGAATTGAAACTGAATCACACATAAATT
The DNA here is from genome assembly GCA_034641835.2 of Pinus albicaulis. NCBI lineage: Eukaryota > Viridiplantae > Streptophyta > Pinopsida > Pinales > Pinaceae > Pinus > Pinus albicaulis. The sequence continues at coordinate 698,791,706 of CM076571.1, read as the reverse complement.
TATCTGTGGAATCCAACTAGGAAAAAACCCTCTTTCCTGTATTATCAATTAAGGAATATGATCTTCTACAAAGAATCTACTTCAAGCCTAAAGCCCCTACAATTCTAATCAACTCTTCACAAGAGCTGTCGAACACTTCTCAAAATAAACATACAATGAAAATCCTATTTCCTTGTACAATTAAACCCCTAAAAAATTAGGAATTTATCATATTTCCTTGCACAATTCCCAAGAGAAATAGGTTGTGTATAGATTATAGGGCATTGAACAAACTCACTCTCAAGAATAAATACCCCCTTACTAGGATAAATGATTTTTTGGATCAATTTCAATAAGGAAAATATTGCACCATGATGGAATTAAAGTATAGATATCACCAGGTTCGAGCCAAATAAGAAGATTCCTAGAGAACCACCTTCAAAACTAGACAAGGTTTGTATGAGTAGCTAGTTGTTCCATTTTGCCTATGTAATGCACAAACTACATTTATGATATTAATGAATGATGTACTTCTCCCTTTATAGATTCATTTTTTATTATCTATTTGAATGATATAATGGTATATAGTGCTACTAGGAGGAGAATATGTCACATTTGATGCAAGTGTTGGAAACATTCAAGAAGCATCAACTGCTAGAAAATCTCAAGAAGTGTGATTTTGTGTAGCAGTATTTAATGTATATGTGGTATGTGATCAGTGGTGGAGAGTTGAATATAGATCCATATAATATGGACGCCATCATAAAATTTCCAATTCCTACTAATGTTTCTGAGGTTAGGAGTTTCATTGGGGTAGCACAATACTTGAGGAAATTCATAGGCTTGTTTTCAAAAGTAGCAATATTGCTCCATGGCATAATAGCCAGCGGAAAGCGTTTCCAATGGGGAAGATTTTAGAAAATGGATTTTAAAGAGATAAATAAGAACATCAACCAAGCACCAGTTCTGGAATTACCAAACTGACAACAACCCTTTGAAGTGGAGAGAGATGTGAGTGGGTATGATATGGGAGTTCTCTTGATGCAGGGAGGAAATCCTGTATGCTACCATTCTAAAGCTTTTCATGGAGCAGTTCTTAGCTACCCTACCTATGACAAGGAACTCCATGACATCATCCAAGCTATGAGGAAGTGGGAGAATCATCTGAATAGAAAGAAGACAATAATCCCTTATATGACTAGTCATTATAGTACTTGTAGGCGCAAAGTAAGCTACAACAAATTAGGCATTACAAGTGTATGGAATCTTTACAACAGTGTCATTTTGTGATTAAATATAAGAAGGGAATCTCAAACAGGTTGGATGACATTCTTTCAAGGCCACCTACATGAAATATTACAACTTTGGGGACTCTTATATAGATGTAGCCATTCACACATGATCTGTACATAGAGGCATATTCAGAGGATGGGGACTTCAAGGAGGTGTATTAGCATTTGTAGAGTCAAAGTCACGTGCAAGATGGAAAAAATACCATTGAATACCATCTCTAGGATAGGTTAATATATAGGATATATAAGCTATGTGTTCCTAAAGGTGACTGATTGCAATGGATTATAGAGGCTCACACCTCTAAGGTTGCAGGTCACTTTGGTGTAGGGAAGACCGTGGCTAACTTGAAAATGTATGTGTATTGGCCCAAGATGTAAGAGAAGGTAGGTAGGTTCATAAGAGGATGTTTGCTTTGCTATACCAACAATCCTAACAATATCAAGCAAGGTATATATCATCCCTTACGTGTACTCGCTCATCCTTAGGAAAGCATTTCCATGGAATTTATAGGAGGCTTACTGACAACCAAGAAGGGATATGACTACCTGCTCATGGTAGTTGACAAGTTCAATAAGATGTGCGTTATGATGCCCTTTAAAAATACCATCAACGGGAAAGAAGTAACAAAATTGTTCATTGGATAGTTCTAGGTACACTTTGGGATACCAAGGAGCATCATTTCAAACAAGGATACAATATTTATTATTGCATTCTAGACTACATTCTGGGATAATATGAACACAAAGCTGAAGAGATGTACAAAATTCCATCCACAAATATATGGGCAAACAAAAGTAGTCAACATGATTTTGGTGGAGCTTTTTAGGGGATAAAACAAAAAGCATCCAAAGACCTAGGATGAAAATAGGGTATATATATAACATTCTTACAAAAAATCAATTCACACTTCTGGAAGAAAGCTCCCATTTGGATCTAGTTTTTGAGATTCAACAAGATGATGAGCTTAGTGAAAAGAGTCACCTTCACTAAGTGGGCCTACAGGCTATTTTTCGCACAAGTCTATCTTTAGACTATGTCTATTTTTAGACATGTTGATCATATTTCAGAAGTTGCGGGATGCTATTTGTGGATGGTTGATCAAGTTGAAAAAATAGATGAAACTCTATTTTTAGAATACTGGGCAAAGTCTATTTATAGATCGTAAATCTAAAAATAGATGCATGTCGATTATTATTAGCTCTTCATAATAATCAGCCTTTAAACAAAAACTTATTCTCTTGGAGCACTTTAGTTCAGTGCACAGATGTGGCACAGCAACTGACAGAAGGAATTATTCTATTCCTGAGGGTTTATTGGAGCTATTGCATAGAGGACTCAGTTAGAACTCTAGAGGCAGAGTTATGACAGAGTTGGAAGAAGTAGTTATGGATTTGTATTCAGTTTAACCTAGTTAGACTCAGTTGAGCTAGTTGTATCTAGTCTAACTAGTTGATACACTAGTGAGAGTGGAGTGAATTAATTAGTTAATTAATTCATAAATAATAACTCATTAATCAACTAAACAATACAGCAGTTAACTACAGTGCATTGCAGTTTCAGTGGAGACCAATGGAGAGATAGGTGAAAGGGCAAGATAGACTATCTGTTTTGACTATTAGTGATGCATTGATTGCATAAAACACATAGTGTAGATGAAAATGAGGTTTTCATAGCCAATGCAAGAGTAATTAAAATTCATTTATAGCTATTCTTCAGAAAATATTGCGTAGTGGAGGTAGGCTAGCAGGTGGCAAAGATCAATGCATGGATTTGCAAGATTAGGCCTGATTAGTGTATGACAATTGTACTATACTGAGAGCTTGTGATAAGCTTTGTATGTTGTATGAGATTATCATCTGATATCCATGTTACATAATATATAGTTGGGGTTTTCAACTTCAGGCTTTCTCGGTTAAAAACTGTGCTATGTGCGATTGATAATTTTTGTTTATGCTTCACATGTGTGTGCAATTAATTTTTCCGCAAAAGATTAACAAGTGGAATAGATTTAGTATCTTGCATAAAGTTAAATAGTGTGAGATCAGGTGGATCTTGGACATATGAATTCTTAGTGCATATAATTTCTACATGGCATCAGAGCATTGTTGATTGAAGATTCCAATTGTGAAGTGAGTTTGTGCTAGTGGACAATTCGAATTTGCTACACAAGATTCTTGGTGCAGAAATTGAGTATACATTGAAATGCCTTTCAACGGGTTGAGATTTGAGTATGCCCTTGATGGGAGCTCAAATTACATAGCCTGGAAGGACAATATGGAGGCGGTGCTAGAGGATAATGGGTTGAAGGAGTTCATCAATAGCGATGTTCCTACGCTGTTATCTAGCGATGCTGCATTACTCGATGCATGGCAAAAGAAGACTGCAAATATTAGGAGGATTCTATTGGAAGGTGTGAAGGGCCACATTGTGTCCAACCTTCATGAGAAAGCCACTCCATTATTGATGTGGAAGGCTTGGAAAGACTTTTTCCAAAGCAAAAGTGTTGGAAAGATGATGCAGGATGTTGTCCTTGATGGCAACCCACTGAATGAAGATGAAGACATGCGACTGTTGACATGTGTTTTCCTTGATGGAAATCCACCTGATGAAGTTATGCTTGACTTGATGGACTTAGTAAATGATGTAAATCTGATGTGATATGATGTTTTGATGCTGAGTGTTGTTCTTGAAAGGCAACCCACTTGATGAAGATGATGACAACTTGATCAAGTTGTGCTTGAGAGAATGTGTTCCTGATGAAGAAAATATGATGTATCTACAGCGTGTACAAAAGGCAATGAAGAAAAGAATTCAGAATGTACTCAAAGTATGATGAAAAGAGTATATCTCTATGTATACGCGGTTTGGCCTAAGGGAAGTCGCGTATGCACGCGGAAAGGAACGTTCCAAGTCGCGTATGGGCTAAAGCGCTCAAAAAGTGCAAAACCAAGGGTATCCACCTTGGTATTGACCCATGGTATTGGGTAATGATCCGCCTAATTGACCCCGTTCAGGTTGTTTTGGGCTCATGGTATTGTTTTGGCCCATGGTATTGAAAAAGGGGCTCATGGTATTGAAAAAGGATAAACCTATATAAGGAGAACAAATTCATTGTGCATAACATGAGTGTGGGTGCAAGATGTCTGAGCTTGAATGAATACTTCTCTCTGAAGTATATCTGAATTGAAAGGGTTACACCTGAATGATAAATCTGAATGTATGATGCACCAATGATGAAGAAGGGGATCTAGATCTGAATTGCTCTTGTATTTGCTAGATCTGATTATGGAAGGCTTAGATCTGTGATGAGGCGAGCATCTAGGCGAACATCTCTCTGAAGCAAAAGGGTAGATCTGAACTGAACATCTGATCTGATGAAGTATGCTGCTCTGTAATGATTGAAGATCTATACGCTACTTTGCCCCGGAGGAAGCGCGTATATACGCGGCTTCAGCGAAGAGAAAGCGGTATGCGCAATAAAATATACACTAAGGTATACGCTGGTTTGTGTGGACGGAAGCGCGTATATACGCGACATCAGAGAAAGGAAAGCGCGTATGCAAACTAGGGTTTGCTGAAGCAAAGGGGTATGAAATATCTGATCTATTCTGCTGTGTTTCTGCTATCTGATCTGTGTTGATATGTATCTTTTGGTGATGTATGGTTGAACTTAAAAGTATGGAAAGGGTCCAGTGTGAAAATATGATGAAATGTGGCCTGCAAGTGTTGTTCTATTGAAGTTGTTGGATCCAGTGTGAAAATTGATGAAACGTTGTCCATAGAGGTGCTGAGGGTTGTAGCCTTCAGTCAGGGGGTCGTAGCTCCCTTCCAGGTGAGGCTGGTAAACGAGATCGGGGGGTCGTAGCTCCCTTCCAGGTGAGGCTGGTAAACGAGTCGGGGGGTTGGAGCTCCCTTCCAGGAGAGGCTGGTAAACGAGCGCAGGTGGGTGCCTGCGTGCTGGTCAAGTCTGCGCCAGCACATATGTTGTAAGATGTTTTCTCTATAATAAAATATTGAAGGCTGAGCAACTGCAGCGGTGGTTTTCTCCCGATTTGGGTTTCCACCTAAAAATCTTGGTGTTCATGTGTGATTCTTTGTGTGATGGTTTATTCTGTTCTTACTGCACATGTTTATTGTTTATTGAACATCTGATGAATGAATGATGGAATAATATAAGTGAATATTTAATGACAGATCTAGATCTCTGTGTATACGCTAGTTTCATAAAGGGGATCCGCGTATATACGCTAGTTTACTGAAGGAAAGTAGCTTATGGGTTTTAAGGAATGAAAAAGTAAAAAGTTGTGAATATGCAGTAAATACTGATTCACCCCCCCCTCTCAGTATTTTCCCAACAATGGGTATCAGAGCGTGGTCCTTCTGCAGAAGCTTGATCGCTTGAAGGAGATCCGTCGCAATGGGAAGGAAGCAAAAGAAGAAGGCTACTGAAAAGGAGATATCTCAGAAAACATGTGCAGCAGAAAATGAAGAAGATGAAACAGCTATTGATTGTTGTTCTTGTGATAAAATTTCCTGTGCATGCAATGGTGAAGATAGTGAAAGTAAAGTTTTAGATCTAAAGGAAGCTATCAAGAAAATTGAAGATCAACAAAGATCATTTAATAAAAGCGAAGCTATGTACAAAGAGTTAATCTCTAGAATGAAAGAACAGATGAACAAGTATCAAAGGTTGTATGACAATGTAACCAATCAATGTAAGGGACTTGAAGCAGAAAACGTTTCTCTAAAAACGGATCTGGAAAAATCAAAAGGGAAGAATAAAGGTCTTGAAGTTGGAATCATCACTCTACAAGAAAAACTTAAAGCATCAAGTAAGAAAAGTGAGGAACCTCTACAACCATTTGAATATGAAGAACTTGGAGCAAAAATCTGGTCTGTCATGGAAGAATCTCTACAAGCAGATCTTGAAGAATCAAACAAAAAGAATGCAAGACTTGAAGCCGAAATCGTCTCCCTCAAAGAAGATCTCGAAGAATCAAACAAGAATAATGAAGAACTCTTACAAACTTTTGAAGAACAAGGAAAAGGGTTGAAAGAAGAAATTCTAAATCTGAATCATCAAGTAGAAGATGGAAGAAGGAAAGAAGAAAGCATGACAAAGCTATGTCAAGCCTTGGAAGTTGAGGTAAACATTCTCAAAGGTAAATTAGAAGAAAAGGTAAAACTTTTGAGGTTTCAAGATAGTACTAATATCTTGGACAATATTCTGAGTAATCAAAGGTCTCCTTCTATCAAACTTGGTCTTGGTTTTCATGAAACTGTTAAAGGAGAATCTAGCTCACAAGGAGGTGCTAAAGAATCAAAGGATATCAATGCAAAATCTGAAGTATTGAAAGAGTCAAAAGATCAACCAACAATCATGAATTCTCAAAGGAATTCATTCAAGAACGTTGAATGTTTTAAATGTCATAACTATGGGCATGTTGCAACAAATTGCAGGAGCAGATCATTTCAGCCACAAACAAACATGTTCTACTCAAGGTACTCTAGTTTCTTCAGGGGATATTGTTTCTCATGTAACATGTATGGACATAAAGCAGCTGATTGTAAAAAGAGGAAGATTAGAAATACTCATCATGATTCTTATGTTTATTTCTCTGGTCACATGAGATGTTATGCTTGTAACAAGTATGGACATGTAGAAAAAGAATGCAGGATGAACAGATCTGGGAAAGTGGATAACTTCCAGCACACAGATAGAAAGTTCAAACAAATCTGGAAGAAGAAGGAGGACCGATCAGAAACTTAGGGAATTCAGACCCTACTGCAGTCATCCGCTTCTGAAGCTTACTTCTCTGATTGACTGCAGGAATGATGTGAGATACATTATGAGATTTAGTAATGTATCGTCACAGGGGGAGCAATGCATGATGACTCTCATGGTTGATTTGATTACTTTTGTTATATGAATTTCTGACAGTGCATCTGGTATAATGAAAATACAGGAACATAAGGTAAATTTGCAGGAGGAGATGAAGGTGTGAAATTTTCTATATTTCACCTTCCATACGCGGTTTCTATGAAACAAAGTCGCGTATACACGCGAGTTACAGCAGACACAGTCGCGTATGCATTAATGGTAAGAAAATTTAACTGATAGCTGAAGATCTGGAGCAGAGGTCCAGGGGGAGCATCAGTCTGACTGCTGATGATTGCACTATTAGCATTATTCTGGTTATACTCATAATAATGAAATGATACATGGGTTCTTGTGTTGAACATTATGGATGAAGCCTTGTTGCTTTATGATGAAGAGCATTCGTTGTTGAGATGAAAGTCTTATAATTCAGAGATGAGGACAGATCATGCAGAGATTGTTGCTGATGACTTGTTGTTGAAGGTGCTTCAGATTGCAAGCTAAGGAAGAGCATTGGTTTAGGGGGAGCAGCAGGTTGAATACTAATGATTGCATTGTTGGAAATATGACTGCTTATTATTTGGTTATTGTGATACTCATGCTCAAATGATGATGGCTTGGTACATGGTTTATGATGATGAGACGTTGAATGAGCTATGTTTACTGCTTGCTGAAGCTTATCTGTTGGATGAAATTGGAAGTCTTATGATTCAGAGATAAGAATAGTTCATGCAGAGCTTGTTACTATGGTTGAGATCTTTTGCCTACATATGTTACTTCATGTTAAATCTTAAATATCATGGTGATGTTGGACCACATGGATGATTGCTTGACACTTATGTGAAGATGTTGTTCTGATATGACAATCTCTCTTGGAAAGATTGTATTGATGCTGCAAAGAATCTGAAGGCTTGGTTACTATTGTACTGATGCCACAACCATTGGATGACGCTTGAAGACACAACTACACCATTCTATCTATCCCAGTCTAGGGCATTCAAATGTCTCGCAAAGAAGTCGAACACCGTCTTTTGGTTTTGAAAAGAATCGTATTCCGGTTGAAATTTAGAAGATGAGATGAATCTTGGGATACGTGTTTCGATGCTTATCACTTCTTTGCGTACATACGCGGTAGTTCCCCGTACGGAAACTTCGTATTACTAGTTTTCGTCGACAATTTTTGGTTGGTTTCAGCTTCTTGATGTACCGCAATGTTGTCGGTATCTCGATACCGTTTGATATTTCCGTGTGTTCCGTGCCTCATAAGTCGATTTCTGTCGTTTTGATGAAGTGGCCTTGATGATTTTGTTGGTGGAAGTTTTCGTAGATGCACAAACTAGGGGGAGCCTTAGTCATTTGGAAAGATTGCTTGGTTGCACAGATTCAGGGGGAGCATTAGTTTTGCTGAGTATAATGCATTGCTGGCATTATGGTGGTTCTGATATATGATCTCTCTTGAGGTCTTTTTGGTATCAATTATGAAAATTCATATTTGTACTTTCATGAAAATGTCTGGTTAAGACCCATGTTGTAAAATTGTAATATTCAGTCATGTAAGGACTTGTCAATTTGTAAACCCACTTGGTTGGGTAGCTGAGTCATGTTTGTCAACCCACTTGGTTGGGTAGCTGAGTCAAAATTGTAAACCCACTTGGTTGGGTACTTGAGTCTCATATGTAAATCCACTTGGTTGGATATTTGATGTAAGTATGAGTCATTGGTGATAGGAACTTCATAGAGTCATGTACTTCATTGAAAATATGATTGAAGATTCAGCATGAACTCAGGGGGAGCTTGGTCACTTCAGTATACATCAGATCTGCAGAACGCTTCTTCTACATGAGGAGAAAGGGGGTGAGTGTGTTGGTTTTGATCCGCCCGTTGCCCTTGATGTCAAAGGGGGAGAGTGTGTTGGTTTTGATCTGCTGGTTTTGCCCTTTGCCCTTGATGTCAAAGGGGGAGAGTGACATGGTGTTTGAATGATGCCAAAAATGGAGAGAGTGACATGGAAAATAGGGAGAATGACATGGTGTCATTGTATTCTTAATGTATCTATCTGTTGTGGTAACCAAACACCATCATGGTTGCCATCAAGTCCAAAGGGGGAGATTGTTGGAAATATGATGCAAGATGTTGTCCTTGATGGCAACCCACTGAATGAAGATGAAGACATGCGACTGTTGACATGTGTTGTCCTTGATGGCAATCCACCTGATGAAGTTATGCTTGACTTGATGGACTTAGTAAATGATGTAAATCCGATGTGATATGATGTTTGTTGACAATATGATGCTAAGTGTTGTCCTTGAAAGGCAACCCACTTGATGAAGATGATGACAACTTACTTGATGAAGTTGTGCTTAAGAGAATGTGTTCCTAATGAAGAAAATATGATGTTTCTACAGTGTGTACAGAAGGCTATGAAGAAAGGAATTCAGAATGTACTCAAAGTATGATGAAAAAGAGTATGTCTCTTGGTATACGCGGATTGGCCTAGGGGAAGTCGCGTATGCACGCGGAAAAGAACGTGCCAAGTCGCGTATGGGCTAAAGCGCTCAAAAGGTGCAAAACCAAGGGTAACCACCATGGTATTGACCCATTGTATTGGGTAATGATCCGCCTAATTGACCCCGTTCAGGTAGTTTTGGGCTCGAGGTATTGTTTTGGCCCATGGTTTTGAAAAAGGGGCTCATGGTATTGAAAAAGGAAAACCTATATAAGGAGAAGAAATTCATTGTGCAAATCATGAGTGTGGGTGCAAGATGTCTGAGCTTGAATGAATACTTCTCTCTGAAGTATATCTGAATGGAAAGGGTTACACTTGAATGACAAATCTGAATGTATGATGCACCAATGATGAAGAAGGGGATCTAGATCTGAATTGCTCTTGTATTTGCTAGATCTGATTATGGAAGGCTTAGATTTGTGATGAGGCGAGCATCTAGGCGAACATCTGTCTGAAGCAAAAGGGTAGATCTGAACTGAACATCTGATCTGATGAAGTATGCTACTCTGTAATGATTGAAGATCTATACGCTACTTCGCCGCGGAGGAAGCGCGTATATACGCGGCTTCAGCGAAGAGAAAACTCGTATGCGCAATAAAATATACACTGAGGTATACGCTGGTTTGTGTGGACGGAAGCGCGTATATACGCGACATCAGAGAAAGGAAAGCGCGTATGCAAACTAGGGTTTGCTGAAGCAAAGGGGTATGAAATATCTGATCTATTCTGCTTTGTTTCTGCTATCTGATCTGTGTTGATATGTATTGGTTGGTGATGTATGGTTGAACTTAAAAGTATGGAAAGGGTCCAGTGTGAAAATATGATGAAATGTGGCCTGCAAGTGTTGTTCTATTGAAGTTGTTGGATCCAGTGTGAAAATTGATGAAACGTGGTCCATAGAGGTGCTGAGGATTGTAGCCTTCAGTCAGGGGGTCGTAGCTCCCTTCCAGGTGAGGCTGGTAAACGAGATCAGGGTCGTAGCTCCCTTCCGGGTGAGGGCTGGTAAATGGTCGGTTGCTGGTTGGAGCTCCTTCTAGGATGGAGCGACGCAATTGGGTGCTGTCTTTGAGTCGAGTACAACTATTTGTATGTTGTAGATGTTTTCTCTATAATAAAATATTGAAAGGTGAGCAACCACGTGAGAGTGGTTTTCTCCCGATTTGGGTTTCACAAAATCCTGGTGTTCATGTGTGATTCTTTATTGATGGTTTATTGTCATTATACACGTATTTCTTGTTATTAGTTATACGGTAGATGAATGATGGAATAATATAAGTGAAGATTTAATGACAGATCTGAATTTCTTGAATATACTGACCATGTCAGCGATTTCATAAAGGATCCGCGTATATACGCTAGTTTGCGAAGAAGTAGCGTATGGGTTTTAAGGAATGAAAAAGTAAAAAGTTGTGAATATACGATGCATCTTAAAGTTTACCCCCCCCCCCCCCCCCCCCTCTCAGTATTTTCCCAACAAAAAGTGACCAGAGGAAGTTGGCGCTTAAAGATAAGCTCAGAAGAATAAAAATGGAGAAAGGCAATAGTATTCCAAAATAGCTCACGAAGTTTTTCCATTGCAAGGATGAACTGGGAAGTGTGGGGGTTACTATTGATGAAGAATACTTGGTGAGCTTGGCTCTCCTTAGGCTTCCGAAGAGTTGGCATAGCTACGAAGACTTTGTCAATGGATGGGAGAAACTGTCAGGATGGGTGAGACTTTGGTCGGATCTTGTTCAAGAGGCGATAAGGTGGGGTACCAGGGATGGATATTCATTGAAGAATGAAGATGAAGATAATTTCACTTTGGCTGCCAACGCAAGGAAAGGGAAGGGGAAGAAAAATCCTTCTAAATCCGATGCGAAAGGCAAGAAGTAGGACTTGTCCAAAGTGAAGTGTTTTCCCTGTCATGAGCATGGACATTTCACCATTAATTGTCCAAAGAAGAAGAAGAAGAAGCAGGTTTCTGGATCAGAATCTTGAGAGGCCTTACCCTCATAATTTGAGATATATTTTTCTTTTATCGCATGCTTGGTTTCAAGCTGCATGGGATCGGTGTGGTATCTTGACAGTGGTGCGTCTTTCCATATGATGGGAGACAAAGAGTTGTTTAGTGACTTGGAGGAGAAAGACCTCGAGATGCATATAGAGATGGGCGATGTTGGTCGGTACAGTGCGACTGGCATTAGGACCATTACCTTTGAGAGGGATTCCGGTAATCCATTTTTGTTGAATAATGTCATGCATGTTCCAGGTCTGAAGAAGAACTTGGTCTCAGTCGTAATGCTGGAAGATAGTGGTTATGATGTTGTTTTCAGTGAGGGAAAAGCCTTCCTTCGACATCAAACAATGGTTCAAACCAATAAGATAGGGGTTCGAATTAAGAATCTCTATAAGCTGGAGGAATATGGTTGCACTGCAATGGTGGGAAAAGTAGAAGAAGTGGTGAGCTGGGATGAGGGCAACTTATGGTACAGGAGATTAGGCCATCTTCACCATGGTGCTTTGAATTTTTTGTAGCAAATTTCTACTGGACTTCCCAAGGGTACTCTTGCGCACTCAGATCATTGCAAAGGATGTACAATGGGTAAGTTTGTAAATACCACCTTTCATGAGAAGGAGAACCGTGCTTCAGTGATCCTAGAGAGAATTAGCACAGACGTGTGTGGACCATTCTCAGTTGCTTCAACAACAAAACACATGTATTATGTGATATTTGTTGATGAATTTTCTCGTAGATGCTGGATCTTCTTCATGCAGAAGAAGAGTGAAACGTTCTCAAAGTTCGGTGAGTTCAAGGCATTGGTGGAGAAGGAGTTGGGGAAGTAGGTGAAACCTCTAAGGAGTGATAATGGTGGTGAATACATCTCGGGAGAGTTCAAAGACTTCTGTAGCAAAGAAGGAATTCGAAGAGAACTCATAGCGCCTCATAACCCACAGCAGAATGGGGTCACGGAGAGAAAGAATAGAATGATCGTGGGTGTTGCATGAGCGATGTTGCATGACTACAGCCTATCGATGCACTTGTGGGTAGAAGCATGCAACAATGCGGTTTATGTGAAAAACTGGTGTCCTCATAGAGTACTTGGCATGAGTACACCTAAAGAATCTTTTACTGGTAAGAAGCCTAATATTTCTCATTTGAAGATTTTTCGCTCACCTCTTTACATTCATGTGACAAAGAATTCTAGGAAGAAGTTGGAGCTGACTGTAGAAGTGGGGATATTTTTGGGGTACATAGAAACACCCCATAACTGTCGTGTGTATTTTCCAAATAGTCGGATTATTGTTATGCAACGAGATATAAAATTCAATGACATGAAATCCATGCAGTTGTCACTTGAGAGGGAGCTACACTTGCATGCGGAGGAGGAACTTCTTGTTCCCAAAGATGAGCCTCTGGATGTGGATCAACCACAGGAGGAGAGTCATGGAGCGGAGGAGTCCAATCATGCAGAACCAAACATCAAACAAGGTAGAAAGCGTACCACAGAAGTTGAGAGACTGAAGGTGGATGCGGCACAAAATGTAGGAGTCCCTACATCACAGCGCAAACACAGACTGTCACCTGACCGATATACTGGATACATGGCTCTTATGAGCAAGCGTATTGTGATAGAGCCATCTTCTTTTGAAGAAGCAGTGTGGGAGCCCACATGGGTAGATGCCATGGTGGAGCAGTATGACTCCATTGTCAGAAACAGTGCTTGGGAGAATGTTCCAAGGCTAGTGGGAAAATCAGTTGTAGGATCAAGATGGATCTATAAGGTAAAGAAAGCTACTGATGGGAGCATCAAGAAGTATAAGGCAATATTTGTTGCCCGAGGCTTCTCACAGATTGAGGGGATTGACTATGAAGAAACCTTTGCACCTGTCGCATGGTATTCTTGCATATGGACCATCCTTTCTCTCTCAGCGTAGATGGGTTAGCACATTCATCAGATGGATGTGAAGACTACATTCCTTAATGGGATCATTGAGGAAGAGGTGTACATTGATCAGCCCGAAGGATTTGAGATCTTCAACAGCGAGTCGCATGTGTGCAAGCTCAAAAGAGTGTTGTATGGGCTGAAACAAGCACCCCGTACTTGGTACGCTCATACCGACAATTATCTCACTGGACTTGGCTTCACCAAGAGTGAGGCAGATGCAAAACTTTACCAGATTGTGGTTCAGGGTAAGCTTTTGATGATTGTACTTTATGTTGATGATTTGATACTAATGGGTGATGAGCAGTTGATACACTCATGTAAGGATGGTCTTGCAAAGGAGTTTGAGATGAAGGATTTAGGCCTCCTTCATTATTTCCTTGGATTAGAAATATGGCAGCGGGAAGGTGAACTGTTTGTGTCTCAAGGCAAGTAAGCCCTGGAGATACTGGAGAAGTTTCACATGCAAGGTTGCACGCCTATCGACACTCCTCTTCTAGGAAATTGGAAGAAAGAGGATGCTACATCGACAGAGATAGTGGATGCCACTGTTTATCGACAGTTGGTCGGTTCTCTCATGTATTTAGTCAATGCAAGACCAGACATATGCTATGCAGTGAACCAAATTTCACAAGCGATGGTTAAGCCTACAAAGCTCTTTTGGAAGGCAGGAAAGCATGTCCTGAGATATGTCAGGGGCACATCTGAGTATGGTTTATGGTATAGACAGATGGATGAGGTGAATTTGCATGGCTTCAGAGATGCAGATTGGGCAGGAATCCCAACAGACGGAAAGAGCACATCAGGGGGGATTTTCAGTATTAGATCTATGGCAGTTTCTTGGTACAACAGGAAACAAAGATCCGTGACACTCAGTTCAGTGGAAGAAGAATACATGAAAATAAGTTTAGCTACATGTGAGGCTATCTGGATGAGGATGATTATGGTTGGTTTGTTCGATTCACATTTAGATCCCATGATGATTCATTGTGATAATATAGTTTTATTGAACTCTAGGTTACTCCTGTGCTTCATGATAGATCTAAACATATTGATATCCGATATCATCATATGAGAGATTGTCTGCAGGGGAAGATCATGTTGATTCAGTACATTCCTATGGAGGATTAGGATGTAGATATTCTGACGAAGGCGCTCACTAGGAGAAAATTCGAATACAATAGAGGCAGGATTGGGGTGAAGGATAATCCCTATCTTATTGAGAGGGAGTGTTGAGATTCAACAAGATTATGAGCTTAGTGAAAAAAGTCACCTTCACTAAGTTGGCCCGCAGGCTATTTTTGGCGCAAGTCTATTTTTAGACTATGTCTATTTTTAGACATGTCGATCATATTTCAAAAGTTGCAGAATGCTATTTGTGGATGGTTGATCAAGTTGAAAAAATAGATGAAATTCTATTTTTAGAATATCGGGCGAAGTCTATTTATAGATTGTAAATCTAAAAATAGATGCATGTCTATAATTATTAGCTCTTAATAATAATCAGACTCTAAACAACAACTTATTCTCTTGGAGCACTTCTGTTCTACGCACAGATGTGGCACAACGGCTGGCAGAAGGAATTACACTATTCCTCAGGGTTTACTGGAGCTATTGCATGGAGGACTCATTTATAACTCAAGTGGCAGAGTTATGAGACAATTGGAAGAAGTAGTTATGGAGTTGTATTCAGTTTAACTCAGTTAGACTTAGTTGAGCTAGTTGTATGTAGTCTAACTGATTGATATACTAGTGAGAGTGGAGGGAATTAATTAGTTGATTAATTCATAAATAATAACTCATTAATCAACTAAACAATACAATAGTTAACTACAGTGCATGGTAGTTTCAGTGGAGACTAGTGGAGAGATAGGTGAAAGGGCAAGATAAACTATCTGTTGTGACTATTAGTGATGCATTGATGCGTCAAACACATAGTGGAGATTCCAATGAGGATTGCATAGTCAATCCAAGAGTATTTTGAATTCATTTAGAGCTATTCTTCAAGAGAGATTGCGCAGTGGAGGCAGGTTAGCAAGTGGCAAAGATCGGTGCATGGATTTGCAAGATTAGGCCTGGTTAGTGTATGACGATTGGACTGTACTGAGAGCTTGTGATAAGCTTTGCATGCTTGTATGAGATTTTCACATTGTCTTCATGTTACATAATATATAGTTGGGGTTTTCAAGTTCATGCTTTCCCGGTTAAAAAATTGTGTTGTGTGTGATTCATAATTTTTGTTTATGATTCACATGTGTGTGTAATTAATTTTTCTACAAAATATTAACAAGTGGAATAGATTCAGTAGCTTGCATAAAGTTAAATAGTGTGAGATTAGGTGGATCTTAGACATATGCATGCTTAGTGCATATAATTTCTACACTTGTTTTGAATATTTTCCACCTTCACCTTTAGATATTGCATATGGGAAATAAGAAGGAATGAGGGAATATCTTCAGGAGATGCTTTGATGGATGAAAAATCTATAGAGAAGATCACGAAGATGCATTTACATGTACAAGAAATCATTCAAAACTCACAATAGAAGAATAAGTTCAGACATGATCAACATAGAATAGATAATTCATTGAAGGTGGGAGACAAAGTGTGGTCACAGTTGAACAAGGAGCAGTTACAGGGTCCTGGTCAGAGAATCAAGGCTCTGTGGTATGTTACCTTTGAGATACTAAAAAGGTGGGCAATAATTCCTATAGACTCAGTTTACCACCATATATGTGCATTTACTCAATTGTGAATTTAGAGAATTTGAAAGTAAATGAGCCTTCCATGGTAGATCAAGAAGAGGAACATGTCCTACATTCTTTGGGGGATTTGACATCATATTCTAAGGCACATTTTATAGAAGATATAATTTTTTATAAGAGTTCGAGAACTACAAGATGGGGGAACATGACCTTTGGTAGATTGCATTGAAGGGACAACTTCTAGGAAAAGCTAAATGGTACAGAAGAGAGAAGGTGGAGGAAATATTTCCTCACCTCATTTAGTAGAAGATTTTGGGAACCAAAAAACTCTCAAAATAGGGAGGTATGATCCACATTGGGTCATTATATTGTTTTTCATCCATATCGATACATTTGAGGTGGAAATAGTGGAGGAATCGATTCACGGGACTGTTTTTACATGCGGTAACCAGTTTGGAAAAACGAGGCCTCAAAGATTCTGGGAGCGTTTTGAGAAATGAAACGACGTTTTTTGGGCTTAAAATGCTTCCACCAACATGTGAATCCTTTCATTTTATTCTACACACAAATATTTTCAATGAAGTAAGAAGTCTATCAATCAGAGTTCATATGTAAAAATTATGCCACTTAGAAGTTGACATCACTATTTTCACGCCTATAGATTTGGAGGATGTCATGTGAGCCCCCATTATTCATAGAAAAATGGCTAGCCATTTGATTATGATGCAAAATACTTTAGAAGAGTCTATATTGTAACTTTAGTTAAGAATTGATGTAGTCAAAATTAACCACTAGTAGGATATCAGACAATGTTATAATCAAGCCACTAGGAGGAAGAGACAATCCATTGTTTTGAAAGAATTTTATTCCATAGTTGAGCAAAGATAACCAAGAGAGATAGGAAGTGGAGCACACAGAGAGGATTTGTTTATTGTAGAAGCCCACAAGCCATAGGCCAAACTTCTTTGTACATGCATTCATATTTCCAGATAGAGAAAGAGAGCAAAGAGGTCTCACCTCCCAGTTGGGCTTTCTATTGAAAGGGTTTTCCAAAGAATATTTTGTGTCTAAGGTGTGTGTGTGAGCTTGTTTTATTTTCTCTATTTTTCTACATAATTCCCATTCACTCGTATTCACTAATTATAATTAAATATACATAATTTCCATTCACATGCATGCACTAATTACAGTTAAATCTACAAATAGTAAAGTTCAATAAAAATGTAATAGTCTAAAATTATGAGACTTATAATATAATATTATCATACCTATTGTGACAACAGTTGACTGATCATCTTTTGGTTGGGAGGAGATGACTTCTTCTCTCTTAAATCTGGTGAATACTTGATTTGAATTCAAAAACATATTAATCTTCTCTTTGAGTTCATATTGTATATCTAAATAACACAATATTATGAATTTGTAATGATAGTATGATTTTTTTGAGAGATGAAATTACCCCTCTAGTTAAAATATTGGTGAGAGAGGTATGTGTCCAATATTGGACAAGAAATAAGTAAATATATGACAAATCTATTATTGAGAAAATCGTAATAGGGTATAATCTGTCATAATTAATCCTCTCACCAAATGTGAGAATAGTAAAATAACTGTAGGAAATGGTGAAGCAAGGTCAGACTAACAATGCAAATGATATACACGCGAAATGTGGGACAACTAAATTTTTTATGACGTGCGACATACTAATAATAAAATATGGAAAGAGCTAGATTACTCAAATATAATATGTAAACATGTAACCCTCTGCGTATGAAAAATAATTTAAAGAAAATACTTAAGACCTCGGCCAGCCCTTGAGGTCAAGTCATTCCTAGTAGCCTCATAGACAGTTTGTAACCAAATGTGAGAATAATAAAATAAATGTATAAAATTGTGAAGAAATATCAGACTAACAATGCAATACATTGGAAACGTGGGAGAACTGATTTGTTTAAGACTGGCGACATACTCATAATAAAATATACAGAGAGCTGGATTAATCAAAGATATAGCTAAATATGTAAACATGTAACCATATGTGTATGAAAAATAATTTAAAGAAAATAGTTAAGACCTGGGTTAGCCCTTGAGGTCAACTCTTTCATAGCAGCCTCATAGGTTGTCGAAGGTCAGAGACATTATTATAGTAATGCATAACTGGTTAAGAAATAACAATTACAGTCAACATTTAACCCATTTTCAAATGAGGAAAAAACTAATATTCTTTGTTAGAGTATCATGACACGAGAAACCATAAATATATTAAATATTTAACAATGTAACATCTAAATTGTTGCATTGGTAATTCTATGTGCTGATTAAGGAAGCCTTGTTTGAGCATAGTAGACCATGCACAAAAAGCAAAGAGTAGAATCGCATGTAGTATATTTAGCGGGAATAAAACACAAAAGAAAATAGGTGCAATGAATTTGGAGTCTCCACCATCTACAAGAATTCTGTAACAACGTTCAACGGAGTTGAACTATTTAAAAAATATATATACATTACATACAATAATATTAACCCTCATACACTATTATTAACCCTGAGGGGTTTTTATATTAATATTGATAATTAAAAAATTCCACGCGGCTCTCATACATCAGCTGCAAAGTCTGGATAAGGAATGGCCTCATGCTCATGACATCCTAGTTAAAAAAAAATTGTTTAAAAGTTGCGCAATTAATTGAGAAGTGTGGTCAGTCATTTTGGCAGAAAACCCTAGAGCGAAAGGAAATAAGTATGCGTTCAGAAAAGGAAGCTAGAGGTATCAACCAAAATTGTGATTTTAGAAATATAGTGCCTCAGTTGGAGTGTCATACCCTCAATTTGAATTCAGAAGAAAACAAAAGGCCAGTTTTAAAGAAGAATAAGTTGGGGAGGGATGAAAATAGCCAGAGAAGGGAAGAAACTACAACCAACCGTTGACTCTAGTAAATTAGTACCACCCTATTGAGACAAATAAAGCATCTAAGTCAATACACTCATTAAGTTTAGTGAATCTAATACGGTGAAAACTCCAACAAGAGTGTAAGGGTTTACCCTTGTAAACCTCCAACCACGATTGGCAACTGGCAAACGAAAATAGTTCTTTGAGTCATGCTAAGTAGGTAGGGGGCCACTGCTATATGTCACGACAAGGATTGAATGTAGCATGTGGAGAACCCTTAATCTGTAATACTTCCACCAAGGGAAGAACTAGAAGGAAAATTAGAAAAAAAAAAATAGGTCTGTACAATTCTACAAACAAAATAAGGATATAGGTTTCATTGTAGACGTATTAACTTGCCAGATGATGTTGCATCCTCATAGTGGAAGCAGAACCCTCATATAGTTACGAGGGGTAAGCGTAGTGATTCCAGACAGTGTTTGAGGCTCAGATAGGGAAAATGCCACAATTATGGCAGCGTTTGGGGTGATGGTTACACCCAAACCCAACCCTAACTCCGGTGAACCGTCCGATGAGCAGATTTGCAGATGGACAAGCCATATTGTGCCACTAGCTTCCCACTAACTTTAGCCACATGCTAGCCTAAGAATCTAGAATGGAAAACTCCCAAATAGTTTTAAGATGTGAGACTGGAATGAAACTTTAATATTCCCAAAACCATAGTTCATACCTTCATAACCAAACAGCTACATGGAGGGATGTTGATAAACTAAACAAATACTCGTCATTGAATATCCACAAAGTCATATATGGATTAATGAAGGTACACTAGATGTTGCAAATTACCATTAGGATAGGAACCTCACAAAATCAGAGGAGCTAGGAGCTATTCATCCATTATAGCCCTAATCTTATTCGAAATTTCTCATGGTGATCATGGTAACAACAAGTATCCAATGTTACTTTATAGGGAAAATGCATGTAAAGGTACAACTAAATGAGTAATGTAGGAGCTAAGTAAGGTAGAATATATATATATATATATATATATTCATGGGAAAGTAATACAAAAAATATTTACTAGTACATGTTATAAGGTGTAGATGTTATATTTTTATCACAACTATTTCATATTTGATTGTAATACTAACAACTAACCTAGTGAGTACAATGAGAATGAGATTATTGATATTTTATAATGCTTTAACTTAAAAGTTATCAAATATGTTTAATCATTTATGTTTTTATCATAAATGACATTCTTTTTTATTTAAAGTGATTTTATAAAAGATACATGTAAACTCCTAATTGAGAAGGTATGGAATCATGCATTTCCCTTATCGGGGACTCTACAATGTACCTCAGTGCTCATAATACCATAAAAAAGTTAAACTAAATTCTAGTTTTTTTATAAATTATTATTAGTAGTTATAAAAAAAATGCAGTTTTATGTGTATGTGTGTTTAACCACATGCCCAAAATATTGTAAATAATTTTATATGACACTAGTTAACATCACATTTTTTGAATTAAATAATTTAATTAAAAACTTAGAAAAAGCATAATTTTTTTAAAAAATAAATCTCAACCTTTTAGGTATAAATATTACCAAAAATATTCTAAAATACTATAAGAAAGTTAAATATTACTATCCACCTACTAGTTAATTATTTACAATTAAATGAAATTTTAAAATAATTTAAAATTTAAAACTATATTTTAAAATAAATTAAACACAACCAATTACGTTTCATAATGCAACACTGAATTGTGTCTAGATAACCAGTAACAAGTATTATACACAAATAAGTCTCAGCAATTCTGAGTTCTAACCAATATTGTGTACATACAACGATCTCGATTACACCCAACAAGAAAAACAAAATCCACATGAAAAAAAATAAAAGCCATAAATGAACGACGGCCCAAGCATTAATAGCCAACTTTTAAATTAAAATTTAAAATGAAAAAGTGGTGAATTGGTTTTTTTATAATAATCGACCTGAAATGCTAGAAGTATTTGTTTCTTACCTTCCTTCGATAGTCGACCTCAAATGTTAGGAGACTTGAGTTGTATAAACTTTCTGATCAGTCGGGAAACCAATATTGCAGGGCCATGAAATTATTCTTGCGGAGTGAATACCATCAACAATGTAGTCTTAATAATGCATTAGCGTGCTTCATTTTCCTGTCATACAAAATCCACCGTAATCGAATCAAGCAGACATTTGCGTAAACCACAAAGGAATTTTAAAACGAAACTGGTGGAGAAGTTAACTCACCGAATTCTATCTCAAGAGACTCTGCCACCAACAAACACAAAGAGATCCTATTTACGGAATTTTTGGTAACGCTGTGAAATGACAAAATTGTTTGTGAATGGTTCTCTCAGCCACGCGTTACATGTGAACTTGTATTGTTAAATGATTCTCATAGTATACGCGTGCATTGTTTTAGAGTTAGTTACTGGTCACACACTCTTCTTGTGAAATAAGAAGCTTCTATTTCTGGAATGATTCTGTTGGACACGCATTACTTGTGGGGGTAGTATTTTTCACCCATTTTTATATGTTAGCACGCTACCTGTGAGGCAACAAAACTCATCCTTTTCATGATTTTGTTTCACTAAGAAACCAGAAGCCCTACAATTAGTGGCACCTCACGTATCATCGCAATCGCAATATTATTATGAGGACAGTTCTTTTGAAAAATCGAATTCCAAGAAAACATTGAAAAAAAACACATATAATTCATCTCACATATTTAAAATTTAAGTTACAATGATGCTACAGACTTTGACATTTCATTTATTTTCTCATTCATTCGTAAAAAATATTAGTGTGTTTTGCTCATACCAAATATTTTAAAAATAATTTATACTTGGTGAAATTTTCTAAAATATATATATATATTTTTTTTTAGAATTTTGGTTTTATGATTCATTAAATATTATAGGATTATTTTCATAATAATCACATATAAATAAAGTTCACTTTGAAGCCCTAGAAATGAGCATCTTCATGTGCATAAATTTCAGCTTCAATGTGTTGAACAATGTTTTGTTTCCCTCATATTCTAAATCATTTGTAGAGGAAATGAGCCTGTTCGGTTACATAATGTTTTGTTGAGGAAAGTGTCTTACAAGCTTTTGAGTTTATGTCATAAATTACTTATAATTTGTTTTTAATTTATATTTTAATATATTTATTTGTATTTAATTTTTTTATAATAAAAATTATAATAGTTAAGTTAAAAATATATATAAGTTGGAAATAATTAATATTATTTGTATATTAATGGAGAAATGGTTACATTGTTGTAACGTACCTCTTTAGTTTATGATTTCTTCCTACAATATGGGAGTATGGTTACAACCTTCTACTTATTTGTTATGTACTTAAAGATGTATCTTTCTGATTAATGAATGTGCAGTGATCTCTCCGTTTAATTGCAGTCTCTAGGTGCGGTACTCACCTGTGAGCTGCAACTCCTTCTTTTTGAATTCAGTATGTTTTTTATCTTGGTATCAGAGCAGAGAGTAGGGGGAGCCTGATTTTTTTTTTTAGAGCTTTATTGACTACAGAGCCTTAGTGGCTGAGGTGTAGACAGGAGCTTTGTGCTTGCAAGATCTTCATGTTCATAGAAGCAGGTGGACTGCAGCAATGCCTGACTGATAGGTCTCAGATGACTGATCATATCTGAGAAGAAGAGAGGGTAGACGCATTTTTGTCGCTTTCAATGGCACCAAGAAGCGCAATTGGCACTACTGTGAGAGCCATACCTGCGCCAACGCACTGAAATATGCAATTAGTGCGTATGTGCAAGCTATACCCGTGCCAGTTTCAGGAGATACATCGATTTTGATTTGGGCGTAGATTTTTAGCATCAGAAAAGCGCCAACCTCTTTTTCTTTGGAAAGATCTGCAACTTTGGCAGATTGGACTTGCCCGGTGGTGGCATATTGAAGTTCCGTATTTTCTTGGTAGTAGCAAATCGGACTTGCCCTGTGGTGGCACATTGAAGTTTTGGATTTGCACGGTGGTGGCACATTGAAGTTCTGGATTTGCCCAGTGGTGGTAGATCGGACTTTCCTGGTGGTGGTGCATTGAAGTTCCTGATTTTCCCGGTGGTGGTAGATCGGGCTTGCCCGATGGTGGCATATTGAAGTTACAAATTTTCCAGGATTAGTGGCAGATCAGTGGTCAGGATCTAGTATGCATTGGGTAGAATTATTCATCGGAAGATCTAAAAGTTTATCAGTCCAGTATGAATAATAGTATAGAATCGTATCTCCACGAGTCTGACAAACTCGATGGATCTAATTTCACCAATTGGAAATTCAAGATACAAACATTACTTGAAAGCTCAAATGTGTGGTCGATTGTCATAGGAAATGAGTAGAGGCCAAATTTGGTAACAGGAACATCTGCACAAGAAAAAGACTCGGATAAAAGGGAGAACAAAGAAAAATTCATACTGAAGATGTCTGTCAAGGACAATATTATCCCACATATTAGAGATGGAAAATCGTCCACTGATATTTGGACGACGATCAAGAATCTATACTAGAAATAGAATAAAAATCGTGTCTTGTCACTCAAAGGCAAGCTGTTTGCAATGAAGATGTAGGAAAATGAGTCCACTGTTGCATTCATTGCTAGAGTTAAAGACCTAAAGGATAGATTGGGAGATATCAGAGAAAAAGTTTCTGATTCCGATCTGGTCACGATCACGTTGAATGAAATGAAATATGAATATCAGATGTTCATAATAGGATTGGTAGCAAGGGAGAAAACCCCTGCATTTGAAGAGTTGACAGGGATTTTGCTACAAGAAGAAGAGCGACGACATAATTTGAAATCATAGAGCAATGATCTTTCTCTGATGGAGAAAAGACGACAGTACAGAGGAAAGCAGCCACAACAGCAATAGCAACCACAGCAACAACAACAGCATAGAGGAGCCAACACGTTTCAAAAGATACCGTTTAAAGGTATGTTTGCTAACAATTTTTCCAGCAAGAGATGTATTTACTGTGGAAAAAATGGCCATTAGATTAAAGATTTTTATAAGAGGCAGAAAAATGAACCGAGGAATAAACAGAGAATGCAGAAAGGTTACTTTTTAAGGAGGATGAAGACCATAGCCATGAAATTCGACTATTTACAGCTGATTGTGCCCTTTTAGCTTCTAAGGGAAATGAGGACGACATATGGTATGTCGACTCTGGTGCATCCTCACATATGAGAGGTAAGACAGAATGGTTTGAATTGCTTGAAGAAACTTCATGTGGGTAAAAAATCTATCTAGGAGATGATAGCAGATATGAGATCAAAGGGTATGGTGATATTCTTGTAAAGTTACCTAGCGGTGACATTAGACATCTTAAGAATGTATTGTATGTGCCCAGAATTAAGAAAAAATTAATCTCTGTATCTATGATAACTGATCAGGACATGCAAGTTCAATTCTTCAAGACTCTTTGTGTCATAAAGGATAGCAAGATGGAAATTTTTTCAACACGAGTGCGTGTGGGGAGCCTGGACAGACTAGATGTGAAAAGCATGACATAGCAAGCCATGATTGCAATAGGATCAACAACAAAAAACCTCTGGCACCAGAGATTCGGTCATATTAATATGCAAGACCTCATTCTACTTCAAAGAAAAGGTGTGGTCAATGGACTCCCTCTTTTCCATAGTGTTCAGTTGGATTGTGATGGATGTGCATTAGGGAAAATGCATAGAGAAGAATTTCCTTTGCATGTTAATAGAAAGGAAAGAGATATTCTAGAGTTGGTTCATATAGACATATGCCGACCTATGTAGACCAGGTCATTAGGTGGGGCATATTATTTCCTTTTGTTTACTGATGATTGCATTCGATTCTCGTGGATATATTTTTTGAGTAAAAAGAGTCAGACCTTTCAATATTTTAAATAATTTAAATCTATGGTAGAAAATCAGACAGGAAAATGCATAAAAAATCTCCGGTCAGATCAAGGGGGAGAATACAAGTTGGGAGAGTTCATGAATTTCTACATATATCATGGGATTGTTCAACAGTTTACAATGCCTCACACATCACAGTAGAATGGAGTGGCAAAACAAAAGAACATAACTCTTATGGAGTGCGCAAGGAGCATGCTTAAAGGTAAGGGTCTATAAAATGGTTTTTGGGCAGAAGCCATTAACACTACTATCTATCTAAAGAATAGGATTCCTACTAAATATCTTGGCTTCAAAACCCCTTTTGAAGCATTATTTGGATTCAAACCAGCAGTAAGTAATTTAAGAGTATTTGGGTCAAAATATTTTTCCCATATACCCAAGGTGGATAGATATAAGTTAGATCCTAAAGCCATGAAGTGTATCTTTGTTGGATATGGCATTGAGTTTAAATCATATAAGTTATTTTATCCTGTGACGCATAAGATATTTGCAAGCTGAGATGCGGTATTTCATGAACAGTTTGAGGAAGGAAAGGATGAAAGTAATAATGGTTGGCATATTCAATTATTAATGGAAGAAAACAACGAGGATAATCAAGAGAAAGAGTAGAAAGAAGAAGAAGAAACAAGTGATGTAGTCAATGATGTGATCCCGTATAAGTCTGAAGTAGACAGATTTGAGGTAAGTCCCCTAGCAAGGAGATCAGGTAGGAAGACTTGATTACCATTCAGATTGAAAGACTGTGCTTTAATGACAAATATTTCAAACATTGTAGAAACCAAAAATTATAAAGAATCAAGTCAATTTGATGCATGGAGGGCTGCAATGCATGGGGAAATTGAATCATTTCTTAGAAACCATACTTGGGATTTAGTTGAACTGCTTGAAGGAAAAACACCCATAGGATGTAACTGGCTGTATAAACCTAAAATAAATGCAGATGGGAGTATAGAAAGGCCTAAAGATAGAGTGGTAGCAAAGGGTTACTCACAGCACGAGGGAATAGATTTTGATGACACCTTTGCTCCTGTAGCAAAATTAAACACCATTAGAATGCTAATTTCTTTAGTAACAAAACATAAGTGGGAGCTACACCAGCTATATGTTAAATCTACATTTCTGAATGGTGAGTTGAAAGAAGAAATTTATTTAGTTTAGCCTGAAGGGTTTGTTAAAAAGCAACAGGAACATCTTGTTTGTAGATTGAAAAAGGCACTATATGGTTTAAAACAAGCACTGAGGTCGTGGTATGAGAAGATTGATTCATTCTTTGTACAACATGGTTTTCATAGGAGCATGAATAATCAAAATCTGTATAGAAAGTTTAATAAATAGAGGAAAGTTATTTTGATTTCTTTTATGTGGATGATATGATTATAATAGGGAATGCTAATAATTTGATAAAAGAAATCAAACGGCAGATGTCACAAGTGTTTGAAATGAAAGATCTCAGAAATCTCCATTATTGTTTCGGATTGGAAGTATGGAGAGATTCTAGACAGACTTTTCTTACTCAAGGGAAGTATGCAAAAAGTTTGCTAGAAAAGTTTAGAATGGAGCAGTGTAGATCAATAGCAACACCATTACAGCAGAATCTAAAGTTATGCAGTGATGATGGTACTAAAGAGGTGGATTCCACTATGTATATACAGCTAGTCGGGAGTCTAATATATCTTACTACAACTAGACCAGACTTGGCATACTTTGTTAGTGTGTTGAACCAGTTTATGTCTAAACCACTCGAAAGTCACTGGGTCGTAGAAAAAAGCGTGTTGAGCTATCTTAGTGGTACTAGTAATTATGGTATTTTATACACTGACACACCTGATGTTACTCTAGCAGGATTTTCATATTCTGATTGGGCATGTAACTTGGATGATCGAATTTTTATCGCAAGTTACGCATTAAGCATTAGATCTGGGGTCATAGCATGGAGAAGCAAAAAGAAAAGCATTGTAGCTTTATCTTCATGTGAAGATGAGTACCAAGCATTGTGTGCAGCCACATGTGAAGCTATCTTGTTGAGAAGACTTCTCAATGATGCAGGAGAAGAATAGAAAGAATCAACTACCATTAAAAGTGACAACCAGAGTACCATCAATCTAGCATACAATCCAGTATCTCATAAAAATACCAAACATATCGATACTCAGTTCCATTTTATTCGAGAGAATCTTCAGTGAAAGGAAATATTTCTTGAATATTGTAAAACTTGTGACAATATGGCTAACATTTTTACTAAGCCTCTTGGGCATATAAAGTTTGAGTTGTTTAGAGGGATGCTAGGAGTTTAGTGTAATCCTTTCTCCATTTAGGGAGAGAGTTGGAAATAATTAATATTATTTATATATTAATGGAGAAATGGTTACATTGTTGTAACGTACCTCCTTAGTTTAGGATTAGTTCCGAGAATATAGGAGTCTGGTTATAACCTCCTAATTATTTTCTATGTACTTAAAGATGTATCTTTCTGATTAAAGAATCTAGACTGATCTCTTTGTTTGACTACAGTCTCTAGGTGAAATACTCACCTGTGAGCTGCAAGTCCTTCTTTTTCAATTCAGCGTGTTTTTTATCTATATATGAGATAATAAATCAATAGGAAAACTTATTATGAATTTGAAAATAATTATAAGCATTCAAATTGAAATAAAAATAAAAATCTTTTTGTTGTTACTAATGTAATATTATATGATTTTAAATTATGGGATTGCAACATTTTCAAAGAATTATGAATAATGATCAAGCAAATTCAAAGCATTCTATAACTTATATTATTAATACTAAATGCAATAGAATTTTTTTTTAAAGCTAATAATTTTTCTATTGAGAATATGGCCATGACTAGGTGTTTAGTGAAAATTTAAAAAAGATAAACAACATGGAATCCAAGAAGATTTCTAAGGTTCCTTCAAACTAGAGTCAAACCCACTTGCAACTTATTGTTCCTAGAAACTCATTGATGGAATGGTGTTTTATTAAATAGAATTGTTCAAGGCACCCTATGGAGAACAATATATTCCTTGTTTTAGTCTTCAAGATTATGCTTGAGCAAAAAGGTTATCCTTCAAAATATTACAAATATGGTGATTTTAGAATGACATGTAAATAGCTCTTTGAAGCACCCTCAAATGGAAGATTTAATGATTGAAAATATACATTAGATAAATGTTAGGGGTTCAAACCAATTATACTAACTACAATTCTTGTATAGTTGGCTTTCATCTCACATTTCATATATATATATATATATATAGTTTATAAGTGGAAAATACATAAGATAGAAACTAAAGGCCTATTCTCCCAATCAGGGAATGAGCTTGCCCCATTGGGCTGGTCTTGGCCCATTTTTTAATGAATATATTCTACAAGTTTCTGTTACGTTTACATATGCATGATGCACTTGGAGAGCTGTCGGTGTGCATGCAAAGTTAAATTTCCAACCCTGAAAGTGGCAGAGCCATTACAAAAAGCGTTAAGGAAATGTTCGCTCCCGTTGTTTTGGTTAATTTAGTTTACACCCTCTATCTACTGTATATTTGTTGTGGGCTAGTCATTTTGGGAAACGCGTAGGCTTCGTCCCCTGTAGGTCTTGGAAGTGCCACTCTTAGTTTTTCGCCCTCTATCTGTATGGATAATTGTATCATCCCTCCGTTCTTTGAGAGGCGCGATACTGTGGTTTGGTGGGATTCGAATCAAAATTATCTTGAATATAGAATGATTTGGATTTTGATTTCTGTTGAGTATTTATTCTTGTATGTATCGGTTTCTATGGTATATGGGATTTTTTTGTCTTCCATGGTCTCTTGCAAGGTTTGGTTGGTGGGCTTATTTTCATGTCATGGTAATCCCTTCTAAGGAAATTGTGTATTTGTAAGGGTTTGGGTCTATTGGAAATTTTGTCTGGTTCTTCAATATTATGACCATGGGGGTCATGAATTTGAGCCATAGATGGTTGTCCTCTTCACCTTGGTATGATTCGGTATAGGGTTGTGGTGTGGGAAGCCCTATTGAAACATTTCAGGGGAAACCCTGAACTGCGGGATGGGGTATGTTGTATTTGGTTCTCTTTTCGGTGTGTGCAATGGTCTTGTTGAAGGGGTATCTCTTGGATTAACTCCTATAATTTTGGCCTTCCTTCTGGAAAATGTGGTATGGTTTTTGTGGCTTGGGATCAATGCATTGGGTCTGAATTTAATGATCTTTTTGGGTCGTGGGCAAGGGGAAGATATCGACTCAAATTCACTCTCTTTTCTCCATGTAATGTTCTATTGGTTGATTCAAAATATTATGAGACCCTCCTGGATAATTCAGAGGACATGTTTATGGATGGTTTTTTTACTGAGTTCAGGCCCATCTGTGGATACTAGGGGAGCAATGGTGGAAGTGGGTCGTTAAACTATGTTGGAAGTCAGGTGATAATATATTTGAGATATGGTTCATGAATTGGTTAGCTTCATTTGAAAGTTATTTGACATGTATTTAGAGCCAGAGTGACCCTTGGTAGTGTCGTGCTTCTAAGATGCGACCCTGTTTGTGTCGACCTCCATAGATTGACACGGGGAAACATCTAATTTAAAGAATTCGAATCATGATCCATGCCTTTGGTAAAGGAAAGAATCGTAGTGGTGTTTGTGGTTGTGAAAAGAAAAGGAAGGCCTCCCCTTCTTAGACCAATCATCCCGGCTCTTCTAGGGGGTTGAGAGTCGATGCCAGTCGACTTCCCGTATTAGAAAGGAAGCAGAACATACTTATCATGCCAGTATATCCTCTCCAGTTAAGCATCTTACTACGGATTAGGAAGCAGATATCTGGAAAACTATGGAGGATGGTGAAATTGATTTGGACAATTGGAAAACCTAATTTTGGACCCAATCCACTCCCATGGAAGATGATCTCAATTTAAGAAGACAGTAATCCTAGGTAAATCCTTAGACCAGTTTCATTGTGATATGCATTTGGCCTCTCACGGTCACTTAGATTATACCGAAGAATTACAAAATATCGAGTTTTAATTACAACAACAAGATGGTTGGCTCATCTGAATAGAGCATCACATCCCCTGCATTTCCCATACAGAGCTGTTAGGTTCCATTGTAATAGACCTTGCACTGGTGGATTAAGCTAATGATGAGTACCAACGATGCATCTTCAAAAGTTTTTTATGAACCAGTTTAAAATTTGCAGGCATATTGGTAGTTATGTGAAGAACAATAAATCTTTGACACACATAACATTGCTCATTAGACACATTTTTTTATTTTCTGGATGACATATTTTGCAGTTAGGTAGCAAACAGACTTGGCTTCTCTAAGGGGAGGTTGAGGCCACCTAATCGACACACATATGGAAGTAACCCGTTGCTTTATTTTTGAAAATTAATGGAAAGGTACCACATCGATTATGAAAAAAACTAAAGACCTAGAAAGCGAGTAAAATTTGTGGTTATTAGTAATGAGAAATAAGGTATAAAAAAGGTAGATAAGAGTAAAAACATTTAAAAATCCAAGTAAGGAATAAACCTTACGAAGCTTCAATCAAAATGAACAAAATGAATGAAATTTATTGACCAATAAATCCTATAGTTCAGCAACACCCACAAACTTTAAATAATCACCAATCCTAAGTAGATCTCTCTTTACCACTAACCAACATTAATAAATATTGTACTTATTACAAAATTTTAATGAGGAAACTTTTTTAATATATATTCAAATAATAGTCAAGAAAATACAAAAATTTTCAAGAATTTAACCCCAATAAATATTTGATTAAAAAATAAAGGAAAAAAATATAACATTTCAACAATGCAATTTTATATTTTTATAAGAATATCACATTATATTGCTACTATTACTATTTTTTATTTGTAAGGTATAAAAAAATAATACATAATTGATAGAAAAGAACAAATAATACTTATTTCTCTAATATAGGAGAAAAAATTATATAATTGAAAGATTTTAACAAAATATTCAAAGTTGGTGATGAATAAGTCTTCTATATTTTAATGTATAAAAATATAATACATAATTAACTAAAAAAAAACAAAAAAAAATAATGTTTCTATTTCTAATATATAAGAAAATAATAGAAAATAACAAAATATTCAAAGCTACTGATGAATTTCACTTGGTCTTCACTCTGTAGCATAATGGGCCAAATATGCCTATCTTGGACACTCTACCTCTTATATTAGCAAAATGTTTCCCATTTGACTCCATATTTTATGGTGTATGTCTTGTTATCCTCCACAATGTCCCACTTATGAGAAAGTAGACTAAAGGAGGTAACCTCAGACCAGTTTGGATTTGGTAGATAGCCCTACCCAATCACATAGGGCTCCCTCCGCAACCTCACAGCCAACGGAGTGACTAGAGAGGGAAATAGATCTTAGGCTAAGTATTTAGCTTACTTAGGCTTTGTTGGATGAGTCTCAAAGGTCTAGGGAAGTTTCAAATGATTCAGTTGTAGGGATGCAATGGGGCAAGGTAGGTATGTTTCAGTAACACATTTTAGTTTTCATTGTGGTATAGGGGTTAAATAGAGAAGGTTCAAAATGAGCATGAGATCATGAGTTCATTTATCAGAAGAAATGAGACAAAAACATGAAAATCTCATAAAAACATAGCATGGAAACTATGAAGTTTGTTTAACACCTCATGAAAAAATCACATGAAAGAAAGATAATAGTAATAAAGATATTAAAATATTCAATATAATGAAATAACAGAAGAAAACGTTGTTACAAAAGCCTACCACAAGAAACCCAAGATAATAGCTGCAACTCTATTTATATTTCTATGAAAATATAATGTACACTAGCTCCAAGCCTTTCATTGACTGATGTCCAACCTTGAATCTGACTTCAAATTATATACATATAGACCAAAAACCACATTTCCCCTCTCAAGGGTTGAGTCCCTCATGATAGGAACTGATCACGCTAATCTCTCTAACCAAACCTAAAACTAGGAAGGTTAAGAACTAACTCCCTATTTAACCAATGACTAACGTTTATGAGAATTAAAGACAATGAATTTACATAAATTTGACATTTACCAGTTCCATTGCAATTAATTACCACATGTGAAAACCCAATAAGACAAATTACATCATGAAAATTTGACATTGATTGATAAAACTCAAAAAATCGACTTGTTGACAGAAGCGCAACGTGCTTTCTCAGAAGTGTACCATGAGAGGAAGGAGCGCAACATGGTTATTTGAAGGCATTTTTTAGGGGTTTTCCTAGATATTTGAGTCATATGATCATTTAAACTTGCAAAATTCGACCTCCATGACATTTAAAATCTTATTCTCCCACAGTTACTCTAGAAGCGTAGCGAGGGGGCTAAAAAGGTGGCGAAAACATGTTTTTTGACCTATTTATTGATTTTTTCTTCAAAATAGTAAGATGAAATGGAAAACCAAGTATATAACTAGGATTTAATCATAAATGTATATCCATACATGCAATTTTTTCCTCATTTGAAGGCTCTGAGAAGAATCATAGTGTGAAGGTCGATACGCTTTTGTGCACCATTAATTTCCAAAATTGCCAAAAACTCAAAGTTCACCAAAAGTTTCTCCAAATTTCCAAAACTTATTTCCTATGCATTATTCAATGATGTATTGGGAAATAAATGATGTATCAATAATAAATTCAAGGTTTTCTCTCTTATTTACCTTGATTTGGGTTTTCTTTCGCTTCTTTTTCAAATTCCTAACCCTAATTCTGCAAATTTAGTTTCTATTAAAGTAATGCCTTGTCATGTGTCTCTGAAGCTTGGTTTTGTAGTTGACCTTCTTCAAGAGATATTGAGGTGTTCATTAACCCTTCCAAGCCAAAACTCTTTATTTGGTTCAATCTCATCTTCAATCATGTCACCAAAGTCTTGTTAACCTAGGGGAGAATATGGATCACTTCGCTGTCTTTGATGTCTTGCTAGGCCTCTTGTCTCTGGCCTCATTGGCTTTATATGGAAATCCTTGTCCTCAAACTGATCAAAATCTATCACTTCCTTACCTTAATCATCATTTTCCACCAAATCGGGCTTAAGTTTAATGAGAAAAATTTGATCTACCTTATGCTATTTGTTCTTCTACTATAAAAATTCTATCATAAAGTTTTCTTTTGAAATACTATCCTTGAGCTCTCTTATTTCTACTTCTTGTTCCTTGATTATTCTCTGAACTGACTTTTTTTCCTCATTCTCAGGTAGATCAGCCATGACATCGTTAAAAGGTACATTTTCTTCTTCATGCAAAGGTGTATCGTGCTAGTGTCTTGATGCTCCTTGGCTAACAATATTATGTAAAACTTTTTCCACACTATCAGGAGCAAACACAGGCCTTTTCCCCCTACTATCAATTTTTTTCACTGATGGTTTGCTTGAAGAGCCAACTTCTTGTGCCCTTGGTGGTGCCAATGGAGTACTTTGACTAATAGGTTGACTAATAGTAGTAAAAGCAGAAGTTGATTGGATGAATGCCTCCCAAGGTAGGTTTATAGGTGAAAGCTAATATAAGACAATGACTTTTATCAAGCCATGGTGAAATACGTTTTCTTGGTGATCTTTTCCTTTGCTT
Source organism: Pinus albicaulis (assembly GCA_034641835.2). NCBI lineage: Eukaryota > Viridiplantae > Streptophyta > Pinopsida > Pinales > Pinaceae > Pinus > Pinus albicaulis. Next base: position 698,757,986 of record CM076571.1, on the reverse strand, counting down.
TGTACCATCTCTATCATCTCGACAGGGCTTCTGCATAAGTAGCTAGATAGGATGAAGGGTTTGATTATTTTCAAATGGATCAGTAGCCTTATGTGATACTGATATAGTCTTGAAAATCTACTTTCAGAAGTAGAGTACTTCATGGTTATTTTCATTAAAGGAGCATACCTGTCAAGAATTTGTCTGAAGGGAAAAATGTGTAGGAGAATATTTGTAGCGTGGCTTTACGAAAATTTTGTAATTCTCAATGTCCAAAACCATCCCTTTAAACCATATTTATCCATGGTTAGGGATACCTATGGCTAACGGTATTCCAATAGAGAAAGAGGCATACAACAATGAGAAGCAAGCAAACTAATGGTCCTAATGCTTAAAATAGTAAACTTTGGAGAAGTGACCTTACCCATTTTTCCTATGTTTGAGGTCATTCCCGTAGGGTTCAAATCCTCTTCTTCTCCACATGCTTCAAAACCTTCAACACATTCAAGAAAATCACATAGATTGGTAGTAATACAAATCATGTTCTAGATGTCAGTGGTTAGATCATATAATATTACAAGAAATGACATGAAATTAACTATAACAAGATCATAACATGTATAAAATAATTAAATATCACGAGATGAGGAATGAGACAAATCTTCTTTATTGATGTATGTAAAATATGTGGAGGAATGCCACCTGATTCAGCCATGGCTCCAGGTGAAATTATCCTCGGGATCCGTCTATCCCAAGCTTCAAAAATCTTCTTCCATAAAGGTACACAAGTATGTCACATAAAGGAGGTTAACATATCAAAGAGGGAAACAAGGCTTTCCTCAACCTGGGAAGTGCAGGAGATAAAGGGATAATGAGACTTGATCAAGGAGTAAAAGGCTATAGTATCAATACCTATCTCTGAATTCTCTTTAGGCCTTCCCATGAGGTGTATTTATACTTCCTAAAAACTATATTTTTTAGTTGGGAAATAGTTTGGTCACAACCTCTTTTAGGTAGGCTTCCTATGTAACCCATAAAACCTGGCCAAAAAATAGGGAATTGTATATTTTTTCATATTTTAAATTATATATGCATGTAGGGTATAACTGGACCTATGTCTATGTGCACATTTGAGAGGGACAAGTTGCATACGGAATTCAAATAACATTTTTTAGGTAAAGGACCAAGTATAAAAGGAAATGGTTGCCCAATACATAGATCATCAAGTATATAGAGGTGATAAATTATGCTACAACATATGCCCCATAATATATAATGTTAGAATGGTTACATGATGGCCGAAATGTATTATGTGCATAAGAAATAATATTATGAGGACTTGAGAGGACTTCACCAAATTTCAGCTTTCCAAAAACCAGTGGAAGAGATCAAAACAAAAGCTCATGTCTGAGAGGGGAATACCCATTCTCAGTAATAGTAAAGCATGTTTGCATATCAAGTATGGAGTGGATCCAGTATGTATAAAAATATAACAGAAACTGGAAAGTAAATAGTGGATCATCTAATAACTCCCTTAAAAAGTACATATCAAAGTCATGTGATAGTATCACATATAGAAGATCTCATCAATGATGCTAAGAAATATATTTTATCACTGAAGTCAGAGAACTGAATCTCCAAGTATGGATTCATAAATAGTGGAATAATTGTACTGCATGCAACTTGGGTGCCAACATATAAGATGCTACTGTGATGAACTGCAACATATAAGGTGGATTGTTTCACTCATAGAAAAATGAAGGAACTATCAAACTGAACCAAATAATATTAATGCAAACCTGATGTCTTCACTGATCAGCATGGTACGATTCTACGTTATGGGAAGAAATGAGCTGAATTCGACCATGTGAGAAATCATTTGATTATTGGTAATTGATGCATATCATTAAGAAACATGAGACAACTCACCGACAATGATGATGAGAGTCAAGGTACCCTAGTACAATCTAAAAGTGTGAATGAATGAGTTGAAGTTGAACACTTGATAGAATCTACCAATCAAGTGACGTTGATGTATTCTCACTATCGATAGTGAAGGAGTCCGCCACTAATGACGGCAAACCATAAGGTATTGAATAAAGACTATAGAACTTGTTCCCAAAGAAATGTGTCAGATTTGATGGGAAAATATCTATTGGAAGGAAGGAATTAAGGCATTCCACATCAATCCAGCACGAGTGTAACCTGCAAGTAAAATTTTGGAAGGAATCTAAAGAATAAATATGAAGTAACCAACCTGAAGCATGTTTCTGGCATGCACAAAATCTAGCCAGCACCTGACAGAAACCTTCTGAACCAACCAATAATGAAATATAACACAAAGGTAAGGATTCCACCAATAGGGTCAAATGGAAACCAAGGTACTGCATGAATCCTAGTTGTGATAATGAAAGATGACGTCGAACACAAAGAAGAGCACTTAGTCAAAGACCCATGGTGTTGACCAAATGTTGAGCACAAGGTCACCTATCAATGATGTAAATAGGGCCAGGGTGCGGCTCTAGGTTTACTCTCAGAGAAATTTTTCAAAGTCGATCAGAGAAAACCCCCAAGCAAGAATTCAATGTAGACCTTCTCAAACCGGTAGGAGAAAATGACCAAATAGCTGATGTGATAGAACATGACTCTGATGGACCAATGATGGCTGACTAAAAAATGAGTCAAGAGACACTGTAGAAAGGTTGACTCGGGTTTACTTCACTTGAAAAAAAATATGACTCAAAATGTGACTATATGGAAGCATATGGTAACTTTGTATAAGATTGTCATGCAGGTGGCATGAAAAAAACCTCCATATGATTGGAAGAGATAACCAATCAGGGAAGTACTGACTTAATAACAAGGTTATGGCTCTCCTAAGTCAAAATAAATCCCATATGAATGGAGAAAAGACTTTTATTTTTGTGCTTTGTTGAAGGGTGACACAATTGACTCTTAGCTACCATCAAATATGATAGTAATGTCCCATTCCTACTCTTTTTGGGATTTTTTATTTTTTTGTCTTTTTCAAATTAAAATCCTGAAAAATAATAAAATATGCCTATAGTATAGTGGATAGAACTAGTGTCAGGAAACAAATGCACTAGTTCCTGGGATAAGAAAAATCATATGCTCAATTCAAGGTGGCGAAACTGGTAAATGACACTGAAAGGAAATTTTTTTATAAGGGGAAAATGGTGCCATGTTGCAGATGCAAAGTGATTTCAAGGCTGATTTTGTAGACATACATGGTCAAAAATTTGGCTTATACACGAGTCTAAGTGAATCCAGCTTAAGGCAAAGAATACAAATGGTCAACATGCAATGTAGCATAACAACTCAACAATAGGGAGCCTCTAGGGTATAAATGTAGAAAGATAATGAAGAAGAAGAATGAAGCTTCATCGCACAGGTCATGGTAGGACTAAAGATAACTATCGAGATTGCACAATTTTGCAACATGGGAAACATATGCTAGTGAGGATCTAACTAGGAAACCCATGTAAAGGATGGTCATACTATCATATCATGATTTGATAAATTGGCACATGAAAATGGTTTTCATAATCATAACATGATGGGGTCTACCCTATGGCAAAATACAAATATGGAGGCTAGAATGAAAATTCAATGGAAAGTGAATTTGCCTAACTTATATGCCAGTTTTGAACACAATATTTGTCATGAAAGGTCAATGGTCATGGAATCAAAGCAGTAAAAATCATCTCAAAATCTTCAAATGGTCTTCAAAACAACTTGTCCTAGCACTTGCAAGCCAAAATCTCATAAAGTTTTTGACAAATTAAAAAGTAAAAAAAAAAACTTTATAAAAGTGGGTTTTGAATTTTTTTTTAAATTTGGGCATAAATAGACCCTTCAGACATACATTTGTCATTTGTGCATCAGAAAATTCAAGAAAAATTCTTTGGAGAAAAAAACCACCAAGTTCAATCGAGTCAATGTCTTAGCTGAATCACCACAAATCTTCCATGCAATCCTTTAAAACCAATTTCTAATGATCTTCTTTATCAATTCAAGTAATTTTAGTTAATTTCACTGTAGGAATCATATTTTTAGATTAACCCTCTGCGTGTACATTGGTTGAATATACCCAAGCTGCATATATACGCAACTATGTGAAAAGGAAACCTACATATGCACTGAGTAATTTTTTAAATCAAATATCTAATGGATGACTATTTGAATTCATTTAGGATGAAAATTAGTTGGAGAGAGAGGGAACATAGTGCAATTGATAATGAGGTAATGGAAGATTCCTTGTCCTTGGAACTGCTCAGAGGATGTGTATTGTTAAAGTTCTTCAAAATGAAAAATATGAAGACAAACACAAAATTTCTCGAGATGATTGTAGATTACTGGGAGCTCGAAGAAGATTAATTTATGGTTTATCAAATGACTCTGAAAATTTATATTGAAAACATATAATTCACCACTCCACTTTCGCGAAGAGTAGAGACAGTGAACTTGCAGGTGAAGGGCTCAGGAGGACTGAATGTAGAGGACTACATCCAACCCTATTTCTCTGAAGATACTGAGAGGTTTGGGCCCCAAATCCCAATCAGAGATGTACAAGGATTACATATGAAAATCCTTCTTTTCACTATTTTCTGAGTAGCCAGATCAGCATCACTACACGAGGCCTCACGAGCTACCATGTTTTTGGAAACTGATTTCCTAGCTACACTGTATTATTGGTTCATAACATTATTGATTAATTTGAAAAAGTAATTGACTTCAATTTGGAAAGGTAATACCAATCAATTTGGATATGGGACTACCCTTTGTATTTTAATTTTCGAGAGACTACCTGGGCTTCGACCCAAAGTGATATCAACAATCAATAGCCCACAAGTTCCATGTATAGGATGATGGGTTGATCTGATGAAGATAATAGGGGGCGATGAGGTCCTTAGAACTACCTAGGATGATGAGTTATTCCTATGGTCAAGAGAAGAAGTGATCGCCATAGACGATTACTTGTATGCAAGTATGGAATTCAGGGAAGACCCAGATCTGCCCCTACTATTATCACACATCCGGATGTCCGAGGCTGAGAGGTGACCAGCAAAGGTAACCACAGAACAATATTTCGCCAAGTAGCTAGTCATACTAGTTAGGAGAGGGCTCTCTCCAATAGATCTTAGAAAATATCGTTGGATCAATGAGATATTATGCTAGGTATAGTAGCACAGGGGTTTTCTTGATTGAATTTTGAGTTGCTAGATGGTGAATAGGTCAGGGAAGAAATGAGGTTAGGGAAAACAAGGATCAAAATTGCAGGGATCCGATGGAGCAAGGTTGGTAAGTAGTTCAACACAAAAGTATATCTTTATGGAGTGGTATAGACTACTAGGTTCTGCAAAAAGAGAATAAGACATAGGAATTCTTTTCTACTAAGAAAAATATGAAACAAACTATAACTATTCCTCCAAAACATAGCATAAGCTTAATGAGTTTTGTCTTTCATACTTAGGAAAAAATTACCTTTAGAAATGGAAAGAATATGAATCACAATACATTCACTCATTTGTGTTGGCCACCTATAAAATTTGTTCTATCAAAAGGTGGCCAAAACATTGTTGGAGCCTTCAAGAAACAATTTTTATGCACAAATGTTATCTCTTGAAGCCTCTTGAAGACATCATCTCCTCTATTTCAAATTTGATTATTACAGTTCCCATTTCAGAGCCCAGAAAATTCTGTTGATTTCAAAGAGAAATACTGCTGCAAAAAATCCATTTTCCTTTTCCCTCCATCTCAGAACTAACCTTCATTTTGCTTCCTTTTTCTGCATAAAATTCCTCATCTTTCCTTTGTTCCATTTCCTCCTTCATAAAAATCCACCTTGCATAGTTTAAAACTCCTTTGTAAACTATGTCTAAACTCTCAGAACCTTTGAAAAACATTGAAAACTTCATAAGAAAATACATATTTTGGTGTAAAGGTTTAAGCCCCCTTGGGCTAAGTCTTTAGTTGTTTTCGCTCCATATGCCTTGGTGCTAGAACCAAGTGCTAGCCTTCTAAGTGCTTATCGCATTGCCCGATTGCGATTAGCCCCTCCTCTTTAACCCCTGGTCACATGACTCTCCATATAACCCAAGGCCCCGCAGTCGGTGCCAAGGCGCATTGTAAGTTAATATTTTAAACCTTCATCTATATAAATTTGTTTGTTTTTATTATATTACAAACTTTCTGCCGGTGCAATTTTTCAGTCAATCTCCACCGTTGATCTGATCCATAGATCGACAGTGTGCAGTCCATCGCTTGGTGGTCCCCACTATCCACTCACTGTCGCAAAACCACGCGGTATCCATCGCCCTGCTTTTGAGATCAAGGCAGTTTTTTTTCATTTTTCAGCGATTCCATACACCGGCTAATGCGTGACCTCGCCATTGTTCAAAAAACCGTCGTTCATCGCGCATTAAACTTCCAATGTGGAGTGGGTGTGATATTGATGTGCGCCATCCGATCTGAGGCCACTCATTGGATGGTGATCGCTAGCCAAAGAAGCCCGATAGTTAACCAGGATATGGCGTGGTCATTAAATCATCCCCTCCATAGATCTGATCTATAGATTGATGACCCACAATTCATCGCCCTGATTCCTTTGCTTTGACTTTCCACCCTCGCTCTCAACAGTCGATCTTTGTGCTATCGATGGCTCAGATTTAAATTCTTCTTCTGCCTTCCCTTTGAATTCCTCTGATCAATCTCAACCGTTGGATGATTCCATCCAACAGCCATGCTCCCTCCAAATGCCTTCTGAAGCAGTAAACCTACACATGCCATATTTTATAACATTTGTTTGTATTTTTGCAGGGTTTAATGGTTTTTCCACCATGCTGAAGAAAATTCACAAGCTGAGGGTGACGATCCTCCTTCCTTCGATTCACCAGAGAAATCATTTGCAGGGTTTAAAATTCACGTTTTATCAATGATTCATGAGGAATTGATTCCATTCGATCCCTATACAGCCCTACGCACCAAAAAACATAGTTAATGAAACACAATTAGAGAGTATCAGTATCGAAGACAAAACGAACCAGAACAGGAGATTGAAGACATAAAACACAGATCTCAAGTAAATTAAAGGTGTTTTACGAGAAGACGAAGACATTTTTCAAGCTGAGAAAGCCTCCACCGCCACAAGAAGAGGCTAATTGAACTCTCTCCAACTCCTATAGACACCTTTAGTTTCACAGGAATCAAAGAAGTTTTAGTCACTACCAGAACAAGAGGTGTTGCCTAAAGACAGCTGAACAGTTAATGCAAATCAAAAATCTTATCTCTAAATTGTCAGAAAAAATATTTTTAAAGATTAAGAACAGCCCAAAAGTGGATCTTTTTCAATCATTAGGCCTCGAATGGTAGAAACAGAGTTATGAAGGATAATTTGAAATGATTACATTCCCACATTATGCATTTCCCGGTTCCCAAAGGCCAGGAATTACATTGATTACATAATTAATGATACTTGACCCCGAGGAAATCCTCCCACCCCCACATTCTTCTATAAATACTTCTGTAGAAGATGAGAAAATGTTGGTGTCTGGACATCCGATTGCATGTAATAGTTTTTTTGAAACTACTGATGCCATGTGTGCAATTTGAAGATACATAAGCTGATATGAGAAGTTTGAAATTGTAGAGATCCACTGGGCTTCCTAATTGTAACTAGTTTGAACATCAAATGCAAGTTGCTGATTCATGGGATCCTGATTTGTGTTAATGGTGATGTGTTCCTCACTATCAATTGTTATTTTCTTTAATTTTTTCTCTCTGTTCACTTTCTCTGATAAGGAGCAGCAAACATAGAGCTAGGACTTACTCTCAACAGTACCCTACTCTTACTGAAAGCTTTATTTTCTATGTTTTCTTCATTTGAAAGTTCTCTTGAAAGAGTATATTAAAGCAGGTTGGCTTCAAAGCACTTACCTCATCTAGATTGCTCTTTGCGATTTTTTTTTTTTTTTCCTTTAGAATATGCTGAAAGAAAGTTGGTTTCGAAGCATTCATCTGATCTTAAGCTATTCCAATTGTTTTAAAAATGTTCCTAATCGAAATTACTTCACTGCAGGGTAGTTTAAAAGCACTTACCTGATCTCAGAATACTTTTATGTTTTGTTTCTCTAAGTACATGCCGAAGCAAGATAGTTTAAAAGCACTTACTTGATCTCAGGCTGTTAACTGTTCTTCATTTTTGTTCTCCATTTCCTGTCTGTTTCATTCCATAAAATCAACTTAAGATACCCTTTGACATAAGTGACTTGCCTCATGGATCCTTCTTGGAACTTGTTGTCCAATTAAAATCCTCCTATGACTCCATAGCACAATGAGTAAGTTGTTTTTTGTTTTGGCCTTTCTGTCAGCCGAATCATTCCTTCATTAACATACATCTTCACCCTTTATTTTGAACTTCCTTCACCTTAATCATGTCTTTTCCCAACCAAAAAAAATAAAAAAAAACCATGCTCTTCATAACTAGCCTAATATGACACTTCAGGCTTTAAAGATCACATCTTTAAACTCATTCATAGAGAGATCCATCTCTGGATTCAGGAGGGCTAGATCCTTGAATCCCAAAGTGGTTTGATGTTGTCTTATCTTTTGGTTTTTTTCAATGGCCAAAACATAGGAACCCCAACATAATGGGAACTCCACTGGGGACTCAATTGAATTTTCACCTTAGGTTCCCTTAAACACTTCATAAAACCTTGTGAGTAGAAAGTAGCCTTTTCAAGCACTGCCAAAGAATGGTAATCATGATGAAACTTGTTTGAGTTAGTGACAAACTAGGCAAACCCTAGGATTCCCATAAGACTTGATCTAACCTTGAAAAATCAGCTAGCTTATCCATAAGAGTAGACTGTCTTTGTCTCATAACCATAGCTAAGTTTTGAAACAGAGTTAGGATATTCCTAGCAACCACTAGAACTTAATAAATCCAAAAATATTACACATTGATATTCAATAAAACATGGTAGTGGACCATAACACCTTTTACCTCCAAAAGAGCTAAAAACTTCCACTTGGTGACTCCACAACCCTGCAGACCTTAAGAATCCACTGGGAGGACCCGTAATAATTATAAAACCATTCAAACTCAGTAAGAGGGCTTTAGAATTAAATTTCTCTTAGCAAAAGATCAATTAAACCGCTCAAAGATTGTCATATCTGGTTAACACTTTTCTTGTTTAGTTAGGTCTAAGAAACATAGCATAGTGGCTTCTAGAAAGACTCACACTAGAGCCTATCCTAACCCTGATCCACCTGAGATAGTTGAAAATCCATAAAGTATCGTTAGGAAGTCTCCTAGGATTAAATTATCAACTGTTTTCGGATCACCCTTAAGAGCTAATTCAATTCCTAAAATTCTTTCAGCTTTACAACAATCGCAAGTTGACTTACTGAATCCTTTTAGAATTAGGTCTCTTGGTGACTTATGTTATTTAGATTATGAGTCTTCACCTTCATCTCCTGAAACAAGTGAAAATCCTGGTAGAAGATAAAAAACACCTCCTGATTCACATTTCCTTCACAACTTAGGTGTCTCTCATCCAAGATCAGCTCAGCAATCTATTCCTGGTCCATCCATTTCTGCTCACCCTACATCCACTATTCAAACCACCCCACTTCAACCCACTTTCCCTTTTGTTAATCCCCCTCTTGTAAATCCACCTCCACCTCCAACTATGGCTACATGGTATGCCCCCTTAGTCCTTCCTGTACCATTAGTAAATATTCCACAAGAATATCAGTCTAAAATTCCATTATATGATGCTAGCAATGCTACAACTGCATCACAACATATGGATAAGATGAATGACTACTTTGACAGAAATGAAATTGATGATGATTCTATCAAGCTTAGATTATTTTCTCAAAGCTTAGGAGGGGAAGTCAGAAAATGGTTTAAAGGCTTAACCCCTCATAGTATCAATGATCTCCAAGCCTTCCATCAGACATTCTTAAACAAATGGGAAGTAAAGAAATACCCTCTCCAAGTCCTTTCTCATTACAAAAACCTCCATAGAGACACGGGGGAAAGTGTACAAGCTTATTGTACCATATTTAACAGTGTATATAATGCGCTTTCCCCAGATCTGAAACCTCCACAAGGCTCAGCTTTAAACAAGTTCCCTGAAGGGTTTGACCCTGAGATGGCCTATCAGCTGAGAGAGAGAGATCCTGCAACTCTTGAATAAATGAAAAAAGGTACTCTTGTTGTAGACGTAAACTTGATGGAGAAGAGAGAAAGAATGAAAAATGAAAAGAGAGTGTCCTTTAGAGAGGAATCTACACCCTCTACTTCCAACTCCAAAATGGAGAGAATGATGGAGAAAATGATGAATAAAATGAGCATCCTTTAGAGAGCACAAGCCAGTCAAAACCAAACTACTCCTCAAAACAAAAACCAGAACCAGAATTAGAATTTTAGAAGGAACCAACCTCCAAACAGACCTAGGGAAGATGATCAACAGATCACTCCTCCCTTTCATCAAAACTATATAAGTGAGGTTGAGGAAACATATGAGATAAAAAAGGAAGATGATATCAACATGCTATGGGTAGATAATGATACATTTGAGATTCATTATGATAGAAAACAAGGTCTTTATACACCTTATGATGACAAAAGAGATGACGATGAAAGTTATTATCAAGACATGGAAAATGTCATCATAGAGTCTAAAAAATAATATGACCTTAGAAGCAAAACCAGTCAACAAAATCCAAACACCAAAACCTCTAACAAGTCTTCACAAAATAGCACTCCAGCCAGGCCTAAAGTTTTCAAACAGAAGGACAAAACAGTAGCTGCGTATTCTGATAAAGGTAGAGAGAAAGGCACTCAAAACAATGAAAAATAGAGTACGGACATTAGTAGTACTACCACTTCAGCTAGTACTCCTTTTAAGACCATTCTGTCAAATACGAATAGAACAAATCGGCAAGTTGATGTTGCTGATAGATTTGCAGATAGTAAGGCTGAGACAAGTTCTTCAAAGAACCAAATTCCTTTCAGCCTAGAGCAGGAAATTTCAAAGATCAGAATCTCTGTTCCCCTAACTGAGCTAGCTGCCCAGAATGTATATAGGACCCAAATTTTCAAGGCTTTAAATATTGAGGATAGTAATGATACAGTTAGTCTTAATGATGACCAGCCAGAGATCATTTTTGGTCCTATTGAAGGTATATATCAAGAGGGACCTCTTCCTCCCTTTTATGTGAGTTTAAATTTTCGTGACAAAATCCTACATAATGCTATGCATGACTCTGGAGCCTCACACAACCTTATGCCAAAGGTGATAATGGAAAGGCTAGGACTATAAAAAAACAAACCTTACAAGGATTTATATTATTTTGATTCTAGCAGAGTGAAGTGCCTTGGCCTAATCAAAGACCTTTGTGTGAGTTTGTCCCAAATCCCAGCCAAGTGCATGGCTATGGATGTTGTGGTGGCTGACGTGCCTCCTAAGTAATGCATGTTGTTGTCAAGATCGTGGGGTTCCAAGCTGCAAGGTACCATATAGATGGATGGGACATATGCCACTATCCCTGTCTTTAGCCAGCTTAGAAGACTATACAGAGAGGCACACATGAGATTCATGGTCAGTAGCTTAGAAAAGCCTAAAAATTCCCTCATTTATTATGTCGATACAGACTTTGATTTATTTATCTTTTACAATAATGAATTTGCAAAGGATTCAGAGCCAGAACACAGTGACTCAGATAACCAGTTAGAGGCCCTTAATCTAGAAATGATGGCAGTTCTAGATATGGAAGAAAACGAGAGAGAAACTTCTGAAAAGTGTGTTGAAACAACAAACCAGAGTGGACAAAGCCAAGATGGCAAGCAACAGAATACTCCTCACACGCAACTCCATGAAAATCCTGAGGAACAAGACCCAACACAACATGTTGCGGGTCCCAGAATAGAAAGTAATGATGAACAAGGCAATAGGGATGAAAATGATGTTAGCCCTACAAGAAATCCCTTATGGTGCATGAACTTTGACGGGTCTTGCACTAAAAAGAGTGTGGGAGCTGGGCTATGGTTGGTCGACACTGAAAACAATTACTCCAAAAGCCATAATTTCAGGCTAGATTTCAAATGCCCTAACAACATCGCAGAGTATGAGGCTCTCATCCTAGGATTGCGTCTATTGAAATAACTGGGAGCCAAGAAGATAATTGTTCAGGGAGGCTCAGAATTAGTCATCAAACAACTAAATATAGAGTATGTTGTTAAGCATCCTAGACTAAGGGTATACTGAAATAATGCCATAGATTTCCTGAACACGTTTACAAAATATGAGCTCGTGTTTGTCCCAAGGAGTCAAAACATAATTGCAAACGGGCTGGCCTGCGCTGCTAGTTCATTTCAATAATCACCTGGTGATAAACAGATCATCTTTCAAACAAAATATAGACCTGCAATGCCAGATAATGAGAAATATTGGCAGGTTTTTGAGGGCGACAAGCAGATAGAGAATTTCCTACTTGGCAGGAACGAATTTGAGCTATCTGATTCACATTCTAAATTCGACGAAAATTGCCTCAATAAAGAGTCCCCTGAGGGAGATAAACTATCCAGTTCCGTAAAAATCAACATGTTAACTAAAAAACTTGGAACTGATACTAAAGAGTACAAGGACATAGAAAATGAAGACATACAGGTATTTCCGTCAAAGGACAAGAACATAACTAGGGGGTTAGCACCTTTAGAAGACCTGTTTGATTTTAATGACGTAGCAAAGAAAACCATTGTAGAATATAGAGAGTCTGATGTCAAGGAATGCAACATAGGCATAGAGGATAAGCCTAAAATGATTAAATTAGCTAGGTCCTTGCCAGCAGACATGAAAAATAAATACATCGACCTATTTAAGGAGTTTTTTGATGTGTTTTCTTGGAGCTATGAAGACTTAAAGGCCTATGATACATAAATCATCTGGCACAAGATCCCATTGAAATAAAACCAAAAACCCTTTAGGCAAAAAATGCGTCGAATTAATCCAATACAACTACCTCTAGTAGAAAAGGAAATCAAGAAAATGTATGAGGCAGGAATCATAGTGCCTATGAGGTTTTCAGATTGGGTTTCTAACCTTGTAGTTGTCAGGAAAAAGACAGGAGAAATCATATTTTGCATTGATTTTAGAAACCTTAACAGAGCCTCCCTAAAGGACAATTACCCTTTACCCAAAATGGAACACATCCTACAAAGGGTAGTTGGTTCAAAGAGGATTTCTGTATTAGATGGTTTTTCAGGGTATAACCAGGTTTTAGTACTCCTAGAAGACCAACTCAAGACAACTTTCACCACTCCTTGGGGCACATTCATGTATGTGAAAATTCCTTTTGGATTAATGAATGTTGGGGCCACTTTCCAAAGGGCCATGGACATTGCATTTTCAAAGGAGATAGGGCACTTCATTGTAATTTACCTTTATGACATAATAGTTTATTCCAAAACTAATGAAGAGAACCTTAAACATCTAAGAAAGGTCCTGGAAAAGTGTAGAAGGTTTGGATTATCTTTAAATCCTAAAAAGACAGTGTTTGGCCTTCAAGAAGGTAAACTCCTCGGCCATACTATATCAGAAAAGGGGATTAAAATAGATCCAAAAAGAGTTGAGGGAATACTACAGATTAGCGAACCAAGGAACATAAAATAATTACAGTCCTTTATTGGAAAGATTAACTTCTTGAGGAGGTTTATTCCCAACTTAGCAGAGCTCCTTAAAAACATGACTAATATGCTCAAGAAAGAAGTAGGAGTGAAGTGGATTGTAGAAGCCAAAAGATCCTTTGAATTGGTAAAACATGCACTCACCCGAGCACCTATCCTGATCAGCCCTGACTTTTCAAAGGATTTCCTTATTTTTTCCTTTGCCTCAGAGCATACTATGGCTGCAGTCCTGTTGCAGAAAAATCTAGAGGGACAGGAACAACCTATTTCTTTTTCAGCAAGCCTTTAAGGGATGCACCCTTGAAATATAACATAATGGAAAAACGATCCTATGCTTTGGTAAAGGCCTTAAAGGACTTTAGGGTGTATATTCTGCATTCCCACATCATTGCCTATGTGCCTAATATAGTGGTAAAAGACATATTGTCACAAGACCTAGATGGAAAGAGGGGCAAATGGATCTGTAATATTAGAGTATGATTTGGAAATCAAACCCACAAAACTCACTAAAGGTCAAGGCTTATCTCAATTAATGTCTGAATCTAATCTACAAGCCCTTGACATTAACATGGTAGATGCCTTGGATGAACAGGAAGAATTACCTGCTCCCACTATTGAAGAGCGGTTTCAAAGCTCACCTTGGGACACTGACATCTTGCATGTGCTTACAAATCTTAATGCTCCTCCTGATTTATCAAAAACAAAGGCAAGGTTTTTAAATTTGAAAGCTAGCAACTATTGCATTTTAAATGAAGGTTTATATTGGAAAAATGCTAATGGTTTATTTCTTAAATGTTTGCCTGAAGTTGATGCATAGAGGATCAAGCATGAATTCCATGAAGAAGAATGTGGAGGTCATCTCTACTGGAAAACCATAGCCAATAAAATCCTTACTGTTGGTTATTACTGGGCCATCCTCTTTCAAGATGTCCATAAAATATAGTTGCCTATCACAAATGCCAAATTTTTGGATACAAAAGAAAACTCCTCCCTTTATCATTACAACCTATCACTGTTAAAGCTCCTTTTCAACAATGGGGCCTAGATTTCATAGGAGAAATCCATCCTACTTCATCTTCCCAACACAAATGGATTCTCACAGCCACTGACTGCTTCACCAAATGGATAGAGGCCATACCTTCTAGGAATGCCACAGATTCTATCATTATAAAATTTCTTGAAGATCATATCCTATCTACATTTGGCTATCCTAGGAATATTATTACTGATAATGCTGCTGCTTTTGGCTCCAGAAAGATGATTGATTTTTGTCACAGGTATCAGATTACACTTGATCACTCTACTGCTTACTACCCTTAAGGTAATGGGCTAGCAGAATCATCAAATAAATGTTTTGTGACCATCATCAAGAAGTTACTTGAAGCAAATAAAAAATTATGGAATAACAAGTTGGTGCATGCTTTGTGGGCAGACAGATTGACCAAAAAGAAGTCCATTGGAATGTCCCCTTACCAGCTTGTTTATGGATTAGATGCAGTGTTTCCTACCAGCTTGGGTGTACCAGTGATAAAATTGATCCAATAAATACAGTCAGAAGAAGACAGTATGGTAAGGAGGATTAATCAGACTATACATCTCTAGCAGACAAGGGAAGAAGTCTACAATAGAGCTCAAAAGGTGCAAGAGAATATAAAGAATTTGTTTGACAAGAGAACAAAAGATTGTGACTTCAACATTGGAGACAAGGTACTCAAGTGGGACTCCAAAAGAGAAGATAAGGGTATACATGGTAAATTTGATAGTTTGTGGCTAGGTCCTTACATTATTCAGTCCATCACTGGTCCAAACGCCTTTTTTCTGCAAGAGTTAGATGGCACAAATCTATTTGGGGGTCCTGTCAATGGCAGGATGCTCAAGCATTACTACTGCTGAGTTCAATTTTAAAGATTTCATTTCCATTGTAAATACCATTGCTTTGTTTAGTTTTATAAAGAAAAAAAATAAAATAAATAAAAGATAGAAAAGAGGGTAGATTGTAAAAACAAGAAAGGTATAGCCCCATGCCAAAAAGGAGAAACAAATCTGAATGTGTGCAAGCTCAAATGCCACTCCTGAAAAACACACTTCTAATTAGTCAAACAACCTAATCTTGAATAATTAGTTTTAAATTTATTGCTGATAGGATAGTGAATTCGATTTGCCAAACTGTTTAATCTTGGCTTATCAGTAGATAGATTAGGTTAGAAATGAAAGGTTCAAACATGCTCCAAACCTGATCCTAAGTTTCCATGAGAAATGACTCAAATCTATTTATTTCTTGAGTCAAGAAAGAAGGTGAATAACTGGTTCTAATCAACTCAAAATCTGAACCAGTTGACAAAGGGAAGACCACTCAAATAAAAGGAAAAAATAGAGCTATAAAAAAATGAAGGAAGTACTTGAACTGTTAGATCTGAAGCCTTCCATTTTTGCTTTAAATTTTCTCCAAAATAAATGTCTATGTGCAGCTTTTTTTTATGCCATAGATCACAGCAAGTCAAACAACTTAATCTTGAATTGACTGTTTTTAAATTTTTGTTGTAGAATTTAGAGAATAAAATCTATTAGACTGTTCAATCCTAACAGATTAGTAGATTAGGTAGAGAATTATATGGACTCAACTGTTTAATCTGAGTTCATGGAGAAATAAGGAGTAGAAATAGATTAGATTTCATGTTTTCAAAAAGAATAAAATGTTGTAACAGAGTTTTCCAATCCAAGTGCACTCTAATGAAGAAAAAATGTTAGATCAGTAGGATTGGGTAGGTAGAAATCTTGTTGAATGAAGATCCATTGTTTTTCATGGCTGCTAACATGTTTTTAGAGAAGAGTAAGATCATTCCAGCAAAGAAGGCAGCCAAATGGATGAGGCACAGGTCAGCCTTCCAGAGAATGCAAGTATGAAGTTCTTGATTCCTTCAGGAAGACACCATCCCCAAGTGGAGCCACTGTTGGTCACCTATAAAAAATTTTCTATCAAAAGGTGGCTAACACATTGTTGGATCCTTCAAGAAATATTTTTTATGCACAAATGTTATCTCTTGAAGCCTCTTGAAGAAATAATCTCCCCTATTTCAAATTTGTTCATTACTGTTCCCATTTTAGAGCCCAGAAAATTCTGCTGATTTCAAAGAGAAAGACTGCTGCAAAAAATCCATTTTCCTTTTCCCTCCATCTCAAAACTAACCTTCATTTTGCTTCCTCTTTCTGCATAAAATTTCTCATCTTTCCTTTGTTCCATTTCCTCCTTCATAAAAATCCACCTTACATAGTTTAAAACTCCTTTGTAAACTATGTCTAAACTCTCAAAACCCTTGAAAAACATTGAAAAATTCATAAGAAAATACATATTTTGGTGTAAATGTTTAAGCCCCCTTGGGCTAAGTCTTTAGTTATTTTTGTTCCATATGCCTTGGTGCTAGAACTAAGCGCTAGCCTTCTAAGTGCTAATCGCATTTCCTGATTGCAATTATCCCCTCCTCTTTAACCCCCGGTCACATGACTCTCTATATAACCCAAGTTCCCACAGTCGGGCGCCAAGCTGCATTGTAAGTTAATATTTTAAACCTTCATCTATATAAATTTGTCGGTTTTTATTATATTATAAACTTTTCGCCGGTGCAATTTTTCAGTCAATCTCCACCGTCGATCTGATCCATAGATCGACGGCGCGCAATCCATCATCCGGTGGTCCCCACTATCTACTCACCATTACAAAAACACGCGGTATCCATCACACTGATTTTGAGAGAGGGGTGGTTTTTTTTTTTCATTTTGTAGTGATTCCATACACCGGCTAATGCGTGGCCTCGCCACTATTCACAAAATTGCCATTCATCGCACATTAATGTTTGGACATTGAGTGGGCGCGATATTGATGTGCGCCATCCGATCTGAGGCCGCTCATCAAATGGTGATCTCTTGCCAAAGAAGCCTGAAAATTAACCAGGATATGGCGCAGTCATTAAAGCATCTCCACCATTGATCTGATCTGCAGATTGACAGCCCAGAATTCATTGCCCTGATTCCTTCGCTTTGACTTTCCACCCTCGCTCCCAACCGTCGATCTTTGCGCGATCGACGACTCAAATTTAAATTCTTCTTCTGCCTTCCCTTTGAATTCCTCTGATCAATCTCGACCATTGGATGATGCCATCCAATGGCCATGCTCCCTCCAAGTGCCTTCTAAAGTATTAAACCTACACATGCAGGATTTTATAACATTTGTTTGTATTTTTGCAGGGTTTAATGGTTTTTCCGCCATGCTGAAGAAAATTCATAGGCTGAGGGTGACGATCCTCCCGCCTTCGATTCACCAGAGAAATTCAATGATTCATGAGGCATTGATGCCATTCGATTCCTGTACAGCCCTGTGCACCAAAAAACACAGTTAATCAAGTATAGTCAGAGAGTATCAGTATCGAAGACAGAACGAACTAGAATAGGAGATTGAAGACCTAAAACACAGATCTCAAGTAATTAAAGGTGTTTTAGGAGAATATGAAGACATCCGTCGAGCTGAGAAAGCCTCCACTACCATAAGCATAGGCCAATTGAACTCTCTCCAACTCCTATAGACACCTGCAGTTTCACAGGAATCAAAGAAGTTTTAGTCACTACTAGAACAAGAGCTGTTGCCTAAATACAGCTGAACAATTAATGCAAATCAAAGATATTATCTCTAAATTATCGAAAAAACTATTTTTAAAGATTACGAACAACCCAGAAGCGGATCTTTTTCGATCATTAGGCCTCAAAAGGTAGAAACAAAGTTATGAAGGATAATTAGAAATGATTACATTCCCGCATTATGCCTTGCCTGGTTCCCAAAGGCCACGAATTGCATTGATTACATAATTAATGATACTTGACCCCTGGGAAATCGTCCCACCCCCTCATTCTTCTATAAATACTTCTATAGAAGATGAGAAAATGTTGGTCTCTGGACATCTAATTGCATGTAATAGTTTTTCTGAAACTACTGATACCCTGTGTGCAATTTGAAGATACATAAGTTGATATGAGAAGTTTGAAATTGTAGAGACCCACCGGACTTTCTAATTGTAACTGGTTTGAACATCAAATACAAGCTGTTGATTCACGAGATTCAGATTTGTGTTAATGGTGATCTGTTCCTCACTGTCAATTGTTATTTTCTTTAATTTTTTCTCTCTATTCACTTTATCTGATAAGGAGTAGCAAACATAGAGCTAGGACTTACTCTCAACAGTACCCTACTCTTACTGAAAGCTTTATTTTCTATGTTTTCTTCATTTGAAATTTATCTTGAAAGAGTATATTAAAGCAGGTTGGTTTCAAAGCACTTGCCATATCTAGATTGCTCTTTGTGATGATTATCTACATTTTCCTTTAGAATATGCTGAAAGCAGGTTGGTTTCTAAGCACTCATCTGATCTTAAGCTATTCCAATTTTTTTTTAAATGTTCCTAACTGAAAGTACTTCAATGCAGGGTAGTTTAAAAGCACTTAACTGATCTCAGAATACTTTATGTTTTGTTTCTCTAGGTACATGCCGAATCAAAATAGTTTAAAAGCACTTACATGATCTCAGGCTGTTAACTGTTCTTCATTTGTCTTCTCCATTTCCTGTCTATTTCATTCCATAAAATCAACTTAAGAGACCCTTTGACATAATTGAATTGCCCCATGGATCCTTCTTGGAACTTTTTGTCGAATTAAAATCCTCCTATGACTCCATAGCCCAATGAGTTAAGCTGTTTTTTTTTTTTTTTGGCCTTACTCTCAGCCAAATCATTCCTTCATTTACATACATCTTCACCCTTTATTTTGAACTACCTTCACCTTCATCATGTCTTTGCCAAACCAAAACAAATAAAACAAACCCATTCTCTTCATAACTAGCCTAATATCACACTTCAGGCTTTAAAGATCACATCTTTAAACTCATTCATAGAGAGATCCCTCTCTGGATTCAGGAGGGCTAGATCCTTGAATCCCAAAGTGGTTTTATGTTGTCTTATCTTTTGGTTTTTGTCAATGAAAAAAACATAGGAACCCCAAAAATTTGCATAACATAATAAGAAAAAATGTCAAATCACTTTACCACAAGAATTCAATCAAAATAGTTGCAACTCAGTATGTTATTTCTTTCCAAAAGTCTGATTACAAAAAGTGTTCTAAGATAAATCTAAAAACATCCAACCCTTGCTATGAGAAAAGAAGTGAATAATATAGAAAAAAAATTGTTTCTCCCAAGCTTAGAGGTCCAACCCCTGACTTGAGGAAATTATCCCCAAAATTCTCATCTGGAAACCCAAATACTATGGAGGTCAACAAACTCATCCCTAACTTTGGTGAAACTGATTCATTTGTCTCAAAAATACACTTTTACCCAATGTATCTACCTCTAGTAAGTAAAAGTGACATAATTACATATACATGAATCAATTAAATCATTGAAATTCATAAATTCCATTGAAAAACAAAGAAAAATTCAAAAACTAGAAAATATCAGTGAACTAGCGAAAGCACAATGCCTAAAGCAAAATCACATCGCCTGAAGAAAAAGAGCAGCACTAACTTCAAGGACACTTGTTGAGGACTTTCTGAAGTCAAAATTGAGCCCAAGATAGCTCATTGGAAATATTCTCCTATTTGGTTTCAAAAAATTCCCTTAATTTCTAAAAATGATGAAGTTAAGGCCCACAAAAATGAAATCTCCCAAGACTGGTCAAAAACGCATCGCTAAGTTGAATAATGATGTAAAAGGTGATTTGTTGGATGGTGTTGGCCATTTATCCCTGTCAGAATGTCCAAATTTGATGTTCCAATAGTAAAAATTTGATGAAGAGGGCCTTTAGAATCAAATGGTTGTGACCATTTGTCATATGGAGGCTCCTGGAAAAAGCGCACGACCCTTCGCACTGCGTTTTTTACAAGTGGACTGTGTCAAATTTCTAGGTTTTTTTGCAAACATAGGCCTCAAATATGGAGCAATATCTCCAAAAAAATGAACCTTTTTGAAAAATTGATAGAGGTGTATGTTATTTGGCATGTTAGGAACAACACTAACCTCCATTTTACCAATATGCTTCTCTGATTGTCCACAATATTCTCTTCCAAAAGGTATCTAAAATAGGACTTTGCACATGTACAAAAGTAGGTTGTGAAGATGTGAATGGATCTCTAGTTTTGTACTACATGTGTCAAAAGTGAGATAGGTTTTTGTAATTCGATATCGTAGAAAGACAAACCTCCTCCATATTCTCAAAATTCATCTTTTTGTGGCCACAATATTTTTTGCAAAAATATTACTAAACATGACATTTCTGGAAAATGTGTCACTTAAATATTTTTTTAGACTTCTCGAATTTTTCTCTAAATTTCCTCACAATTGCTCCATAGATGCCAAATAAGGTGTATTATGCTATCATGGATGTATCAACAAGTAGTTCCAACTTTCCCTTCTCCTTTTGAAAAAATATTTTTTCCTTTATAGTGTGATTTCAAGTAGGGTTTGTACTGGTCAAGGTCTAGGTTCATGCCATAAGATTATCACTCTTTTGTTGTAAGTCTTTTTCATTTCCTCCATGGTGATTCTATTTTCCTCCATTATATTTCTATCCTCCTCCATTATTTTCAGTTTGTCTTGAAACCCTGGGTAATAAGAGGAAGGGAAAGCGAGTAGGATTGTAGGGTTAAGGGGTATGTTTTATAAAGTGTGGAAAGGCAAAATACGGTCTAGGGAAAACAATGTTGGCCTGCAATAGTGAAAGCTAGTGTTTCTTTGCTCAAACCCTGAAATGATGAGTGAGGAGGGTTTACAACATAAATTTGAAATTAGGAAGTTAAAGTAGGGCTTTGATAGGTGCAACTTACTTGCATTTGACTGAGAAAGCCCTTGCTTCATGACTGCACCACTTGCAAAGAAGATTTGAAGTTGTGGGTGTAAGATGGTAAAATCATAATGCCTAAAGCATGAGTGCAGCTCCTACGAGGAAAAATCGATTTGCCTCAAGCAGGAGCACAACAGCTTCTCTGCCAAAAGTGCAACGCCTCAATCAGGAGCGTAGCGCCTTCCAAAAAACTTGATTTTCTTGCTCAAAATTTGTTTTTTGACTTGGGGGAGTTTGGAAGCTCAATGTATGAGGATGAAAATGAGTGTCTCCTTGGTATTTTATGGCCCTTTATACTTGATGAAATTTCATAAATAGGAATTGGGACTCGCATTTCCTTTGAACTCAACTTTAACGTTGCAATTTACCTTTTTACTTAATCTTTGGATTTGATCTTTTGGTGAATTTGGAACACTATGACTTTTGGAACTTTGACTTACTTGGTTGATGGAACCTTGAGTATGCAACTACCTTGGAACCATGAGAGAATATTACATATTAAGAAACATAAAATTACGTATTGAATTGAAATTAAATTTACAAATCAAACTTTCAAAATAAAATGTGTTTCTTGTCACTCTCTTACTTGCTCGACCTATATGCATGCAAATGGTGATTTGATGGACCTTGAAAACACTAAGACCTAATGGAGACTCTAACTGGATTAACTTCATGATTAAAATATTTAAATGATGATGAAAACTCATGACTGATGTACACTCAACAAAGTGGTGGAATGAGTCATTAAGTTATAAAAGTTTGAGAGTGATATTTGACCTAAATCTACACCAAGTAACCAAATGTTTTCATGATAACCTAATGGAATAAAAAAAAATTAGAATTGGACCCTTAACATGACTTGAAAGAGTTTATTTGATGACTGTTGGAAGGATGCAAATACTAACACTAACACCTAGCACCCGAAGGTGCATGGGAGCGATTTGTAAGATCACGTTTAATGATTTTTTATTATTTGAGTTTTTGGATTTTCGAAAAATTTAGAATGAAAATATTTTTGTTAGGAAAACGTATTTACAAAATTACTGATCATGACATAAATTTTGGACCAGTCAGACCTAAGGTTCTACCAAGGCACAGGCGCTGTGAAATAGAGGTGGAGAATGTCAGAGGAGATCTTGAGAGAGCCCTCCATACCATATAAAGGAACTTGGAGGGTTTTACATTCCATATGCCTATGGCTGCATTAGAGGATCTCATAGAATCTATTCATAGGCATGTGGTTGGTGTACCACAGGATTAGGTACGGTTATTTTCCCATGTGGCTACTGCCAAAGTGTTTTTCTGAGATTCTCATCCAGGGTAGGGCCCTCAGACATATATTTTAGGATGACTAGATGACTTGCTATTTTTGAGATAGACTGATCGGGTATAAGCCCTAATTTTGTAGGGTATTATAGTCCAATTTTGTATATTTTTGAACATATGACTCTAATCTATATACAGGCGATTTCGTGATGTGAATATCTCATATATACAATGATTATTGATGATTTCAATGTTTAAGGTGACGAATGAATTATATGCCAATTGATTTCTTGATTGGATAATGAATTAGTAAATGTATTTTTTGATTATGAAATATGGATATATGTAATATAATTAAATGATATTTGAAATAGATGCACTCTCATAAATAGGCAATATAAATATGTATCTTTGACATGATAGATGTTATTCAACTGAGACACCACCAGTTGTGAGTCCAATTGCACTACTAACGAACCAACGCTGAGAGATACTACTTCAGACTATACATTGACCACCATAGTATATTCTACAACATTATTTGAAGTAGGACCAATGCATATGCCCCTTAAGGCAAACAACTGACTGAAAAAATACCCATGATGTGGAAGAAAAATTCTAGGTATGTTGACTAGCACCATCTGCAAACCCTAAATAGATCATATCATCCATAGATAGATGCCAAGGGAGATCAAAATATCAACATCACAACGAAATAGATAGATATATATTCACAAAAAATACAATATGTACAAACCAAAGCAAATGCTAGGAAAAAGCCTAGGCATACTACTTCTTAAATTAGAGCCCATTTCTAGGCTCCGCCAGTTCATTTCCATAAAAGTCAACCAAATCATATACTCCCTTTTTAAGGAATATTTTGACAATGAAAGGATCATACCACATGGATTTAAACTTAGGTATCCCCAAGGCATCCTTGTCTTGATCACATACCATGAAGAGGTAGAATTTAGAGAAAAGCCCAAGTCATATGATCTTATCATATTAAACCTTTAGTCTTTTCTTATGAGCCTCATTAATCATGGTTGTGTCTCGATGCTTCTCATCGAGACCTTCTAGATAATTAAGGCACTCGTAAAGAGTTGAAGTGTCTAGAAGAATCTCAATATCTATCTTAATGGAAACAATATCACATGCCACAAGGAAGATTGATTCCAATCCATAAACCAGTTGGAAAGGAGTGAAATCAATTGCAGTCTTAATTGAAATTTGGTATGCAAAAGTGTGGGATAAAGTGTGACATGCTAATTGGATCTAGCTTTATTGATCATCCTTTACAGGGTAACCTTCAAGGATTTATTCACAACTTCCACTTGCCCATTGGCCTAAGAATAATAAGGAGATGAATGCTCTTGTTGGAAACCTAATTTTTGAGCCAATTCATCCATCATGGAGCTCTCAAAATGACTGCCATGGTTAGAGAAAATCTCTTTAGGAATACCAAAGCGAGAAATAACTTGCCTGAAAAGAAACAGGGCTATTGTTTCAACATTGTTCAAAAAACTAGGCATAGCCTCGGCCCACTTCATGAAGTAGTCCACTACTGCAATAATGTACTTATGACTCTCTTCTAAAGTCTAGTTACAAGTCATAAAATATATTTCCCTCTTTGTGAATGGACCGATGGTAATAACAGGAAAGAGTGAAGTTGGATGAGTGAGCATCTTCCGAGAATAAAATTGACAAGGATGAAATTTTATGACCGCTTCAACACAATATTTGAAAATCGAAGGCCAAAAATATCTAGCACGTAGAATTTTCTGGGCTATTGCAAGCCCTGATAAGTGACCACCACATGCTCCACTGTGGAAATCATTTAACATAACCTCAACATCTTCTAGGGTTAAGAAACGTCTAAGGATTGAATCAACCTCGCGATCATATGAAGTGTCACTAATGATACGATTACTTTTCGCCAAGTTACACAATTTTACACATGCATCCTTCGAAAAAGTGAGGGGAAAATTTGAAGTATGGAGATAGACAATAATATGTCCATACCAAGGATCTTATGAATAAATAAGGAAAATATTTTCATCAGGGAACAATTCCTCATAAAATATTTATTCTCCATAAGGAAACTCAGAGATTAATTCCAAAAATATTATTAATTTTTTTGGATTTGGCACACATGAACTCAAGATAATTTTTTTGTAAAATCACAATCCATTTATTGTATTTTCCCCCAATCACTCACCTACTCAGAATGAATTGAAATGGATTGATAGCTACCAAAAAATAAGTTTTAAAAAGTATAATTTAATGCATAAGTCATTGGATAGCATGGATTGTTGCGAAATCTAACATCTCATTTATAGAATATTGCAATTCATGACCTACTAAGCCTCGGCTTAGATAATAAATCACGTGCTCATAGAGAGCATCTCCCTCCTGAACCAGAACCATACCAATAATGGATTCTGTTATGGAAATATACAAAATTAAATATCTGCTATAATTCTGTGGACTTAATGAAGGAGCACAGTTGATTTCCTTTTCAAAACATCTAATGAGCACTGAGCGAAGTCATACCATAAGTATTGGATTCCATTTTCCAAAAATATCATAAACCCTTTCATAATCTCAACATAGTTAATGATCAATCTCCTCAAGAAATTGGCTTTTACTTTGGGACTTTGAAGTTGACGAATAGAATACGGGGCATGCAACTTAAGTATTGCATCAACCTTGAAAGGATCTACATGAATCTCTTCATTAGACATAATGAATCGCAAAAACCAACCTAATGTGACTGCAAAAATTCACTTATTTTAATTCAACTAGATTTTATAATGATGAAATATTTCTAAAATATCTTGAATATGAGGAGGATGATCAATTCTCTTTCAGGAACAAGCAACTAAATCATCCAAATAAGCTTTGATGATATGCTTGATATTGTGGAAAGCATAAGGCATGGCCGGCTAGCAAGTAGCTCCAACATTTTTAAGACCAAAAGGCATCTTCTTGTATGAAAAGGTACCCCCATGAAAATAAAAGCAGTATTATGTTGATCTTCAGGACAGATGGTAATTTGATTATATCTCTAGAAATAGTCCATGAAGGAGAAACTAGTATTCCCCGCACACTCATCAATAATCTGATCCATAAATGGTGTGGGGTAGTTATGTTTCTAACATGCCTTATTCAAATATCTGAAGTCAATGAAGAAATAGATAGTTGATTGTTTCTTGTCCACATGACCTGGATTTGAAACCCATTCATTCAAAGGAACGAGCTATATGGAACTTGCCTTAAGCAGCTTCTCAACCTCGGCCTTGATAGGTGCAGAATTCCTAGGGTTGACCGGTCAAATATTTTTTCGTATAGGCTTAGCATTCTCATTATTATTGATCTCTTGTTGGACAATAGATGGATAAATTAAAGGAATTTCCTCATAAGACCAAGCAAAAACATCACAAAACTCTTTAAAAATATCGTTATAGATCTGAATCTCTTCAAGGGAACATTAAGCTCCGATGCAAGCATTCTATATAACATTGGTATCCCTGGAAATGTTCACCTAAATTGTTTATGAAATGAAAACCATATTACCTTTGGAAAAAATCCGTGCTCGAGCCAAAGAATTTAGAATCGGGTGAACAAGACCAATTGACACAGGGCTACACAATATTGACTCAACCTCACACAATTCTAGTAAAAAATACGATCGAAGATGCAAATCATCCCATTGTATTTCCACACTTGTCATTGCCTCTAGGACTGCCTCCTCATATGGTAGAATAGTATTGAGGAAATCCATAGAAGAAGATGAGTTAAGTGTCCAAGATGGAGCCACATCTCCATCCAATTCCTCTGGTGAAAGAGAAACTTGATCAGAATATGTAGAGTTAACAATATGTTGATAAGAAATTTGTTCTATGGATATAGGATATGTCATTCCACCCACTTTCCATTTTTCTAATGTGGTTGTCAGAGAGGGTAAGGTCTAAGGATCCAAAAAATAATGAGTTCAGAAGAACTCACTTTGAGTAGGAGCCTTGGAGGATGAAATAGAATTGATATGAATAGAAGGAGGCAAAAGATTAAAAGTACCCATCAATGAGGCATATGTATCGACTCCTGGATTCTCCACATGTAGCTTGGCATCGTTCATGAAAGGAATAGTAAAATCATAGGATGCTTTGGAATCTATCAGAGAATAGTCCATGTGATCAGCAATGATGATTCTCCCTTCATTAGAAAAACATAAGATGTGAAATAATGATGAAGCAATGACATCGATCACATAAATCCAATTTTATCCCAATATAAGGTTATAGTACAAATTGGCATCAACTATTTCTACTTTGATATTGACAAATTTCCCCCAACACAGATGGGAAAAGTAGGAACCATTCCATGTGGCTTGTGAGAATGGCATTCAAATTCGTTCAAGAGAGTAGGTTAAGGAATGGATTGAGGAGATCCAATAGCTTTCCAACATGAGATAGGCATGACACATGTGGAAGATCCTTCATCAACTACAATTCGAAAAATATTGATTTTTCGATATGTAGATTTGATATAAAAAACCATATGATGAGGAAGCCTCTTATTAATATTTTACATATTGAATGTGGTCACAAAAGAGTTTTTTGGATCTATCGCCCTGATCATAGTGAGAAGTGCACTGCTTTGTGCTGGGCAAGATTGTAGTACCTCCAACGCAAACATATCACAAGGAATATAAGCCATATCTTCTACAATGGAGTAGTTCTGAGTTGCCCTAGAATTAGGGTTTATTTTTAAATGTTTAACATAACCTTTCGCCATGTGAGGTATGGGCTCAATTGTGGTCCTCTCAATATTAAGTGGCTTGGAAGTATCTGTAGCGGCCTTAGCCTTCAAAGACTTGGATTCACCACAATAACGTGATCTTGTAGCGACATCAACATGAGCACTCATCATGTATACATTTGAATGATTTCCCCCCTCCTGGTTTCCCCCTCTGAGAGGTCCAGTATTTGCATTCATGTCAGCAAGAATTTGTTTCCCTTTGGGAAAAGGATTAGTTAGGACAACGTGGGAACTAGCAAAACCCTGTTGATCTAACAAGCACTAAGCATCATGAATATTAGGGTAGAGATGATTAAGATGGTCTCCAGTGCACAACTTGCAAGGAAACTTTACTTTCTTCTTCTACTGTCACTTACCCTCTCCATCATTATCATTGGATTTATTCACCTTCCCCTCCCATCCTTTTCTTTCTTCTTATTCTATCCCTTCTTCTTCCCATTAGAGATTTCCTTTGTGGTTAGAGTATTGGAAAGCATTAATTGTTAAAGGTTGGGAAGGGGTCGACACTGATGACGTAGCCTGAATAGAAGGAGAATATTGTAGAGACAATTGTTGCAATTGATTCAAAAGGCTAGCCATATTACTATTGATTGAGCCAACAATCCATTCAGCACGGGAACATCGCTTTGATTTGGATAAATCTATCTTGGAATGTGAAGCATTAGGAAATCTCTTATTAAGAATATCAGACTGGGAATAGATCAGTTCCAATTTCTGGGCTCTAAAGACAACTCTCTCCTAATTGAATACCCCATAAAGTGACACATCCTTTGATATTTCTTACTGTAAATATTTGAGGAACCATATGAGAAGGAATTCATTGGGAATATAGGCTTTAATGAGCCCATTCCTTCTCCTCCATTCCTGAATATGGTGAGAAATGTGTGTTTCCTTATCTTTTTGGAAACTAGCCAAAAGCTTAGTTCTAGTATCATAACAAATGAGCAACTGAAAATGATTCAAAAACATGGTAGCTAACTTGCCAAATGAAGAAAAAGTGTTCCCAGTAAGCTTGATGTACCATGTAGTAGTAGGTCTAGTAAAGGTGCACTGAAATAATTTAAAAATAATTGAATCATCCATAATGGAGTTCGATGAGCACCATAAATGGAAAGTGGTAACGTGGTTAGCTAGATCTTCACCAGTCTTCCCTTTGAATTTCGGAATATCTGATGGAATCCTGGTAGGAACTGGAGGCCAAGCTAGGCTATTCTAGATAGGATCGTTAGTCAACTTTGATAGATCTCAAAAATTTATGGTTGCAGGGAACGGTAAGCATGGAGGACCCTGAGACTTCCATCCAACGTGGGACGGATTTCCAACATTTTGAAAGGGATAAACTGGATTTTTTGAGGCACTAGGATGCCACAGATTGTTCTTAAAAGAAGCTAAACCATAATGAAAACCTTCTGGTCTATAGAATTTTAGAGTAGGACACCCTCCCACTAAAGGGTTACCATAAACATGAACATTTCCCTCAATCAAAGTATCAAAAGAAGATGAGACCCCTTGGTAAGGGTTTCATGCATTAATGAAAGGAGAAAATTCCTGAGAGACACCTACAAAGGAGAAAGGAAAATTCCCCTATTGACCATACATGAATTGATTCCTAGTTCAAAACAACTAAAAGCGGCGTTCCAGCCTTGAAAAACATTTTGACCTCCTAGAAAAGGGTTGAAACCTTGAATTTGCACAGATAAAGTAAAAGAACCTAAGGAAGGGTTCGAATGAGGAATATGACCACTTTCGAATGGAAATCCCAGAAAATAAGTTGACCCACTAGCGATAGAAGACATGGTTGTGGAGATAACAGATGCAACAGTGAAAGAAAGTGAGGGAATTTCACTAGAAGAAATCCCAAATGAATGTGGAACAATATGAGAAGCAAAATTTGGGGTTCCCCCACTCATAGATGGAATGGAGGTAGAGCCAAAAGTTTCACTACTAGGAGTGATGGTCGATATAGCAATGGTACCTCATCCTTATGCCAAAATAGGAGTATACACACAAAGTACTCATAGTCTAAGTTGTGTTCCCACTATTGGTCATCGAAGGAAAAGAAGGAGAAATATGAGATCTAGCCAGCCTGCAAATTGGAGGCCCAACATATAATAAAATGTCTGGAAAAGTAGCAGAAAGAGGAGAGGAAGGAGTAACTAGAGGTTATAGAGTTTCTTCACCCTCAACTTCTTCCACCAAAAATAGGACACTAGAAAGGAGTGGAGTATTGCTCTTTATATCATGGTTAGTACTAGGCTCACCTTCAGAAAGTAAAACCCTAAGCAGAGGATCATTTTCTGATTTTTTCGCTGCTACTAATTGGAAATCACTACTATAATTGTTCCTATGCCTTCTAGAAGAGGGCTTGAAAATCAGAGTAGAAATCCCACGAAGTCTCCTAGATCGATGAAATTATCAATCAAACACTTTTAGTTATTAGGAGAACATATACAGACTCAAAAAATTACAAAGTTGTGTCATTCTAGGAGCAAAGATCACTCTCTACAAAATGTCCCTCAGATTCAGCAACCAAGCAACTCTCAGGTATTTTTTCTATGGGTTATTAGGACCAGACACCAAAATACAAGAAAGAAAAAATAATGACCTTTCGAAAATAGTCTAGTGTAATGGCCTACTAGAAAAGGTAACATAAATAGTTACACCAACCTCTAGAAAAAATCCTTTGCAAGTGAAAGTACCAAAGCTTTGCAAGGTCACCCTCTAGAAGTACTAATGAACATAATGTGACATCTGCCTTAGGTACCATGGGTATTTCCCCCCGCAATCCCCTATGTGATACCTAGGAAAGGAAACTAAGGTCACCAATTCATGCTGGTAGCTAGGCAGAATGGTATTTGGTCAAGACTCGAAAATAAGGAGAGGGGGTATCTCTCTTCTTTACTTTCACTCACCCTCGCACTTGAATTTCTAGAGGATATCTTTCCAGGATAGCTTAACAAGGTTGGGTTTCACTCATTTAATCAACTTTTAAGTTTAAAATTTTGAGTGGCCTTAGAGAGTTAACTCAGGCCCCAATGACCTACACTAGTTGATGTATATTAATGACAACTAAAAATATTCTAGTTCATTTAAATTATGAGCTTGATTTTAAGGGATGTTCTTTTAAGTCAGGGGTAAAATGGAGATGCAACTTGTGTTTTTGTAGATGCAAAGAGAAATCAATAGAAACCTATTACATGCAAATGAATGGTTTTTTTAATGAAAAGTATTTCTACACAGATCTATGAAAAACCAATCAAAACAAGAAATTTTCTTTTCTTTTCAAATACATTCTCACACACTCTAAATATAACAAAATATTGAAAATTCTTACAATGCAACTGCACTAATGCAAAATAACAATTCTAAATACATGATTTTAGGACTACTCTAATTGAACAAGAAAGTGAGTTTCTCAGCAGAGAGGTCCAAAAATTTGACATAGAAGAGAATACAAGCCCAAACACAAACTTACTTAAAAAAAAATGCCGAAAAACAACTTGATACAAGAAGAGACAAATTCAACCAAGGACTTCTTTCAACACCAAGTGAATCAGACCAAATGACAAACTTCACATTTTCTCAAAAACAATGAGAAGCCATAAAACAAAACCCAAAGAAAAATAAAAGACAAAAAAATTTTTTTTTGGAGTCTCTTTCTTTCTAAGGAAACAAGAAAACTCTTTTAGAAAGCAAAAAATACAAAAAACTCAAAATCACCAGGTTAAGTAAACAAAATACCTCAAATTCCTTAAGCCAACAAAATCACTTTCATGGCATGACTTAACAAATGGAAAGAGATCAATAACTCAAAAAAATGACCTAAAAAATAGTATAAAACTCCACCAATAAAAGGAACTTCAAGAAAACCAAGAAGATCATTCAATATTTTCCAGAAATGTCCTTCTCAAGAAACCAAGAAAACCAAGAAATCCAACAAGCCAAAAACCAAAAAGTGAAGCAATGACAAGGCCAAGCATGATCAAACCGGCATAAAATCACTGTTCTGAAATGTAAGAACAACCAATAACCTTAGAAAGAAGTCTTGGTGCAAAACCCAAAACTGAAACTTCACAAAGTAAGGTAAACCCTAGGTTCAATAGGTTTTCAATCAAGAAAGAGAGAAATTGATACACATCAGACAAAAACACTTCCTAGACACATCAAAGGTTTACCAAGAGTGATCAAGAATAGGGAAGAATACCTTATAGGACTTTAAAAATTAAAATTTCATATAAAACTATCCATATGCAATTTGGAAGTGAACAACCAGTGTGTATACGCAACTGTGTACAAGGAAACCCACCTATACATTTGTTTCTTTTGAAAAAAATGCCTACATATGCTTGTGTAAACTAAAAAATGCATATAAAAAGGGTAACAAAGAAAAATTAAAAAATCCAAGCATGATCCAAAATATCGGGACTTTTTCCTGGATGGATAAAGAACCCAAGATACTAGAAAAGTGATTAGACCAATCAAAGAACCCAAATCAAGAGAGAAACAACCCAAACTAGGAATTAGATGGATGTAATCTTGAATGGAGTCGTCAATTATGTTACAAGATGAATTACCCTAGGGTATGGGTTGAGAACCCCAACAGAGCAAGAGGCATACAATAGAAATAAGAAAGCAAAATAATGGTCCTAAAGCTTAAACTAGTAAACTTGGGAGAAGTGACCTTACTCATATGTCCTTGTAATATCCAAAAATAGGAAATTTCTACACTATTGGGAATATCTTAAGATATTCAAAATGTGGATATCTAGCAATACCAAAACCTAAACTTGAAATAGAAGTGAACAACATCATACCAAAATGTATGGAAACCATAGAGCCATTTTATTATGTAAATAAGCATCAAACATGTACAATACAACTCAAATGATCAAGGCAAGACAAGCCTCTCCTGAATACATATGAAAAGATGGAATGCTGCTCTATTGCAGAATATCTATGGAAAAGAACTATGCAGTCATAGATGGAGCACTGCTACAGGAAGTGTGAAATATCATACATCTGCATATAGATGGCTCATAAAACATTGGGAGTGAAGATCTAGCCTCCCAATCACTACCTCAAGTCAATCCCAGAAGGAATGGCTGTAATATACAAAATCTGAAAAAATGTCAGATTTGTTGGGTAGCAGCAGCAACTCAAGAACTGGAAATAAGTGGAGAAGGCTGAAGATGTTGCATCTAAAGAAGAGACCTCCTCCAATGGATATTTCAAGTACAAGGCTAATCCTAACACTGAAGATCTCACCCTCCAAACAATCTGCAAAAGTCCCACTTCAAATGCTCATTGGAAATAATGTAGTTACTGGAGGAAACTGCACCGTAGGGGAAAGGTAATGATTTTTTCCAATGCTAAGATCTACAATAAACTCCAAGGGCTTCCAAAGTGATCTCTCAAAGGAAAGAGAGACTCCTCCTTTGAAAATTTGCTGATGGAATTGGTGTTGTGAACCCTCACTACAACACCCTGCAACACAACATTATTCTCCTGCAGAAATAAATTTGTATTGGAGGAGGATGCTTTGCCTCAAACCTAGATGTGAGGCAAATCAGTACAACTCCTTCAAGAGGTTCCTCAAGAAAGGACGAGGATTCCTAAACAGGAAATCCTTGTGCTAAGAATCACTGCAACTCTACTAAATAGTAGGAGATTGCTCAAAGTCTAAACAGACCAAGAAATCAATAATACATAACATACCTAACAGTGGCTGCCTTCCCTCCTTTTAAATAAGTGAAAGAACTATCTCCATGGGTCCCACTCATTAGGGTTTCCTCCACCAAATAACCCTCTTCCCATTCATATTGTGTTTTCTATCAAAGTGCTCTCCACCTCCTATCCCAGCATTGTTGACATGGTCAAACTTGACCTTCTCTCCATGCAAATGTCCCTTTTCACACATAAGGGTGTGAAATCTAGCTCTTATGAATATCCCTTTTCACACTATCAGGTATTTTATTCATTTTTCTGCAATGTATTGGCCTCCTTACCCATTTATTTATCTCCTAAATGACATGGGAAAAAATTAATATTCCAATTAGGTGCATGATAATTTAGGAATATTACAGTCCTCCCCTCTCAAATGTTGCTTTTCGTCAAGAAACTGCAAGGATAGAACTGAGAAGTCTCTTCTCCTCCTACTGTAGCATCCACATATGATGAGCTCCTCCAAGGAATTAGATGTTGTCTCATCAATAAATCTCCATATTGCCTCTTCCAAGCATACAGGTTAGCTAGATAGCTATCATCATGAACAAGTAGAGTACTCAAGAAGGAAATAAGGTGTTGTCCAGATGTCCCCTTGGGGTATGGGATCTGAAATGTATTGGTAAAAAAACAATCCCATGTGGATCCTCCATCCCCAGGAAATAATGCATACAAAGTGAGTTACCTCCCAACATGGCAACTCATACAAATCATCGTCCACCTTGAGCTCCGGTGATGTAGGTGGGCTGAAAGTCTGATCATGGTAGGTAAAATAGCCTACCCCACGCTGTCCTCCTCTCCACATAAGATAAGTGTAGAGTTTCTTCTAATCTTGGGCTACAATAATATTTCCCTCAAGTGGCAAGATGAATACTATATGTCTAAACAATCTAAAAAAGCCCCACTGCAAATGCTCACAAGAAATAATGCAATTACTGGAGGAAACTCCACTGTAGGTGCAAGGGAATGAGTTGGCCCAATGCCAAGATCTGCAATAAGCTCCAAGGGATTCCAAACTGATCTCTCAAAGGAAGGAGAGACTCCTCCTCTGAAAATCTGTTGATGGAAGTGGTGTTGTGAACCCTCACTGCAACACCTTGCAACACAACATTATTCTGCTGCAGAAATGATGTTGTACTGGAGGAGGATGCTTGTTCTCAAGCCTATATGTGAGGAAAATCAATACAACACCTTTAAGAGGTTCCTCAAGAAAGGAGGATGATTCCCAAATAGGAAATCATTGTGCTAACTAGAACTACAACTCTGCTAAACAACACAAGATTGCTCAAAGTCTGAACAGACCAATAACTCAATAATACATAACATGCCTAACAATGGTTGCCTTTCCCTCCTTTTAAACAAGTGAAAGCACTCTCTCCATGGGTCCCACTCATTAGGGTTTCCTCCACCAAGTAACCCTCTTCCCATTGATACTGCACTGTCTATCAAAGTGCTATGCACCTCCTATCCCAGTTTTGTTGACTTGGTCAAACTTGACCTTGTCTCCATGAAAATGTCCCTTTTCACGAGGGATTTTATTCATTTCTCTACAATGTATGGGCCTCCTTACCCATTTATTTATCTCCCAAGTGACATGAGCAAAAATTAATATTCTAATTAGCTGCATGCTAATTTAGGAATATTGCAGTCCTATTATTGAGGTTATTCCCATAGGGTTCAAACCCTCTGCTTCTCCATGTGCTTTAAAACCTGCAACTCATTTAATAAATCAAATAGACTAGTGGTAATATAAAGCTATAATATCCCAAAATGGGAAAAGACAATAATACACAAAAAAAGAGTTGGAAACTACATAAATATGGAAATGAGCTAACTACACCATAAAAATAGACAGAATAGCTAATCCATTTTATTAATATGGAGGTGTAAACCAATGTACAATAGTGCTAAAAAATAGAAACACTCAAGCCGAAAGAGAAGGCTAGAGTGACCCTAAAGTCCTCTCCCTGAAGGAATTTCATAATTGTTGATCTACTGGAGGCCATACTGTGCTTTCCCTTCTAGAAATGCTCGAAATATAACTTCTGGCTGAAAGAGAATGCATAGATCTAGGCATTTCGGAGCTCAGATGATGTCGCGATTTCAGATCTGGGCTCTATGATGAAAACCCAAAATAACCCAGAAAGGATTTACAGATTGGAAAACCTTGGAAAATCACCCTCCTAGGGTTTACATTATACAACTCCTGGGTCTGAAAATCTATGGCATGAGCTAAAGATATAATCGCTACAATGATACATAATAAACTCAATGCATGAAGTTCTAATCCCTTCTCCTGATATGTAAGCAAGAAGCTTGAGATCTAGCTCCTCCTTCCTCCACTTAAGGTGCAGCTGCTGAATACATAGCTGTTGGAAGGGACTATGCTTTAAAAGAGGTTGAAGATATAGCATGCTACTACATGATGTAATTCAACTCAAGGCTTATGGAAAAAGTATCTCCAAAGTGATGGGATTTTCCCTCATAGGATTCCCAGGTGAAATACTGGAAACTTCCTTCCTCCAGTAGATCTACATGAGTGGACTTCACAATTCCTGGGGGAACTACTACTAATTGGAGGTGTAGAATGATGTCCTGATGTAGGATGTCACAATGATTCTCCAGGAAGACCAAAATAGAATCATAAGATGAAAGGTTGATCCCTCCACCGGTTTCCTAGCTAAAATGAAAGAAACTACCTTCCTCCTCTCAAACCCTGAAGTAGGAATGTGTAATTCATGAATTTGTATGTGTTATAGAGAGGGAATTAATGTAGCATTAGGGGAATTTTGAGGTCTAAAATGGGCCTCCTAAGAAAAATTTACAACAAAAATAAACTTTACAGGAACCAATAGGATTCAAGATGACGATGTTAACCATGGGGGGTCATTCACCATTTTTGGAGTAAAAAAGTAAAAAAAATAAAAAATAAAAAATAATAAAACTATTTTTTCAAATGATATTTTAAACTTATCTCTCAAACTTTTTATTCAAAATTCAAGCAATAGTACTTGTTGGATGCAAAATTTAATTCCCCATCCAAGGAGTACCCATGTTGCATACTTTTGATGGACCCTGTTACACCAAAAATGAGAAAGACATGAAAAAAACGTGTTTACAATCATGTTTTTCATGTATTTCTCATTTTTAATGTAGCAGTGTCCATCGAAAGTATGCAACAACGGTACTCCTTGGTTGGAAAATCAAATTCTACATCCAACGAGTGTTTCCACTGGAAATTTGAGTAAACCCATAGGGAGATAAGTTTAAAATATGACGTGAAAAAATTGTTTTTCCTTTTTCCCCTCTAAAATTTGATGATGTAATCACATATTATATTATTATTTCCACTATTATTTTATAATTTCCTTAGGAGGCCCATTCTCGACCTAAAAATTCCCGTAATGCACCAATTCCTCATGATGAATGGCTGCTCAAAGAAACCTTCCCAGAGCAGGCACTCGAAGTCCCCCATGGGTAAGGGTGGGATTCTCACTCGGGAACACCTGTGTGCTAAACAACACTAGAGAATTAGCTAAACAATTGAAGTTTGCAAATAAATTTGAAATTACAATCCAATATCAAAATATAAATCATCCCTTCTATCGTTGCCTTCACCTTCCTTTTATCCTTTGTGAACCTCCCCTAGCCTTGGCCCACCTCATTATTGTGTTCCACATGTGGCCACTAGCCTCCATGAAGACTACGTTGTCTCCCCATGATATCCATCATTTCTACATTTAATCTCCACTCTCTCCATCATGTGTGCATTTAATGCATGGCTTCTTCCACCACTTCATCATGAGTGCTCTATGATCTTACTTTTACTCCTCCACTATCTCCATCATATTTCTCATTTATGCTACATGATATCCACTCTTCCTTCATTAATAAGCTTCTCCACTACTCCATAACGTTGATCTTCTATCTAAATAACCCACATACACACACCAAAAGTGGAGTTTATTCATCTACGAGGTTTATGGGTCCCTCCACCTTTTTTTACTTAATTAATAAAAGTAAGAACTCTAATATTCCAATAATATGATAAATTAATAAAAGTAAGAACTCACAAAATTTTTCTTGTCCTCAAGAAACTGCAAAGTAGATGTTACAACAATCCATCTCCCTCCAAATGTCATCCTAGTATACAAGGTATTCCCATATGCTCCAATGTGTTATGAATGCCCAGCTCCATAACTGCCTCTCTAAAATGTCTAGAATGGCTTCCAAATGTGTAGTTAGATGCCTCTCTTCATAGATAAATCTCCAAGTGGCAACCATTTACTTTCCAAGAGTCTCCTCTCTACATAAGATATATAAAGTGAAGTGGTTCCTTTCCCAAGTGGAAAGTCCCAACTCATGCTTTATCTCTCCAACCCATGCTACATGGAGTAGATTGTACCTCTCCATGCTCTCATCCTTGGCCCTGTTGGCCCCGATTTCTCCAAGAATCGTCTCAACACTGTGAAAAATAGGAAATAGAGACATATGGGTTGACATGTAAAATTTCAGACCATACTCTCTCAATAGTAACCACTGCAGCAATGCCTCTTACTATCATATCTCACCATCATCATACCAACTATGGTAGCCATGCTATCTTAAGAGAATCCATCGTAAGAAGGCCTCTTGTTTCCATCCTATATCATTATCATAATGCAAGTCATGGAGAAACAACATAGTGATTGATATGTAGAATGTCATATCAGACCAGCATAACCAAGCTCCTTGATGCCACATAATGTGAGTGCTATGCAATGTCACAAAAAATAATACATCCATTGAAATAGGATATGTCATGTGATGGAAAAACTCTCTCAACAATAACCATCATAGCCATGCCTCCTACTTCTGCATCACACAATACTATGCAAAGCATGGATCATACAAAAGTGAAATTTTGGGTAGAACCATACTCACCCAAAAGCAACCAGCACAACCATGCTTCTTGCTGCCCCATATCATAGATTTGAAAGTATCCTTTCAACAACTTGCTCATCATCCTCACCCATCCATTCAACTGTGGGTGATGAATACTATCATGCTCAAGCTTGGTATCCACCGAACGGAGAATACCATCTTCCTCAATCTGATGATAATATTTTCACTCCATGATATATTGAAGTGAAACCTCCTTGAGGTCTCTCCATGAGATCCTCTCATCGATGGCCTCATAGAACCTATGGGGTTCTAAATATGTTTTAGGAAAAAAATTCTCTTTGAGCTATGATATTGTTGGGCCAGAATTGTAGTCTATGGATAAATTACGCTTCCCTAGATAGGTGCTATCCTAGAACAACATGTGAAA
Source organism: Pinus albicaulis (assembly GCA_034641835.2). Classification (NCBI taxonomy): domain Eukaryota; kingdom Viridiplantae; phylum Streptophyta; class Pinopsida; order Pinales; family Pinaceae; genus Pinus; species Pinus albicaulis. The sequence goes on along the minus strand of CM076571.1, from coordinate 698,719,294 downwards.
GACTATAAGACTATTTCTCCTAACTTAGAACAGATATACAGAGAGTATTGGAGGCTTACCTGTTCAGTCGCTTCAAAATGGCTCCTTCTGTCGCTTCCGTTGGAGCTTCAAATTCAAGAAGTTTGTGAGTTGAATGCTTCCTGCAAGAAAGAACACTGAAACAACAGAAGACGCAATAATATAGATATCTATTCTAGCTAGCTAGCTAAAGCAGTAAAGAATAAACAACATACATCAACCAAGATCTTACAATATGGAAAATCAAAGCCAATACAGATGCATGTAGGGAAAAATAAGTACTCTTTATTGATGATAGAAGGAGAGGTTAAAACCTAATGACCGATTTGAAGTGACCTTCCAGCAACGTCCCCAAGCCTCATCACAATATAAATCTCTGCAGCAACATCTTCACAAATCTAGCTCTCAATTGAAAATCCTCCAACATTTCTCTACTCAAATTCTTCCCTCTCAAACACTTAGATCTGTATTCAATTTATAGATGAACTGTAGGTTGTTTTCCAATCAATAACTTTCCAAAAATGGGAAACACATGTTTCCATTCATGTAGATGTCAAATGTACACTTGGATATGAAGCGTGACACATGTGAATTCTTCTAGAAGGCACTGGCCAAGTGGAGATTCTGGAACAATGAGAATTTCACTCCCAATGTGACTAACGCACCTGTGAATTTCAAGAAGTGCTTTGCGGAGCAGCCTTGCATGGGGCTACCTACATATGAAATTCACTTAGGCCCCTTAGAGCCTGCGTTGATGAGCTCTCATATGCAAAATACTAAGCTTAAAAAAATGGAAAACTTTGCTTCATGAAAGTCTTGCTTGATTTTTCTTGTTTCTTGTCTTAGGGCATGTAGCAAATAAAATGATAGGGAATGATAGACCCTTGATCATTGGTCCTGGAGATGATGTCCAGTTAACTAGGTCATTGGTAATGGTTCCCAAATTGACCTATAACAATGGCCCCCTAAAGTATGAGATCCAAATAATAAGAAAATTTGATTGAGATGATTTACACCGTGATGAGTCTGGAAATGAAGTGGAGTGGTCACCTGCATCAATATTACAATACATTACATCATGATATATCCTCTTTTGATCATAATTACTGAGGGTAGGCATTCCCATATTCAGCACATAAAATAATCTAATAACATGTACATAATTCAGAAAGTCATCTTCATTGGAATGTTGCCCAGATGCAAACATGCCTACAGATATAGGGCCATGTTTGGATGAAATTTTTTATGTAAGGTCACCATATAGATGATGTGTACAAAAATCATAAAATCATAGCCTGAATGGATGAAACTAGATCCAGGGTCTTCTTATCCCATTCACTCAATCTTTCGGGTACACGCCTAGCCATGTGAATATATGATTTGTAGTCAAACATAGAACGATATCGTTTGATTACTAGCCAATGATGTGAGCTGTCAAAAAATGCGAGAGAACTACCATTTATGTCAATGGCCCTCAAGGTACTGCAGTACATTTTGTAAGGAATGAATAGATGATTTGATGTTGAATGTGAAACAAAATATTTTTGTCAAAGGTCTGGAAGTGAGGATCTTGTCAATGTTGTAACAAGCCTCATGGTACTGGAATCTGATGTTTCTAAGTGAACTTCCTGGATATTCATTTTTCTTTGACAGGAAGTCACCTTATTTCAAAATAGGAGTTACTAATTTCAGAGACAAGGGTATGACTTGATATAGCAATTTTCATGGATGACGGTCATGAAAATGAAGGTTTATGAGAATTTTAGATGGATGAGTTTTTAATCACTGGATGAATTCTCTTGAACATATCGGCGACAATGTGATGAGTTGGCAGCATTGACCAAAAACCGAAGTGATGGTATGATGAACCATAGGTGTGAATGAACCGTCAAGATGATTACCCAACCCAAACACTCATGGACATGGAGTGAAAGAAGTGTCATGTTCAAGAGCAACTTGCTACCAAAAAGAAACTTTTCTTACTTTTCCAAAATTTTCCCCGGTCATTTGTCGACTAGTACCTGTTTATTTTTTAACAATATCGAGGAGGACAACATTTTCTTGATCTATAATTCAACCCTTCAGGCGAATAATGTATCTCTATTTAATAATTTAACGAGTCTAGCGATGAATGAAACTCAATTCTTTCCATGATTGACAAGCTCGTCATTATTTTGTGTCTTAACGAGCTTAATGATAGTGATAACCTGGTCCTTTTTCATAGTTAGAGAGTCTGAAAAAGAAAATGAAAGAGAACTCCATAATGTACTTTTTCATAAATTTGTCACTCAGATCTGAAAAGTGTTCAATAATATCTAAGAGAACCTCTTTGGTCATGTTTAACCTAGGTATTCCTTTTTCATAAATAATCCATCTCAGTCGAGAAAAGGCTTAAACTTATACTAACTAGGTATCAATTCATTTACTTTAACAAGATCAAAAAGCCAAGTGCTCGGCAATATTTTCACATTATCGAAGTTTGAAAAGAGCTGAAAGAAGACTCTAGGGGTTCCTCTTTCGCTGTTATCAAATCTCAAAAAAGAGATAAAAGTGTGCTTCAAATCCTTTTTCATTTTTAACAAAACTCTAAAAATAAGGAGAAAAAAGTATTCCTTGTGGTCAACTCATTCTTTGAATAAATTTGCACGACTAATTTGTTCATCAATTGTATTTCATATTCAGAGCAACATCAAATGGATTAAAAGTACCTTTTTCATGATAAAAATATAATAAAACCATAGTGATAGCAATAAATATTTATTGAAAACAATTAAATGACTAAATAAAAAGATTTTTACTATACAGTTTTACCATTCACTAGTTACCATTTACATTTTGGAGCTCTAAACCTATTTTTCCCCTGAACTTCAGCAGTGGATTGCGTGAAATTCGTAAGAATGTTTTGAATGCCCCCTGCAAAAGTACATGTCGAATTCCCCCTGCAAGAGTAGGTGCCCCCCAAGCTTCATTTCATTAATCTAAGTAGATTACTGGTTACTAATAGCTAGATGGAATGAAGGTTCATTAACGAGATCAAATGGAACTCTCGTCTTAATTAGGAGAGGATTTTTTTCATTTTTAAACGAACTTGACAGAGGAAAATAACTATTCTCATGACCTGTTTCATTTTTTAACGAGGTTGACACAGTAAAAGAACTTTCCTCAAAGGCACTTGTTTCATTTTTTAATGAGGTTGACACAAGAAAAAAGAAACATCCTCATAGGCAATTGTTTCATTTTTTAATGAGGTTGACACAAGAAAAAAAAACTATCCTCATGAATCTTTTTCATTTTTTAAAGAGGTTGACACTGTAAAATAACCATCCTCATAACCTGATTCATTTTTTAATGAGGTTGACACAGAAAAAGAACCACCCGCATAACCTATTTCATTTTTTAACGAGGTTGGCATAGGAAAAGAACAATCCTCATTGTGCAGTTGGACTAGAGAGTGTGTGTTGTTAAAGACGTAATCTAATGGAGTCATCATTTAAGGATGAGCACCACAAATGATAAGTTATAACATGTGTTGACAGGTATTATCCAGGGTTTTCATTGAATTTTGGAATTTCCAAAGGTAATTTCTGTGGTATCACCAACCACCAAGGAGAATAAATGGTGGGAATATAGCAACAAAAATATAAGGGGATGATAGACCCTATTTCATTGGTCCTAGGGATGACGTCCAGTTTGACCAATAACAGTTGCCCCCTAAAGCACAATTGGATTTGGATCAACTTTCAGTTGAACAATGTTGGGTTCGGGAGGTATGGTCTCACAGATTAGATGCATCGTGACCACGGGTAGCTATCAGGGCTCTATCTCGACAATAGTAGACAAACTAGGATTTGTAGAAACAACTTGTGCCAACTCTGGTATATGGGAAGATGATGGTTCACTAGAGGTACTGGTTTTAGTAGAGCTATGTCTATGTGAATGACGGGGGAAAGGATTTTGTTATTCCACGATGACTAATTTATTTTAACCAAAAAACAAATAAACAAAAAGAGGTTAATGCTAGGAAAAAGGGTTTACCAAGAAACTATGAACTGTAGAATACCTCTTGGTGAACCAAGAAGTATGGGTAGATAATCTCCCTGAATGCTGTGTTCAATGTATCATAATTTCAAGGCGGCCGACTCGGTTCACTGTGGATGGATAACACCTAACATTTGTCCTCCCAAATATACCCGAAGGTACATGGGGGCCCAAGTCCATATTAGTGTTGTTTGATGCGAAACCATACAATCAGAGCACCCCCTTATACTTATCATACTGTAACACCACCCGATATACCCGAAATTATGTGGAGGAGCTATGATATACTTACGTACGTGGAGTGAGGTATCACACTCAGAATGTATCGCAAACAATTTAAGAACAGCTGCTATGTTTTATGACGCCGAAACATGTCTCTAGACTAGTCCTTCTAAATGTTATCATTATGATTCCAATGCATTGTTAAGTAGATTGAGATTTATTTTATGTTGATTTTGCTAAACAATTTTCCTTTCAGGTTCACCGCGATGATGTATATGAAATTCCTAAAATTCAAGCTAAGAATGATAAACAAACTTTCACTTTCAAATTTTTCAATGAAGAACCTAGCTACTAAGGGAAGAGATAAAATAGTTCGTGGGAAAAAAAATCAATGAAAAAAAATAAAATCAATGAATCACAAGCTAAATGAAGATTTCCTAATGTTCCTTTTGCAAAACACACACAATCCTACATGCAAATGCAAGTTTTTCTTTTTAGTTTCCTTAATTTTATGAATGTAGAAAACAAACTAGGTGCACTAGATCAATAATTCAAATGTTTTTTACTTTCGAGAAACAAAGAATACAAACAACAATTTCTCTTTTGAAGGAAAAGCAAGGATTTCAACAACAATTTCTCCTATCAAGGAAATGAAGATCTTATGACAATTTCCTATTTTGAAAGCAAATGGTTCTTAATGCGACCATAAAAAATACTTTGAAATTGACTTTTCAATGATAAAGAAAAACATTTCTAAACAAACATTGAACAAATTTTAAGCCAAAGGAGGAAGAAGTATATAGATTCACTGGTCAATTGAGCATCAAACTTTTCAGAACATAGCAGAAAACAAAACTCAAGCAAGTTGCAAATTCAAATTCAAGGGAATTTTTTTTACTTTTAGGAGTCAACACAGTCTCCAAGGGGAGATAGTGCTAAAAAATGCAGGCTAGGGAGGGAGACAGTGCTCTACAAAGCACTGTGTCCAATCTAAGGGTGTGTTGGGCATAGTAAACGAAGAAAAATGCTACTATTTAACTAACTGTCTTTGGAAATTAAGATCCAAAAAGGTTAATCTTTATGTGTAACAGCTACTGGGTAGATAAACAAAGAAAATCATATGTCCATAACCCTTTCAAGTTGTTGATATGAAGTGCCCTGATATATCTTAGAAGGATCCATCCCATGTTCTTAACAGACCACTTCCCAAAATTTGGAGTCGATCTGGTTGCCACATTGGCCCCCCTAAATGTGAAGGATCTCTGGAATTTTCACTATCGACCCAGCTCAAATTTGGATCAGATCCTCCCTCCTTCCTTGGACAAACCATGCAACCGAATGGAAATGAACGAGGGAAATTAAAACTTTTGATATTTCAAAATTTTTGACATTTTGAAATGAAACACGTGTGTTTTTTTTAAGGCCACTCAAATTAATTTAAAAATAAATATTTTTTAATAATTATAATCATTTTAAATAATTAAAGTAATTTCTAAATAATTAAATGTTTGTTTATTTTGATTGTTTAAAAATATTTACAATCAAAAAAATAAAACATATCTTTTTAAGAAGCAATTAAAGTTATATGAGTAAATACTGGACTGATATTTTCATATATTAATCCATCTACCCTACTAAATCATCATGCTTTATCAAAAGGAGTTTTAAACTTTACACTATTAAATTATGTTGTATTTTAAATATTTGGATTCTTAATCTCTTATATATATATATATATATATATATATATATATATATATATATATATATATATATATATATATATTTTTTTTTTTTTTTTTTTTTTCTTTATAATTTATGTATTATGTATATAGGGGGTTAAATGGGTTAGGCCGGTTGGGAAATAGGGTTTTAAGGGTTTAGAGGTTGAGGGTTTAGGGGGTTAAATGGGTTAGCGCTTAAGAGTTTAAGGGTTAGTGGTTAAGGGTTTAGAGGTTTAGGGTTTAGGGGTTAAATGGGTTAGGGGTTTAGAGGTTTATGGTTCATGGGGTTAAATGGGTTAGGGGTTGGGAATTAGGGTTTAATGGGTTAGGGGTTAAGGGGTTATAGGTTTAGGGTTTAGGGGGTTAAATGGGTTAGGGATTTAGGGGGTTAGGGGATATAGCAGTTAAGGATTTTAGGGTTTAGAAGTTAGGCTAACAAGTTAGGTTTAGGGTTAGGATAAGAATGAACAGGTTTACAGGTTAGGCTATACAATGGTTTATGGTTATGTTAGGTTAGGTTTATAGGTTTAGGTTTAGGGGTGTCAAGAGGGTTTACTAGGGGTTTAGGGGGTTAAATGGGTTAGGGGTTAAGGTTTTAGGAGTTTTGGGTTAAGGGACATTTAGATTTTTATGGGTTAGGGGTTAAATAGGTTAGGGGTTAAATTACTTGCTTATTCTCTATGTCTCAATATAACAATTTTGTAAGTATTGTTGCTTGTTGCCATGTGTTCTTTATTTATTAATTTATAGTATTTGTTAGCCATTACTTTACATTTATTGATGAAAATTTCTATTGCAATCAAAGAAAAGTATGTTCAATGTCCATTTTTAAACTCAGCCACAGTGTTGTCACACAATTTAAGTCTGAAGAATGGCCATATGATCAAATCTTAATAACCAGACTGCACCTCATGACTACTCCAGAAAATCTTAAGTTCGAGTGTCCCACAATCATGAGAAATTTCTCTCTTATACTCTTGCTCCACCTAACTGTGTCCTGGAAATACCCTTGTTTATTGCAAAAAAATCCTAATGTTTTCAACCTTGTCCCTTAACAGACCAAGGAAACATATGTGACTGAGAGGAATGGAAAGCACTACAAAGTTGAAGAGAGTACAAAAGACTAAGATGGTTTAAAGGATAATCTTGAACTAGAATGTAACAGTCTTGAAACAACTAAAAGTTGTTCCAAACGAATAGTTGATAATGTGAAACCTTCTATACCATTCATGGAAGACTACATTCATGTGAGAGCAAGTAGAGGCCAAGTAACTGATAGGCATAACCTAGAATAATATAGGGTATGATTCCCTCTTTTTGATGAAATATTTGATCTACATGTTGTCTATTGAATATTAACCATTTTAACATTAGTAACAAGGTTGAATTAACCCAATCGTAGGTCCCAATATGACATGATATATATTACCTCTCTATATATATGAGAAGGAATAATTATAAAGACATAGGTTGATAGAGGTGGTGAGACAAGGGGAGTCATAAGGGAGAGATGGAGATAAACTAAAGGAGAGGGGGGAGAAGGAATGGATCAGCTGAGAGAGGGAGAGGGAGAGGAGTGAGAGAGGTAGAGAAGGGTAAGAGAGGGAGATAGTGAAACAAAGATGGAAGGGGGGAAGAAAGAAGGATAGAGGGAGGGATATAGCTGTGAGAGGATTGGAGGGTAGAGAGAGAGAGAGAGAGAGAGAGAGAGGGAGATTGGGGAAGAGAGAGGTCATTCCAGATGCTCTGAAAGTGTTGAGGCTTCAGCCAGGTCACAAGTATTTTCTGCTAGGAAGGCTTTCCAAAGAATTTGGTTGGCATCACTATGGCACTATTACGGAATTAGAAGGGAATAGAAAGGCAAAGGCTCGAGTATCATATGAGAGAAGGAAGAAATTGGAAAAATTGAGATCAAAAGCAGTGGAGTTTGCTGACAATCATCTTACTGCAGAGATGGATAAGATAAAACTTGACAACATATTGGTTAATTTCCTTGACCCTTTATTGGTTATTCAGAAGGATTATGAATACACCACCATTAATATCAAGGTAACCAACCCCTAGTAGATCCAGGGGTTAAGGGGTTTAGGGGTTAGATGTTTGGGGTTAGGGGTTAAGGGTTTAGAGGTTTAGGGTTCAGAGGGTTAAATGGGTTAGGGGTTTAGGGTTTAGGGGGTTAAATGGGTTAGGGGTTAAGGGTTTAAGGGTTAGTGGTTAAGGGTTTAGATTTTTAGGGTTTATGGGTTAAATGGGTTAAGGGTTTAGAGGTTTATGGTTTAGGGGGTTAAATGGGTTAGGGGATGGGAATTAGGGTTTAATGGGCTAATAAGGTCTAAGGGGTTATAGGTTTAGGGTTTAGGGGGTTAAATGGGTTAAGGGTTTAGGGGGTTATGGGATTTAGCAGTTAAGGATTTTAGGTGTTAAAAATTAGGGGCTAATGGGGTTAGGTTTTAGGGGGTTAGATGGGTTAGAGGTCGAGAATTAAGGTTTAAGTGGTTAGGGTTAAGGGTTTAATGGTTTAGGGTTTAAGGGGTTAGGGGTTAAGGGTTTATAGGTTTAGGGTTTAAGTGGGCCATATTACAACAGTGTTTCCCATAAATGAGAGAATAACAATGAGTAACCTCTCTCAATTGAGTCATGATTTTTTTTTTGTAGGTATGGGCTCCAAACTCCAAACCTTGCAAACAAGGAGAGAATGAATCACCATGGTGTCAAGAAACCATAACTTAGCCTGAATATCCTAAAACTGAATTTGGAAACATCATCTCTCCAAGGTTGTTAATGTTGCAATCCTCTGTTCAACATTGATACAAATGTCGAAAACAATTTAAAAGATGAACCAAATAATAGCATTCAAAGGAAAGACTAGGATGTCACCATTTCTACCTGCCATCCTTGAAAAGAAGGTGAGATTAATTTCATGCTTTTTCTTTTGCAAGGTGGACTCGAACGAAATGACCCAACCTGAATGCGCCTGGTCGGGCGACCTCATAGTACGGCACGACACGGCATGCCCGACCAAAGGATGCCACAAGGGAGAAATGAAAAATGGGCCACCCAAACATGCACAAGGGACCCCGACAGTCACAACTTAGCAAAATTGATACGGGTGCCATCAAACAAAATGGCCCGACCTAACCCAAACGTGCCTGGTTGGGCAACCTCACATGGCATGACACGACGCGCCCGACCGAACGATGCCACAAGGGAGAAAATGGAAAATGGGCAACCCGAATGTGCACAAGGGACTCGGGCGGTCACAACTTAGCAAAATTGGTATGGGCACCCTCGAACAAAAATGCCCAACCCGAATGTGCCTGATGGAATGATGCCACAAGGGAGTAAATCGAAAATGGGCCACCAGAACATGCATAAGGCACCCAGGCAGTCACAACTTATAAGAAAAACTGATACGGGTGCCATCGAATGAAATGACCCAAACTGAATGTGCCAGGTCAGGCAACCTCACCTGGCGCGACACGACGCACCTAACCGAACGATGTCACAAGGGAGCAAATGACAAACGGGCCACCTGAACATTCAAAAGGAATTTGGGTGGTCAAAACTTAGCAAAAATGATACGGGCACCCTCGAACAAAACATCCCAACCTAAACGCACCCAGTCGGGCAACCTCACACGGCGTGCCTGACCAAATGATTCCACAAGGGAGAAAATGGAAAACGGGCTGCCCGAACATGCACAAGGGACCCGAGCAGTCACAACTTAGAAAAACTGATACAGGGGCCCTCGAATTAAATGGTCTGACCTGAACATGGTTGATCGGGAGACCTCACATGGCGCGACACAGCGCGCCCCACCAAACGATGTCATAAGGGAGAAAACGGAAAACGGGTCGCTCGAATGTGCACAAGGGACCTGGGCGGTCATAACTTAGCAAAACTAATATGGGCGCCCTCGAATGAAATGGCCCGACCTGAACATGCCAGGTCAGGCAACCTCACACGGCACGACACAACGTGCCTGATGGAATGATGCCACAAGGGAGCAAACGGAAAATGGGCCACCCAAACATGCACAAGGGACTTGGGCAGTCACAAATTAGCAAAACTGATACAGGCACCGTCGAACGAAATGGCCCGACCCGAACGTGCCTGGTTGGGCGACCTCACATGCCGCGCCCAACCGAATGATGCCACAAGGGAGAAAATGGAAAACGGGGCACTCGAACATGCACAAGGGACCTAGGAAGTCACAAGTTAGCAAAATTGATATGGGCGCCCTCAAACGAAACAGCTCAACCTGAACGCACCTGGTCAGGTGACCTCACAAGGCGCGAGATGGTGCACCTGACCGAACGATGCCACAAGGGAGGAAATGGAAAACGGGCCACCTGAACGTGCACAAGGGACCCGGGCAGTCACAACTTAGCATAACTAATACTGGTGCCTTCGAATGAAACAACCCAACGTGAACGCACCCGGTCAGGCAGCCTCACATGGTGCGACACGGTGCGCTCAACCGAATGATGCCACAAGGGAGAAAATTACAAATGGGCCACCTGAACCTCCACGAGGCACTCAGCCGGTCTCAACTTATCAAAACTAATACGGGCACCCTCGAACGAAACATCCCAACATGAACATGCCCAGTCGGGCGACCTCACATGGCGCAACACGACGCGCCCAAACGAATGATGCCACACGAGAGAAAATAGTAATCGGGCCACCCAAACGCGCACAAGGGACCTGGGTGGTCACAACTTAGCAAAACTGATACGGGCACCCTCAAACGAAACGACCCGACCTAACCCGAACATGCCTGGTCGGGTGACCTCACACGGCGTGACATGGCGTGCTTGACCGAACGATGCCACGAGGGAGAAAACAAAAAACAGGTTGCCCAAACATGCATAAGGGACCTGGACAGTCACAACATAGCAAAACTGATATGGGTGCCCTCGAACGAAACGGACCAACCTGAATGCGCTTGGTCAGGCGACCTCACAGGGCACGACACGGCGTGCTCGACCGTATGATGCCACAAGGGAGAAAATGGAAAACATGCTGCCTGAATTTGCACAAGGTAGCCAGGCAGTCACAACTTAGCAAAATTGATATGGGCGCCCTCGAATGAAACGAACCGACCTGACCTGAACACGCCTAGTCAGGCGACCTCACACAACACCAAATGCCGTGCCCGACCGAACAATGCCAAAAGGGAGAAAATGGAAAATAGGTGACCCGAGTGTGCACAAGGCACCCGAGCGGTCACAACTTAGAAAAAATAATATGGGCACCCTCGAACGAAATGACCCAACCTGAACGCGCCTAGTCAAGCGACCTCACATGGCGCGACCCGTTGCGCCCGACCGAACGATGCCATAAGGGAGCAAATGAAAAATGGGCCACCGAAAAATGCCCAAGGCACCCAGGTGGTCACAAATTAGCAAAAATGATATGAGCAGCCTCGAATGGAATGACCTGATCTGAATGCGCTCGGTCAGGTGACCTCACACAACGCAACATAGCGCGCCCGACCGAACGATGCCACAAGGGAGAAAATGGAAAATGGGCCGCCTGAACATGCATAGGGTACCCGGGTGGTCACAACTTAGCAAAACTAATATAGGAGCCCTTGAATGAAATGGCTCAACTCGAACGTGCCCGATCGGGTGACCTCACAGTACGACGTGACACGACGCACCCGACCGAACAATGCCACAAGGGAGAAAATGGAAAACGGGCCACCCGAAAGTGCACAAGGCACCCGAGCAGTCACAACATAGAAAAACTGATATGGGCACCCTCAAATGAAACGGTCCTACTTGAACGTGCTTGGTTGGGCGACCTCACACAGCGCGACATGGCGCACTTGACAGAACAATGCCACAAGGGACAAAACAGCAAATGGGCCACCCGAACATGCACAAGGCACCTTTATGGTCACAACTTAAAAAAACTGATACAGGTGCCCTCGAATGAGACAGCCTGACCCGAACGTGCCCGGTCGGGTGACCTTACACGGCGCGACATGGCGCACTCGACCGAACGATGCCACAAGGGAGAAAATGAAAAATGGGCCACTCGAACGTCCACAACAGACCTAGACGGTCACAACTTAGTAAACTGATACAGGCACCCTCGAGCAAAATGGCCCGACTTGAATACACCTGGTCGGGCGACCTCACACGGCACGACACGGAGCGCCTGATAAAATGATGCCATAAGGGAGAAAATGAAAAACGGGCCACCCAAACATGCATGAGACACTTGGATAGTCACAACTTAGAAAAACTGATACAGGCGCCCTCGAACGAAATGGCCCGACCCGACCCAAATGCGCCTGGTCGGTTGACCTCACACGACACGACATGGCACACCCAACTAAATGATGAAACAAGGGAGAAAATGGAAAATGGGTCACCTTAACGTGCACAAGGGAGCTAGGCAGTCACAACTTAGCAAAACTGATATGGGCACCCTCGAATGAAACCGCCTGACCCGAACGCGCCCGGTCGGGCAACCTCACATGGTGTGATAGTACGGCGTGCCAGAACAAATGATGCCACAAGGGAGAAAATGAAAAATGGGCCACCCAAACATGCACAAGGCACCTGGTTGGTCACAACTTAGCAAAACTAATACAGGCGCCCTAGAACGAAACAGCCCGAGTTGAATGCGCCCGATCGAGCGACCTCGCACGGTGGGACACGGCGCACTCGAACGAACGATGACACAAGGGAGAAAATGGAAAATGAGATACCTAATCGTGTACAAGGGACCTGAGTGATCACAAATTAGAAAAACTGATATAGGCACCCTCGAAAGAAATGGCCCGACCTGAACGCGCCCGATCGGGCAATCTGACACGGCATGACATGGAGCCCCTAACCGAATGATGCCACAGGGGAGGAAATAGAAAATGGGCTGCCCGAACGTGCACAAGGAACCTGGGCAGTCACAACTTAGCAAAATTGATACGGGTGCCCTCGAACGAAATGGCTTGACCTGACCCAAACCCGCCCAGTCGGGCGACCTCACACGGTGCGACATGGCACGCCCTACTGAATGATGCCACAAGGGAGAAAATGGCAAGCAGGCTGCCCAAACGTGCACAAGGGACTCAGGTGGTCACAACTTAGCAAAACTGATATGGGCACCCTCGAACAAAACAACCCAGCCTGAACACACCCGATAGGGCAACCTCACACGGTGCGACAGTACGACATGCCCGAGAAAACGATGCCACAAGGGAGCAAACAACAAACAGGCCACCCGAACATGCACAAGGCACCTAGGTGGTCACAACTTAGAAAAAATGATACGGGTGCCCTCGAATGAAATGGCTCGACCTGAATGCGCCCGCTCGGGCGACCTCACACTCCGCAACACAGCGTGCCCAACCGTGGTTGGGAGTAAACATTAAAAGTGAACCAAGGAGTGAACGCATCATGTCTTTAATATTTTATGAAACTCTTTAGAAGTCCCATCATAACCACCTTCCATCTTCATCACAATGTGATATGTCAACTAAAGATATCTTATTATGTTGCTCCAACCATTCAAAAACGGGACCCAAGTTAGATTATTATTTATTAAAGGAGAGACCAAAGAAATTAATTTACAAACCATCGCAATAGCGACACTTAGCCTAAAATGTCACAAGAGTGACACTTAGCCCAAACCATCGCAAGAGCGACACTTAGCCCAAACTGTCACAATAGCGAATTTTTCCTCCAAATGTCGCAATAGCGACACATAGCTCTAATACATCGCAATTCCGACGCTTTTTCCCAAACTGTCACAATTCCAATGTTTTGCTACAAATGTTGCAAGATCGACACTAACTTCTATGTGTCGCAATACCGACACTTGTCTCCAAACTTTGGTATAGCAACATTTATGGGCAGGATTTGAAAATTTGATAAATTTTGGGGAAATTTCTGAGATTTGGTCAAAAGTGTTGGAACCAAAGTGTCGAATTTCTGCCAAATGTACTAGTGATTGCAACCAATCCTTCTAAGGATTGTTGTACCATTGTTTTTAGGGGTTCAGAGCTTTCTCCCCCTCATTTCTTGAGCTATTAGTATCATATCATTCTATTATCATGTATTTTGTTGTAGTGTCTCCAATGAACTACGTTTTTTTAGCCATATGACATTCCTGCATAACAGTGTTTCTCTATTGTCATGTACATGTCTCATTGAGGCTTTCATTGCCTAGCTAGAGTGATTGATTCCTCAAAAAATTGTATACATTTGCTGCTATATTATACATTTGTTGGCTATATCGATCTTCATGTGTTCACATCTATAAAATAATGTTGTTATTCCATTGTATTCTCATACATTGTTGCAGTCCCTCATCGGGCACTTTTTGAGGACAACTAGGTGTGGGAGATCTGTTTAACCCACCTAGAAGAATTTCTTTGGAGCCTCCTCTTGGATTCAAGACTTAGACATATTTTTCTATCAGATCTGGGGCCTATTTTCAAATCCTGTAGTAGTCATTACTAGAAAATGCGTTTTCCATTCATGGCTTGCTAGGTGTCCCAATTTTCGGATATTACAGTGGTACCAAAGCAACTTTATTGGCTCAACTTGTGAGTCTCAGCCGAAGGAGATCAGAAGATTTAAGAGGATGGGTTTTATCTCATCATATTTCAAATCCATTAATAACCTCCCCAAGGAGGATAATCAAATAGAAGAAGAAGGCCCCTACACTTCCTATTCTCATCAATAAGGAGACAGAGAAATAAGCAAGAAAAAGACTCCATCTTCTGCAGGAGAAAAAGGGGATAACCTTAGAAAGCTTCTTCCTAAATCCGTACATAATATTCATGAATATTTTAAGAAGATCAGGAGGGATATGTAGGAAGAATATCTGAAATAGTTTTAACCTAAAGCAAACTCTAGATTAACATATGAGGAGTGTGAGCAAGCAACTACACACCCTAATACACAGCGCAGTCACATGCCCAGGATTGCCAAAAGAGAGATGGAAAGAGGGGAAGAACTTGGTAGGAGGAAAATTCTTAGTAATTTTTTTAAGGAGTATGAGTCTCAAACTCATGAATTCCGAGATCATATCAGTTCTTTAGAGTTTTTCAAGATGAAGGTGAAGGGAAGAGAGCAGCAGGATAAATTCGTCTATCTACCTGTGGAGGTTCCCCTGTATGTTCAACTAAATCTTGGGGGGAGAAGTTAGATACCTTCTTGCAGCAGCACCAAATCCCTAAATATGAAGCCATTAGATTTTCAGTGCTACTTATGAGAGGTAAGACCTATGCTCGGTGGATCTTTGAATCCTTTTCTTTAAGAAATATGAACATTACATCTTATGCAAGTTTCACTATGGCCTTAGTGAAAATATTTGATGGGAGGATTCATGAGACACACATGGTGGGTTTAAACAAGGAAACTCAAACAAAACCCCTACATGAGAATGCAATTCCACTTCAAAAAACCATGAAGGAGGCTAAAAACTTGCACCATACCTTGTCGGGGGAAAGTCTCTCATTTCACACCTTGGAGCAAGGAAGCATGGAGATATATTTTTCAAAGAGGGATCCAATCATTGGAAGGTTGCCCATTCATGTTGCAGATATTTAGGGCAACATCATTGTCTCATATAGATATTATCTAGTGTCTCATGCAGAGGAAAGAGGAGCTCTTGCTCCAAGTAAAGGGATTCCTCCATATTTGCAAGGAAGTCCCCAAGATCTCATGTGTGGAGAACAAGGCACAACTCATGTGCCATTGTTGAGGAGGTGTGGAACCATGGAGACATAAGGAGGAGGTAGGGAGAAGACCCATAATCATGAGATGAGGAGTAGACATCCCTATTCAATTCTGGAGGTTGTTACACCTAGGAGGGAGACTGGATTGTATAGTGAGAGAATGGGCAAGATTGTCCATTCATATATGTAGTCATCTCTTGATGATGATGTCTCATTGCATGGAGAAATTTCGCCAAGGAGACCACTGGATCAGTAGAGGAGGATGGATTCTTCACATATTTGGGCACCACTCATTGATTTCAGGAGGGTGGAGACCTTGGGAGAGCTTGATATAGCACTGGGAGTCTTGGGTAGACTCAAGGAGACAGGGAGCATTCCCTCAACATCATCATTACCCACTTCCATTTTAGATTGTGCACTATGGCAGAAGTAGCAGGGGAAGGATAGGAGCCTTCCAACTTACATATTTGGCATGGGATATGTCAAAGGAGAGGGAATCCATATGACAGATGTTCTTCATGAGAAATCATCATCACTGTCACTATGTAGGATAGATCCATATTGGAACTCCCAGCTGTTGGTGGAGTATTCCAAGGATCTTCATGCTTATAGGATATTGGATGGCTAGTTGCATTTGGAGGAATATTCAGTTAGAGATGGTTATTCCAAGCTCAAGGAGAAGTTGCTACAAGCAGCTCATGAGGATTTCCTTTTCAGCCCACTTGTTCTATGAGATCATACCACACCATCATGGAGGGTTATTTTTGGGAGGGTTTTGAGGAGGAGATATATTAGCATATGAGTAGATGCATGGATCATATGGATATGGAGGAGTTAGCACAACCATCTCTTTTCTCTTTGAGGATGAGATAGGACTCATTTATGAGCCACTTCCTTTTTATGAGCAGAATATATGGTAAGGGTATTCATTGTTGTTTACATGATTGTTTGTACAATGTATATATGCATCCCTTAACCATACATGTGCAGGATGATGCTCCAAGGAGGAGCATTATTTTTTCTAGACCTGATGGTTTAGTTGAGGCCATAAGCATGATTGATGGCCATTCCCTAGGAGGAATTGGGGAAGATAGATATTATGGATGACATGCTCATTGTACACCTTGTATTATTCACTCCCTCCATACTTATGAGGAGATTGGAGCAGCAGGAAATTGGTTGAGAAGCCATTCATTTTATCAGTCTCTATTGTAGTTGAGGGTCAAGATGTGTTGGTTGCACTTGAGGGACCATTTTCCTTCTCATTTATTACATATGGCAGCAATCATGATTCTCATATTTTCTCCCTATGGTTCTATTGCCTCTGTCTTTATGAGGAGCATGTGTGGGAGAGAGACACATTGGATGGATGTGTCCTTTGGGAGAGAAGATCTCCATATTTTTTGCACTACATGTTATAAGGGGAACATGGGATATGGTATGGCCACTAGAGAAACACATTTTTTTCCATATGCGGTGATCCATTTGATTGATGTAATGCCCTATGATGATGATTTCCAACTCATCATATATGGGGATATTTGGGCCAACATGATTTGCAGCGTTGGAGGAGAGATATTTGGAGATCTAGTCCCCATCTTGCCACTTTAGGGAAACATTCTTGTAGCCCAGGATCATCATACACTCTACACTTATCTTAAGTGGAGAGGAGGACAGTGTGGGGTAGACTATTTTGTCTACCATGTGCAGATTTTCATCCCACCTACTTTGTTGGAGCCAAAGGTGGATGACAGTTTTCAGGAGTTGCCTAGTTGGGAAGTGACTCATTTTGCATGGCTAATATCTTGGGGATGGAGGATCCATATGGGAGAGATATTTCCCATTAGACTTCATATCCCATTACTAAAGGGGACCTCTAGACATCACTTTGCTATCCTCCTGAGTATTTCATCTTTACATGATTACAGCTTGATAGATGCTTTCCATGCTAAGGAGGAGCAATGTGGAAACCTGATTGATGAGATAGCATGACTTTACTTGGAAGAGATCATCATAGATGGATGCTATAGGGAGAGGAGGAGAAAATAAATCAGTTTATATTTTCAATTTCTTTAGGACAAGAAATCTTTGAGAGGGCAAGACTGTAATGTTCTTAAATTAGCATAAAGCTATTTTGAACATTAATTTTGCTCATGCCATCTAGGAGATGAATAAAATGGGTGAGGAGACCCATGAGTATAAAATTATTCATAGTGTGAAAGGGATCAATGGAGAAGCTTTATTTTGCACCTTCTAGTGTGAAAAGGGGCAAATGCATGAGGACAAGGTCAAATTTGACCAAGTCAACAATGTTGCCTAAGAGGGTGTGGCTTGCTTCGGAAGACAAAGCAATTTAAGAGGGAGAAAGATTCCTTGTGGGAGAAACCCTAATGTGTGGGGTCCAAGGCAAAGAGACATTCACTTGCATAAAACGAGGAAGAGTCAACCATATTGAGACATCTTTGAGTATATTGATTTTGGTCTAGAAGACTATTTGCAGTCTCCGGCTGTTCAGCTGAGTTACAGTGTTGTTTAGCATGAGGGATTCCTGCTTAGCATTTCCTCTCCTTCTTGAGAGACCTCTTGAGGGATTTCAATTCATTTCTCAACATATTGGCTCAAGGCCAAAGCCACTTCCATCAATCACTGTGTTATTTCTGTTGAAGTATAACATAGTGTTGTTGGGTGTTGTAGTGGAGGGTTCCACAACACCTTTACTTGGCTCATCTTTCAGAGGAGGTAGCTCCTATTCCTATGGGAGGTTATTGAAGGAGGTTTCAAATATGATTTTCATATCTTGGCAGCAGGTCAAGCATCTCTCATCATAGATAGCACAGTCCCTTCTCTAGACTGCATTATTTCAGTGAGTACCTGCAGTGGGGGTTTGCACGATCATCTTGGAGGAAGAGATATTCAGAGATAGGATCAGCCTATCACTTGAGAGATATGTTCGAGGAGGTTTATTTTATATTTTACATCATCTTTAGCCATCTCCAATTATTTTTTGAGTTTCAGCTACTTCCCAGCAACCCCAGCATTTTTGCGGAATTGCCATTTATACATGTATTGCAACCAATCCTTCTAAGGATTGTTGTACCATTGTTTTCAGGGGTTGAGAGCTTTATCCCCCACATTTCTTTATCTATTACTATCATTTAATTCTATTATCATGTATTTTTTTGCAGTGTCTCAAATGAACTACGTTATTTTAGCCATATGACATTCCTGCATAGCAGAGTTTCTCTATTGTCATGTATATGTCTCATTGAGGCTTTCATTGCCTAGCTACAGTGATTGATTCCTCAAAACATTGTATACATTTTCTAATATATTATACATTTATTGGCTATATATATCTTCATGTGTTCACATCTATAAAATAACAATGTTATTCCATTGTATGTTCATACATTGTTGCAGTCCCTCATCGAGCACTTTCTGAGGACAACTAGGTGTGGGAGATCTGTTTAACCCATCTAGAAGGATTTCTTTGGAGCCTCCTATTGGATTCAAGAGTTAGACACATTTTTCTAAGGGATCCAGGTCCTGGTTTCAAATCCTATAGCAGCCATTACTGGAAAATACGTTTTCGAGTCATGCCTTGCTAGCTATCCCGATTTTGGGATATTACATCTTATGTGATTTGTTGCACTTGATTGTGCTTTTTTTTATGTATGGTGCGTGGCCATGCAACTTTGTTTTTCAGTGTCATATTTTTATTGGCTTTAATTTTTTTCTTTTTGTTTGTTTTTTGTTATTTCCTTTTATGTTTTGAGGGTCTTGGGAATTGGTTCGAGAAAGAGGAAATGAAATAGATATATTACTTCAACGATTCATACATAATCATATTCAAAATAGCATGTAACCATGTAATATAAACACATGAATGAATAATAAATCAAAATAAACCATGAGATCAAATTAACAAGACAATGTGATAATGAATTTCACCTAATGTGGGCTATCTCTTCTGGCCTTACTCAATGTGGGGAGGCATCTTTCACTAAATGGCACCAAAAATAAATTAAAAGAAATTAAAAAATGACACCTTATAGCACCACTTCTGGGGATGACCTTTAAGTGTAGACCTATGTCATATAAACGGTTTTCTCAGTTGGATTCCTTGTGAAAAATCATGAAACATGACTATAAATTTGATCATTTTCTGACACTAGCACTTCTAGACCCACAAGGAATATTTCTTAGCATCAAAAGATACCCCTATGTTAGGGTTACACTCGTAGAACTCACCGTTAGGTTTCCCCAACTCATGTTTATGCACGTGGTTCTGTTGGTTGGAACTCCACCCTCGCTCCTCCTTCTGCTGGATGAAATGCAATGGGTTAAGTATAATTAGGTGGGTGGAACTTACAACACATGGGCCAATGTATTTTTGGTTGTTGGTGATAAAAATAGTATTTTGTAATCAAAGGTTCTAGGTTAAAACCTACAGAAGCCCTATTTAGCACCTCCATGGTTGGTTTTGATTTACATTTCACATTTTAATTGGTAATGGAGACAAGGTCGCCCATTTGGCGGGTCAACCCACCAGGCCGAGCGGGTTCAAAACCCTTCGAACTCATGCTAACAGTCACGTGGCAGGTTTATTTTCATATGACCATGGGAAAGGTCACAATCACCAATGAACTAAAACCTTAATACTTTTTTTATGCTAAATATATAACATGTTTTTTGGTTGGCAGAGTTGGTGGCCCACCACCTATTTGTTTTTAATTATTTTTTATATTTATAAAAAAAATTGGTTCAAAAATCCATCATTCAAAATTTGGTTCACTGGAAAAATTAAACAGACAAAAAATTATCGCACTGCGGTGCTTGGAATCTGTTCATCGAGATATGAAAAATTGTTGCCTCATTAGTGGCTACCACTAGGCCTAGTTTGACCAAAAATTTGACTCGCCATAAGTTTCACCTAAAAACATGGATTCCTCCTGAAAAATCATGAAAAATGACTATAAATTTGACCACTTTCTAACACTAGCACTTCTGGACCCGTATGGAATATTTGTCAGCATAAAGAGATACCCCTATGTTAGGGTTACGCTCTTGGAACTGACTTCCAGGGTTCCCCAACTCATGGTTTTGTAGGTGGTTCTATTGGTCAGAAATCCACTCACGCTCCTCCTTCCATTGGATGAAATGTAATGGTTTAAGTAGCCTTGGGAGAATGAAACATACAACACATGGGCCAATGAAGTGCTGGTTGTGAGTGATAAAATAGTATTTTTTAATCCAAGGTTCTAGGTTCAAACCTACACAACCCCCGTTTAGCACCTCCGCGGTTGGTTTTGATTTACGTTTCACATGTTCATTGGTAATGGTGACAAGGTTGACCCACCAGGCCAAGCAGGTTCAAACTCTGTTGACATCACGTTAACAGTCAAGTGGCATGTTTGTTTGCATATGACTATGGGCGAGGTTAGGGTCACCATTGAACTAGAACCTTAATACTCTTTTTTATGTTAAATATATAACATGTTTGTTTTTTGGTGGGTCTGGTGGCAAGCCACCTATTTGTTTTTAAATATTTTTTATATTTATAAAAAAAAATTGGTTAAAAAATCCATCATCCAAAATTTGGTTCATCGTAAAAATTAAACAGGAAAAAAATTCTCCCATTCTGGTGCCTGAAATCTATTCATCGAGATATGCCAAATTCTTGTCTCATTAGTGGCTACCACTAGGCCTAGTTTGACCAAAAATTTGACTGGCCATAACTTTCACATAAAAACTCAGATTGAGGTGTCATTTGCAACGTTGGAAATGTTGTAATGAGATATTTGATTTGAATCTATATATACTTCAATATAGTGACTTTGATTTTTGAGTTTTTCCAAAGACATTTTTGGATTCTGAAGATTTATGGATCTCAAAATATTTTGGGACACCAAAATATTTATCATTCAATTGGAAAGAAAGGTACTTGTTCCATCACTTTATCATTTTCAATCCAACGGACATTACTTGGATGTATTTCCTTGAAACTATACTGAAGGTACTCCATGTGTCCCCGTCGTGTAGTCCCAGTCCTCTGGAAAATAATTATATCCTCAGGTATTTTGTCCAAGTATTCGGGTGAAAATTATTTGACCATAGGTAATTTTCCAACCTATTTGGTTTCCATTATCAAAGGAGGCTCATAAGTCTTCAGGTTTTTGATATCCACCACTAAGAAAATTTGCATGTATGCTGGAAAATCAAGAAGAAAATCATTGTCTCCAATTTTTTCTAATATGGTAAATGGGCCATCTAGGATTGGGCTCAATTTCTTTCCTTCCTCTTTCATCCTTTCTTTTCTGATGTGTAGCAACACCCTTTCCCCAACTTGGAATTTTTTATCAACCTGGTGCTTATCATGTGGAGCTTTTTATTGAGCTTCAATTTGCTCCAACTAGTCCTTCACTAACCGGTGCATCATCTGAATCCGCTGAATGAGCTAATGTGCCTTGTTCATATCATCTTTCCCACTAGAAACTTCATCTCTCCCAAATACCATGTTTAAGGGATCCTTTGGAAAATATACAAAACATATCACCAACGATGAAATTTGAGTCGATGAATGCACCACCCAATTGTATGCGTGTTGTAAATGGGGAAGCTACTCATCCCACAACTTGGGATTCTTTCTACAATAAACCCATAGTAAATGTATCACTGTGTGCTTGAAAACATATGTTTGTATATCGGTCTGAGGATGAAATTCCATGCTCCTCTTCTACTTGGTGTCCACCATTCTCCACAAAATCATCCAAAATTATCTAAGGAAACAATATTAGCGATAAGACACAGTGGATGTTGGCAGCCCAAAGTGGACCCATACAAATTGGAAGAAGATATGAGGATTATGGTCCACAGTGCCCTACTTTTTACAAGGCATTAAGACATAAAATTTTCTAAATCAATCCACAATGATATACAAATAGTCATTACCTCTCCTAGACAAAGGAAAATTTCCAAAAAAACCCATTGGCACACTTTCCCATGGATGTATCAGAATAGGGAGTGGTGTGTAGAGCCACAAATTTCTATTAGAGGGATTTAAAACAAAACACAACACACATCCCTTTACATATTGAGTCACAATATTTTTCATGTGGGGCCAATAACAAAACCTCTGTAAATGATACACAGTTTTTCCTACATGAAAATGAGCTAACGCAAGAGAGGTATGTGCCTCTCTGATTACATGTATTCTCTCATTGGTGGGAATACAAAGTTTTCCAAGATGGTACAGCAATTTTCCTTGCAAATGGTAATTATACAGTTGCAGTCCATGAGTCTTATTTTCATTAACCTCTTTAAAATATTCATCTTCAACATATTGTTCAACGTAGCTTTCAAAGGAAAAATAAACATTTTGAAAAGCTATAGATGCATAAATAGGAGCGAGAGAAATCATATCTTCCACTTTTTTGTCGGTTCCCTTCTTCTATTTGATTACCAAGTGAAATTGTTACAATAATCCCATCCATCGGAAATGAAATGATTTTTGAAGCTCAGTTTGTGAATGGAGGTATGACAAGGGCTAGTGATTTGTGTGAATGACGATCTCCTTATCGATCAGAGAGTGCTTCAAAATTTTCACACTTTGAACCAAGGCATATAACTCCTTGTCAGATGTGGGTTAGTTAATAAAAACTTGGGAGAATATCTCTAAATGGTAATATACAGGATTCCTTTGCTACATAAATAATTCTCCCATGGTGTATCCACTAACATTTGTCTTGATATCAAAAGGTTGTTGGAGGTATGGTAAGGGAAGAACTGAAGCGTTTCAGATCTTTAATTTCACTGTGTCAAAGGCTTTATGATGCGATCCTCCCCGAAGAAAGATTTGTATCACACTTTTAAATGCATGCAAGGGGGTTGCAATAACAGAGAAGTTGGAAAAGAACCTTCTCTATTATTAAACTACACTCAAAAATCTACGAACCTATGTAAAATTTCTGGGTTTATATCACTTTACAATCACATCAACTTTAAAAGGATTTATTTTAACTATCCATCTCCAATAATGTGACCGAAGTAAACTAAACAGGTTTTACCAAATTCAAACTTAGATGTTTTGACATAAAATTTTCCCTTTTCCAAAACATAAAGCACCTTTTTAACATGACTCACATTATATTTCCATGTCCTAATATGAACAAGAGTTCCATCAAGATACATAAGTACAAAATCATCAAGAAAATGCCTGGAAATAACATTCATCACCATCGTGAATGTGGCCTAAGTATTTCACAGTTTGAATGGCATCACTAGCCATTCAAAAAACCCTTGTTTTCTCTTGAACATAATCTTCCATACATTCTCTTCTACAAAACTAGCCTGATGATAGCCACTACAGAAGTAAATTTTTGTGTAATAGACAACCTTTTTTATGTTTGGTCTAATAAATCATCAATGTGAGGGAGATGGTAGTGATTCTTTACCATTGTTTTTTTGAGTGATGTGTAGTCCATGCACATCATCCATATGCCATCCTTCTTTGGCCCCTATCATAATAGGTAAACCACATGGAGAATAACTTGGGCATATGACCCCTTGGTTCAAAAATTCCTACACCTACTTATTTATATCATCTATATCAATTGTTGACAAGCTAATTTTTGCGGGGAAAAAATCCCTAATGTAACGGTTCACAACCTCAATAAATCGAAGATAAACAATAAAAAATAAATATACATCAGCAAAGAAAACTATGCAAAGTACTAAATTCAGGTTTGAGAGTAGTAGTCATAGGTCCTACATTTGATGTCGATACCATAGGGTTCAAACCCTGTGTTTCCTCTAAAGCAATTAGACCTGCAAAAAGTTCAAAGAATCATATATATAACAAGTAGTTCAAATAATTTGAATAATAAACATGCTAGATCATCAATCATAAGCATATAAATCATCATATATATTCAAAATGAATCATAAAAAATCAGATCATAAAATATCAGGAAAAATATAGAGCTTATTTATTAATATCAACAAATAGTATTGGATAGATACAACCTGATACGACCATGGCAGTAATGAAACCTTCCTCTATATATGTCCATCCCAAGCCTCAAAGATCACCTCTGAAGGATATGCAACATGATTTCATATAATGAAGGATGAACATTTATGCAAGGAAGCAAGTGTTTCCTATGATTAGGAGTGTAGGAGGCACATGGGAAATTGATCTTGATCTAGGGACCGAAATGACTATAATGTGATTATCCTATCTCCTTAGTGTAATTATGCCCTCACATGAGGTGTACAAATAACACCAAAAATAGGTTGATTTAGTTAAGCCATGAGCTCCTGTAGGTGGGATTTCAGTGACATCCATAAACCCTGCCCAAAAAATAGGATATTTTATATTTTCTTCATATTTTAAATTATATACATAGGTTCCATATAGATGTATGTGTGTGTACCTTTTTTTTTAAGGTGAGAGTCACGTATGGAATTGAAAATATTACTTTTCAATAAATGATAATGTCTTAATGGGAAAGGGTTTTTGAAGGCCATACAAGAGCATAAAAACTACAAATGTGTTGAATGATGTTATAACATATGGCCCCTAGTATATGAGTTTAGAAGGGGTACATGATAGAAGAAATGTGTTAAGTATAAAGAGAGATCATTTGAGGACCTGAGAGGAGATCACCAGATTCTAGCCAGTTGAACACCTGTGGAATAAATAAAAAAACAAGACTCATGTCTGAGTCTAGCATACCCATTATTATAGATAGTAAAGAATTTCCACTAATCAAGTATACATCATATCCAACATTCATACATAAGTGTACAAATAAAACTAAAAAATACATAGTGGATCATCGCACCATATCCGCAAAGGAACGGAATGAAGCTATGTCTCAATATCACATATAGAAGAAAGTATGATCAATGATGCTCAAGGAATTTTTTATTGTTGATGTTTCACAACTGATCCTCAAAGTACCAAGTCATATAGGTGAAATAGTGGTACTACACAAACTCAAGTGTCAACATACAAGATATTTCTATGATGGACTGCAACATATAAGGTTGATGGTATCAGTGACAGAAAACTGAAGGAGTTGTAGAGTGAACCAAGATGATGACACAACCTATGCTCTTCACTGACCACAGATGGTACATTTCTACACTATGGGAATAAATGAGTTGAAGTTGACCATGTTGGAAATCATTTTATTACTGGTCATTGTTGTATATAATTAACAAAAATGATACAACGAACATGTAATGATGATGGGATTCAAGGTACCCTAGTAGACTCTAACAAGTGCGAATAAATTTGTTGAAGTTGAACACTTGAGATAATCTATCAATCAGGAGCAGGAGGCATTGATGTATTCCCAGTGTCGATTATGAAGGATTTTTCCACAGATGACTACAAACCATAAGGTACTGGAAAATGATTCTAGATATTTTTCCCCAATAAATAAGTCATAATTGATGGGAAAATATTTGTTGGAAGGAAGGAATTAAGGCATCCTCCATTAACCACTATGAGTGTAACCTGCGGGCAAATAATTTGGATGAAATCATATGAAAAGAGATGAAGTAACAATTCCGAAGTATTTTTAAAGTGTAAAACATATGTGTCTAGTGCAATACGAAAACCCTCTCAACCAACCAATAACTAAATCTGATAGAGAGCTAACGAATCCAACAATAGGGTCAAATCGAAACCTAGGTATTACATGAATCCCAATGTGTGATAATGTAAGATAAAGTCAATCACAAGGGAAACCACTCATTCAAAGCACCATGATACTAATCAATTTTGGGAACAAGGTCACCTTTCAATGATGTAAATAGGTCCAGGGTGTGGCCCTAGTCCTACTCTTAGATAAATTTGTTGAATTCGATAAGATAAAACCCTCGAGTAAGAAGTCAATGGAAACCTTCTTGACTACCAAGAGAAAATGACCAAATAGATCATGTGATACTAATCATAACTTGATAGAATTGGTATGGAAAATAGAAATTGAGTCAAGAGAAGCCATGATCTAGGTGGCTCCAAGCATCCTTAAGAGACCAAGAGGGCTGATGATTGGTCAAAATTCAAAGTGGTCGGATGACTCTCGAACCATGTTAATTCTTAATAAATCGTCACCAGAATTCCAATGGTGCTAACAGATCTCCAATTTAAGCCCATATGGAGAAGTTAGAGCAATTCAAAGTTTTGGTCAAAGTTTGGCAGTGGGCCAGGTTTAACTGCCCCAAAAATTCACCATCAACCGGCATGGAACCTAGCTCCTGAAAACAGTAAAATTGTGGCTTTGTTAATTTACCCAATGACCCTTATTTTTGTTTAAGTCAAAAATTGCACAATTTTTTTTAAATAACAAAAAAATATAAAAATGGGGGTGGCATGCTGTGGAGTACTAAAAAGGTATGCTTTTGATGATTATTTCAGTGGCTTTTAGTAGAATTTGTAAACCTTTTTGTATCATGAATTTGGAAAATAATAAGGAACTATAACAAAACATATGAGAAATGATATGCAAGACTTAACCGCTGATAATGGTTATTTTCTGTACAGGAAAAGGAGAAAACGAGGAATTGCCGCTCCAAAGGAAGAGACAAAGTCGAGATAACTGATGTCCCTCTGAAGGTGAACCGAATGCAAACAAGGCTAAACAGATTAAAGCAAGTCGGCTCGGAAAAGAAGGAGAAGACACCAGCTCGGCGCAAAAGAAAGGAAAGGATGAAGAATTAACAGTTTGGCGAATCCCTCAGGATCTTCGATCCTGAGGGATCGCTGCTTTATTTATCTTTTTACTTGGACATCTCCGCCGTCGCCTTTATATAAAGGGACAGCACTGTTAGCTTAATAATAAGAAGGATACGCTTTTATGTAATTTTCTGTTAAACATCAGCTCTGATTATTAAGTCTCGTTGAGAACTGGTTCATTGTATTTTTGACTGATGCATTAATAAAAGCTTGGTGATTATTTCATCTCTGCGTTTGGATTAACTTAAAGCGGTGTATCCTTGGAGGCTAAGGGCCCGACCCCGGAGGACACTTGCTTCTGTACCATTACGACTTGATTTCTGCGTGGTTTGTTTATCATTGTTATTTGGTAATTTGATATGCTTTATAATTTGATATTACATGCTCTGTTAAAGATTGAATCATTGAGGTTTTTACAGATAGAATCGTGTGTTGACTCCGTATCAAGTTATTAATCTTTTCAAGAGTTAATTGCATGTTCTTACTATTCCATTACAGAGCTGTTATACTGAACATTCGTGTCATACATTCGTTTGAGGTAGTGTTCTTCATAATCGTTGGATTCAGAAATAATAGTGTTCTATTTGGAAGCACAGTCGTATTCCTGTTGATTAAGGTTGATCAGATTATTATTCCAGCGTGTTGTGTGCGTTTATGATTTACTAGAGCTGCTCCATAATTCATCAACAGTCATTGCTGTTCCATTAGTGTGTTTTGCGTGATTTACCTTAAGAGTGAAAGAATGTTATTTGATTGCGAAGAGTGCATTTGAGTTAATAGATTAAGCTTGGTTACAACTCGCGGGACTTAGTTATTCAATTGCTGTTCCATTTTAGATTTGCTGTTCTATTCCAGAATTGTTGTTCAATCCTTTATTTGTTGTTCCATTTACTCGCATTTTTTGTTTTGGCGTGAGATATGATCTAAGGCTGTAGTGAGCATTGGCAGTCACTGTCTAGCTCCTAGGCTCATGGTCTATGCTCTAGTTTCCTTTCCATCAGTTTCCGAAGGGATGGGTTATCACTGCCGAACCATTGACTGATAAGTTGTTGAGTTTTCTGAGTGTGTGATTTATTCTTTGAAGTAATTTAGTTACAAACAAGCATCCATTTACTCTTGTATTTCTTAAGCACTGTACTACTAGCATTACTCTGACAAGTGATAGCCTCAGATTGAGTCACTCTTTGTAATAACAAAACGCTCCCGGATTGACATATTAATGTGAGGTAATTAGAGGTGAAAGAGACCCTTTTTATAGCTCTACATTTTGGCGCCGTTGCCGGGGAAAGAGTGTAGCCATTTGCTTTTTTTCAGAGTAGTGTACGAGACTGCTAGGGAGGAGTTGTATCCTAAAAACGGAAGGTAAGAACCTACGTGCGGAGCATGTAAAAACCCTGCTCCACTGTCCGCTTTCCTAATAGAGTTGTTTTTTGCTTTGTTTGAATATAAGTTGGTAGTTCATTTGAGTGCATGACTAAGCAGAAAAGACTAGAAAAAAACATCAAACCCCCATCCAAGCCTGAAAAAGCTAAGGGGCCGGTGACCCTTGGCCGAACGACCTTCATAGACGAAATCTATAAGAAAACAGAATCTCAGCCATCAGTAGGCCTCAAGAAAAACATTTCTAAACCGCCTACTAGTTCCCTTCAGGCCACAGGATCACCATCTGTAGCCTGTGCTGAGGTGCATAGTCAAACTGAAGAGCAGGACTTTCAAGAAATTGAAAATTCTACTCCAGAATTATTGCAGGAAGGGAATTCCAGCAACTTTTGTGAAGGAGAAGGAGAAACAGGGGAAACCAAGGAACCAAAATCCCCTGTTGAAACAAATCAACCATTAGATAGCCCAGATAAGGGGAGTGCTGCGAAAATCATTGTTGAAGGAGTCCAATCTTCAGGAATTCTCATTATTCCAGATAAAGGAAGCGCTATTAAAAATATCCCTGTCAAAACCGTTCCCACTCAACCTAGGAATACCCTCCTAGATATCCCAGAAGGTTATTGGCATATATTCAATCCCATGGCTCAAAACCAGCCAAATGCTCAAACCTCTACATTACAATATCCTATAGTGGATTCTGCAGCTAATGCACCCATGAAAGCTATCCCTCTTCAGCATATCCCTACATTTCACGGTCTCACATCAGAAGATCCGGATGCATTTTTATTCGAATTTGATGTGTTATGTAGGGGGTATGATTACACCACCGATCCCCAAAAATTGAAATTATTTCCCTCTACATTGAAAGGGGCTACTTTAAGATGGTTTATGGGGCTAGGTGGCGGGGTTATCAACAATTGGGATCAAATGAAAGAATCCTTCTTAAAAAAATATCAGGATTATTGTAGGTCTAGAGAATTAAAAGACGAAATATTTCAAATGTCAGCCAAACCGAATGAAACATTGGAAGAGTATGTGGAACGTTTTCAGTACAATCTACAAAGATCTCCTTATGCATCGCTACCTTTACCTGATAATGTGTTAAAAACTGCATTAATAAGGGGTATGAAGGAACAATGGATTGAAACATTAAACATTAGGGGAAAAGGGGACATTTATCAAGAGAATTTTGCTAACATCATTGACTTATGTATCAGGAGTTCGAGAGGCAGCACAAGAATAAAACCGACAGAATATGATCGGTTTGCAAGAGATAACAAAGTATCAGCAGAAGGAGTAACACGTGCAGAAATTGGAAATTTATTAGAAAATTTTAAAACTGATATTATGGGGACACTAACTACACAACTTGATATTGTGCGGGCTAAACAGAAGCAGTTGGAGGCAGAACAGAATTTGGCAATCTTCTGCCCCCGATGCAGAAAAAAACATAGCCACAAGGAATGTCCACTGGATAAAGTCCAAACATGCGCCATCTGTACAAAAGATCACCTTACGGAGAGCTGCCCCTCACTTCCTGGATTGAAAGTGGTATATAAGGAAGCAGAAGAAGAACCAGAATCGGTGAACTCGATCAACCAGCGTCGCCAGTGGCAGCCGAGACAACCTGGTATGTTTCCGGACTCAACCTCTTTCTTTCAACCCCCACAGTATAATGCTCAACAATATGGTATGTGGCAAAATCAATCTCAACCCCCATTTTCAAACTGGTCACCACAATCGTTTCCTTCTTCAAATCCATGGCTGAATCAAACAAGCCAATCTGGTTGGCCGAATTTCCATTACACTCCACCATATTGGCAAAATGGCCCATATCCTTCACAATGGACTCCCCCTACTTCACAAAGCTCACCCTGGCAGACAAGCTGGCAAAGACCGATGTACCAGTCAGCTGGAACTATTCCGCTCCCTCAACCTACTCTGCCGGCCTTACAACAAAATCCCCAGTCTAACCTGAGACCGCAACTCCCAGCCCAACCCGATCCCAATCCAAATAACAGACAGGTCCAATCTATTCAAATCATAGAAACACCAGAAATAGGACCCGACCTGAGGGAGTGCAATGACCTTCAGTTAAGATCTGGACGTATAATTGAAACTGAGGGAGATAAAACAGTTCATATTGAAGATCAGTTACCAAGAGAACATCGGTTACAACAAGAGGATGTAAATAAGCAACAAACTCATAATCAAGCAACCACATCCTCTCCTCCGTTCCCAGAACGATTAGCCATACCTCGACCCATACAATATCCTGACTTTGACATTCTGGGAGAATTACAAAATCTGTACATAAAAATTCCATTCCTCTAAGCCATTCAAGACATTCCCATATACGCAAAAACTATCAAAGAATTGTGCATAAAGAAACCAAGGAGGAATATAACAAATAATCCAAGAGTCCAAGTAGTCGGTACTTTATCTAACCTATTGTCTGGGAGAGAAACACCCCTTAAATATGAAGACCCCGGGAATCCAATTATAACTGTTCAAATTTATGGTCAGACCCTGTCTAATGCCTTAGTTGATCTAGGGGCTGCAATTAATATTTTAACAACCACAACTTGCCAAAAGCTCGGCATTACATCTGTAGAACCCACCTCCACTCTGTTGGAATTGGGTGACCGATCTGTGGTTCGACCAGAGGGTACTCTACATGATGTCATGGTCTCTGTAGAATCCTGGGAGTATCCAATCGATTTCCTGATAATTAATCCAAAAACCCGACTTGATGGACATCCGCTAATTTTAGGTAGGCCTTGGCTTGCCACTGCCGATGCCTACATTGGCTGCCGGCAGGGAAATATGACCGTAACCAGAGGACCGAATAGCAAAAATTTAGTTCTATATCCTCCAGCGCAGCCAAGTGTCACAATGATCAAAACTAATAAGCACCCTGTATCATACCTTACTGATAACATCAGATCTCCATTAACTATACAAGAGGCACTTGATTTTAAAGACCAAACAGAAGACGATGCCATTAATAATTTCATTACTCAAACTGAACCTCGTACACAGTGTCACATGATAGAAGCAGCATTTGATAATGAATTGGAAGAAGATCCCCTGAAAGATATTCATGACCAAACGATACCTGTTACTTCTGTTGCAAATAGTAAAACTGTGGAAATTGCACCGGGGAAAACTTTAAACATCAATGCTAATCTCACACCTGAACAGGAAACTAAGCTCATCCATTTGTTAACAAAATATCAAGAAGCATTTGCATGGGGTTACCCTGACATGAAAGGAATTGATCCCCAGTTATGTACACACCACATTTATACAGAAAAAGACGCCAGACCTGTTCGTCAGCCGCAAAGGAGACTTAATCCTCATCTAAAGGATGTGGTAAAAGTTGAACTTCAAAAAATTTTAGATGTCAACTTTATCTATCCTATTTCTGATAGTAAATGGGTCTCTCCGCTAGTGGTGGTACCAAAAAAGAATGGAAAATGGAGAATCTGTGTGGATTATAGGGAACTAAACAAGGCAACACAGAAAGATCATTTTCCTCTCCCATTCATAGATCAAGTATTAGATACTTTAGCAAGGAAGAAATTCTTTTCTTTCCTGGATGGCTTCAGTGGATACAATCAGATTCAGATTGCCCCTGAAGACCAGGATAAAACTACTTTTACTTGTCCCTGGGGAACATTTGCCTATCGAGTTCTACCTTTTGGCCTATGTAATGCTCCTGCCACATTTCAGAGGGCTATCCTTAGCATTTTTGCAGATTTAATAAGTGATGGACTTGAAGTTTACATGGATGACTTTACACCATATGGAGATGATTTTGATCCAGCTCTAGACACCCTAGAAAAAGTCCTACAACGCTGCATTGTTACCAGGCTTTGCTTAAGCCACGAAAAATGTTTCTTGATGATGACTGAAGGACTTATCCTTGGACATTATGTTTCAGCAGTCGGCATTCAGGTAGACCCAGCCAAAATCCAAATACTTTTGCTCATTCCCACCCCTACTACTCAAATAGAGGTACGCAGCTTTCTTGGATTTTCTGGTTATTATAGACGATTTATAGAGCATTATTCGCACATTGCTGCTCCTTTATATGCACTAACCGGTAATGTTGATTTTCTTTGGACAGAAAAATGTGACCATGCTTTCTAGGATTTAAAGAAGCTCGTATCCACAGCCCCAGTCCTTCGAGGACCAAACTGGGACCTACCGTTCCAGATATCATCTGATGCCTCAGATACAGCTATTGGCGCAGTCCTTGGGCAGGAAGAGGATAAAAAACCATATGCCATCTATTACATCAGCAAGAATTTATCCCCTGCTGAATTAAATTACACTGTTACTGAAAAAGAATTCCTAGCTGTAATACATGCTGTCAATAAATTTAGACATTATATTACAGGTTATCCTGTTATCTTATATACGGACCATTCTGCTATAAAATATTTAGCAAATAAGCCTGTCACAAATGCCAGAGTAACTCGATGGTTAATTTTATTGCAGGAATTCGACATCACAATCAAGGACCGGCCTGGCAAAGAAAACCCTGTAGCTGATTTTCTTTCGAGAATACCAAAATCAAGCGATGCAGCAGCAGTTGAAGATCAATTTCCGGATGAGCACCTGTTTGTTGTTGCCGTTCAAACACCCTGGTATGCTGATGTTTCCAACTACCTCGCAGTAGGTAAACTACCAAAACATTTAAACCCTAATGAGCGCAAGCAGATTATTC
This sequence comes from Pinus albicaulis, assembly GCA_034641835.2. Classification (NCBI taxonomy): domain Eukaryota; kingdom Viridiplantae; phylum Streptophyta; class Pinopsida; order Pinales; family Pinaceae; genus Pinus; species Pinus albicaulis. The sequence goes on along the minus strand of CM076571.1, from coordinate 698,685,731 downwards.
AGAAAAGTTCTCGATTCCTGTGGATTGGGGGCTATTTGTTTCACACAGGAGCAGACATGCATATCAGGCGATGTGTTAGAGAGGATGAAATCTTTGACATCCTGAAAGCCTGTCACGATGGACCGTGTGGGGGGCACTTCGCTGAGCGTAGAACTGGACATAAAGTATTGCAGACAGGATATTACTGGCCTACGATCTTCAAAGATGCGAAGAAGTTTGTCCAAGCCTGTGACAGCTGCCAGCGAGCAGGACGACCTGGTCAAGCTGATGAAATGCCTCTGAAACCACAGTTAGTCATCGAACCATTCGAACGATGGGCTCTTGATTTCGTTGGACCCATCAACCCCTCATCAAATCAGAAAACATATATCTTGGTGGCAACAGAATATGTCACCAAATGGGTTGAGGCAGAAGCATTGCCAAGAGCCACAGAGGACTCTGTCATACAGTTCCTATTCCATCTATTTGTACGTTATGGCCTTCCAAGGGAAATAATTACGGATGGAGGACCACAATTTGCTGGGAATAGATTAGCTGCAACACTCAACAATTATCACGTCCAGCATAAAATCACTACTCCATATCACCCACAGGCGAATGGGCAGGTAGAAAGTAGCAATAAGATAATAGAATCAATCCTAACGAAAACCATTGTGTTACATAGGCGTGATTGGGCTACCCAACTACCTGAAGCACTCTGGGCCTATAGAACCACATGGAGGAGCACCACCGGTTACTCACCTTATCAATTAGTGTTTGGAAAACAACCCATTTTTCCCATAGAATTCGAAATCCAAACATTACGGACATCACAGGAAGTTGGCCTAGATCTAAGCGAGCCACAAATCAATCGACTACAGCAGATCAATGAATTAGACGAAATTAGGCTCTCTGCACTACAAAATACAACATTGATTCAACAGCAGCGAGCTAAATGGCATGATGCGCTCATCAAAAACAAAGTCTTCCACGAGGGAGACTGGGCTCTGTTATACGACTCTCGGTTTCAGGAATTCCCTGGAAAACTTCAGACTCGATGGTTGGGACCATGCGAAATCCAGAAGGTGCATGACAACGGAACCCTTACTCTAATTACCATTGATGGTTCTGGATATGCATTCAAAGTAAATGGCCACCGAGTCCGTCTCTATCGCAAACCACTCACTCGGGAATCCTTCTGCCAGCAGCTACGCCGAGACACTGATATGGAGATTTTAGGAGAGGAAGAGAAATCTTCCTCACCCGTAATTCATTAAGGGTTCATTTCTTTTTACAATTTGTACATAAGTTCTTGTTTTTGAGTGGTTCTTGTACATAAGTTTGAATTAAATGTTTTCTTATCATTTTTTTGCTGTTCCTTTTCTTTCACAAAGTTCGATTTTTGCCGTTCTAAAAATAGCATCTGCGTGTTTTTTTTATGCTGTTGGCTTTGCTTGTTTTGTTGTTCCTTTTCTAAAGGAACAGCATTCTGGATCTCTGCTGTTCCTTTTCCAAAGGAACGGAATTGTTACGTCTTCTGCTGTTCCTTTTGGTTACCACTGTTCCTTTTTTTTTCAAAGAAACAACGTTCTTTTATTGCTGTTGTTCCTTTTTCAAAGGAATGGCATTTTGAGTGTTTTTATAGTATTTTTATTTTTGCTGTTCCTTTTTCCCAAAGGAACGGCATTTGCATTTTTGCTGTCCTTTTTTCTATCATCCGTCGTTGTTTCTTTTCCAAAGGAACACCACTCGCATACTTTTGCTCTCCTTGTGAAACAACTTATTCCTTTTGCTGATCTAAATTGAGGATGCTTCTTGCCCGTCTTCTTTCTAGTCTTTAAGATACAGCTATGTACTTGTGCAATGAATACAAAATCACAACATACCGAAATCCGCAAATCATAAATCGCTATATTTATAAGGCTCTGCATTAGTAAGAGGACAAAAGGAAGGACGTTTTTTTTTTTTTTCTTGTCTTTTGTTGTCATTGTTCTACTAATTTTTCCCTGATTGGTTATCTTTATCATGCTGATTCTCTTAAGCTTCTTTGATTATTATTTAGGAATAAGAGCAAAGGGCTTATATCTTCCTATTGAGATAATAAGACTTCTTCCACCATTCCTACTCTTAAGGAGTGTTGAACCACCCTTTGTGTATAAATAAGGAAAAGGACACTATAAAAAAATATATATATCTGAACATGATATGTGAGATGTCAAATGCAGGATAGGGGGTCTCATCGAGAGCCAGCCTACCATGATCATGAGGATGGAAGTGAAGTGGCATTCCCATTATGGCCACCACACCAGGGATATGGTCCAAAAGGTATATCAAATAAACGAACCTTGGAACAGGAGGTCTCATCATGAGCCGGCCTGCCCACGTTTCGCTCCTTCCTCGTGATTGGCATTATGGTTAACTGGTCACCAAGCCAGCATAATGGTCTACATTTTGACATAACAACATTCCTAAGTATACACAAAGGATCATGGTTCCGAGGGTGAAAAAAACAACTCTGCCAAGGTTATGGACACCTGTCGGCAGCAGAGCATTTTTAATGGTATTGAAGTCACCTTGGTTACACCAATGGGTAAGATACTAATACTCTTTTGTTTCTTATATCCTAGGAACTAATCATATATTATTTCCCGATTTATACATCGCATGAACATTTATAATCACCAATCATGGCAAAGGCGGTGACCATGACCACTTGAGATTTGGCAAGTACGATAGATGTCCTATCCACCAGTCTCATATCATAACACAGCAGCCTCTTACATAATACGCGATCAACTCTCCGCCTTGATTTCGGTAATTCGTTGTCCTCCTAAACATGGCATAATTCCATATGTTGTTCCTTTCTGACTCGGTTGCAGATCGGGTGCTGCTCCTTTATTTTCCGGCTGGGACAGCCTATCACATTGCGGGGGGGGAGGTTAACCTCATCATTCCCTGAATTACGTGTCAGCTCACCATTCGGGAAAGATAGTGTACGACGGTTTGGCACGGTTTAACGGCATGGCATTTCTATTTTTTCACAAGTTCCTGTTCATAATCCATTTCCGTTGCATTGTTGCATACTCTCTGTTTTGTTTTTTTTTGCGATTATCACCCTCTCCGTGTTTCAAACAGCACAAGTAGTTTCTGTTCCATTGAGAATCCGCAGTAAAACCATGGGAGGAAGGGCAATTCGAAGCGAACCTCAGAAGTTGACAATCTCTGCTACTGCCCGAGAGATCCTAGAAAGAGCAGGCTGGTTGAATTATCTCAGTCGCCTGCAGGAGCCCAATGAAACAGTAGCGATGGAATTTTTGCAGAGCCTGCAGGATGATCACTCCATAGTAAGGGGGAAGCGGATAGCAGTCACCGACGATATAATTGCAGAATTTTCGGGACTACCAGCCACCGGACCAGTATGGACTTTAAAGAAGGAAAGATTACAGAAGATCATGGAAATTTTCCAGGACGAAGGTCAGAGCTTGACAATTAAGGGGAAGGGCATTCTGCCAGCAACGCTAGGAGAACCCTGGATGGAATTAGCAAGAACAGTGCAGAGCTACATCACCTGCGAAGGAAGGAAAGACGTGGTAAGACCACGACATCTTAAACTCTTAGCTGTTTTAAAGCAGAAATGCTCTGTAAACCTACCTGCACTTCTGAATTCATTACTGCATGATGCTGCACGAAGCATAAAAAAGGCACAACATGTAGAGTCAGTTGTCAGTCACCATGGGTTAATACGATTAATAGTTAGTCATAGCCTCACCCAGCAGCAGAGCAGCTGGGAAGAGCTGATTGTAATGATTGAAGGGGGATTGACAGCACCATCCCCAAAACGTAAGAATTCTACAAGCACACAAGAATGTCCGGCAAAACGCAGAGAATTAGTAAAACAAAAAAAATGTTGCTAGTGCATCAGAACGACCAGAGATACACCAGGAATCGGCAAAACATAAGCATGCCAGTAATGCACCCGAGCAGCCAGAGGAGCCCATAAAATCAGCCCGGTTAGCTCGGATGAGAGGAAGACTAGAAAAGCCCAGAAAATCAGCCCAGTTACCTAGGATGCGAGGAAGGATAGAGAAGCCCAGAAAATCAGCCCGGTTAGCTCGGATGCGAGGAAGGCTGGAAAAGCTCCAGGAAAGCACCAGCCAACCAGTGGTAATTGAGGACGAGCAATCCGAAGAAGAAACAGTCGAGCATTCGGAAACAGAAATAGAAGCAGAAATTGAACAGGAGGAGGAAATGGGACAGCAAGGAGGTAGCCCATTACAAGACCCAATGGGAGAAGACGAATTGGCCGCAGTCTTGGCCGATATGGGTAAGTATGGCCAACCTTCTAATTCAGCAGACCTCTACGACAAACCTCAAGAAGGAAACGCATCTGAAAAATCACATGCAGTAGAGTCAGAAAAAGGGAATCTGCCTGTTCATGATGAAGAAGAGATGAGAGATACTGAACGGGAACAATCTGTTCCCAAGATACCAGAGGAAATTCCAGAGGGAGTAGGAGCATAAAAAGCAGTTGCCCAAGAAGAGACAGAACCAGTCAAGATTCCTACCCCAGAACAGCCAAAGCAGAACAGCAAGGAAGCGCCCCAAGAGAAAGATCTAGAAACCAGTCATGGTCCAGACCACAGCAGACAGCCTGCTGTTCCTTCTAATGAAACGGTGGAAATTAAGAAATTGCGAATGGAACGGCAGAAATTATTGAATACAATAACCCAGCTTAGACAGCAAATTAGAGTTCTGAAAGCAAACCAGAGGGTAAGAAAGACTGGAGGGAAGAAAAAGAAGGCCAACAATCGCCCTACTGCTCAAAGCCCTACTGAAAATCTAGCCGCCGTTCCAAACGTTGCTGAGGAACAGCAACAGACTGATATACGCGTTAAAATAGAAAGGGACGATATGAGGACCAGCGACAAGAAAATTCAGACAGAGGCACCACCCTCAGGGGTCATAAGGGTTCTCAACTCCAAACAGCATAATAAGAAAGTTCAGGTAAAACTCCCGGCCTCTACTGACTTATGGAAAAAAGATCCGAAGACAAAAACCTTGCATAAGATGGTGAAGCAAGCCCAGCAAGAAGCCGAACAACTTAGAGAGCAAACGGTTCCCCGAGAAAAATATGAAGAGTTACAGCAACAACTAAGGGACGTCAGTCAGTCCGAAAGCCAGGCCATTGAAGGGTGGAAAAAGGAACAAGAGGAAGTTGCACAGGTAACCCGTAGACTAGATACTGTTATCAAGCAGATGAATACCTTGTGTTCTTTATACAATGATGTTTTAGCATGTAGGGCCCCTGCTAAAAACTATGCTCTATTTTTGTTAGAACGGTATTTACAATTAAAAATAAAAGCTGTTAAAGCAGGCGCCCCTATACAAATCAACACTGTCAATGACTTTATAGACTGCTGTAAACATTATGGAGTGAAAGTCCAGAGATTGTTGTGTGAACTTTATTTGCATGACCTTGTGCTAAATCAAGAGACAGAGTTAAACCCTGGCCCTTTCATTGGAGACATCCAATTACAAGCATTCATTTCATTCAGGGTTAATCAGATTAAGTGGCTCAAAGCTTATGATACTTTCCAGAGTCAGGAAAATGGTCTAGATTTACGGGTAAGGGCTGAGCCTAGGAACCCAGTGCAGTTGTGGAAAGCTCATAGAAACCTCATAAAGACTCCGGGTGTCAATGAAACATTAGGATCCATGCATGAGGCACTCATTCGAGAGAGTTTAGAATATTTTCTTTCCATCAAAGACCTGGCCATTAATGCAGCCAAATTTCGGTACCGAATCTCTGATCCAAACATCCAGCTCAGGGAACCATTTAAGTATGAGAATTTTGAATTAGCTGCCAACCGTTTGAACCTCTATGGCGAGAGCATTTTGAAAGCAGGGCCATCCTGGTTAGGATATATATTTCGCACTCCAATTATTTGGCACCCTGCACCCAGATATCAAGCCCTGTATGAGATGCCTGAGGGGCAAACAGGTCAGTTCTTTGACTATCTAATCACTCATCATGGCTGTAGGCCTCCGCATGAGATTCCTTCTCCAGCCTATTCTCTCACTACCTTGCATGTCAACTACAATGTTTTCATGAGGACATGAAACAAGGTAAGCAGGGGGGTGTGTGGAGTACTAAAAAGGTATGCTTTTGATGATTATTTCAGTGGCTTTTTAATAGAATTTGTGAACCTTTTTGTATCATGAATTTGGAAAGTAATAAGGAACTATAAAAAAACATGTGAGAATTGATATGCAAGACTTAACCACTGATAATGGTTATTTTCTGTATAGGAAAAGGAGAAAACGAGGAATTGCCGCTCCAAAGGAAGAGACAAAGTCGAGATAACTGCTGTCCCTCTGAAGGTGAACCGAATGCAAACAAGGCTAAACAGATTAAAGCAAGTCGGCTCGGAAAAGAAGGAGGAGACACCAGCTCGGCGCAAAAGAAAGGAAAGGATGAATAATTAACAGTTTGGCGAATCCCTCAGGATCTTCGATCCTGAGGGATCGCTGCTTTATTTATCTTGTTACTTGGACATCTCCGCCGTCGCCTTTATATAAAGGGACAGCACTGTTAGCTTAAGAATAAAAAGGATACGCTTTTATGTAATTTTCTGTTAAACATCAGCTCTAATTATTAAGTCTCGTTGAGAACTGGTTCATTGTATTCCTGACCGATGCATTAATAAAAGCTTGGTGATTATTTCATCTCTGCGTCTGGATTAACTTAAAGCGGTGTATCCTTGGAGGCTAAGGGCCCGGCCCCGAAGGACACTTGCTTTTGTACCATTACGACTTGATTTCTGTGTGGTTTGTCTATCAGTGTTATTTGGTAATTTGATATGCTTTATAAGTTAATATTACATGCTCTGTTAAAGATTGAATCATTGAGGTTTTTATAGATAGAATCGTGAGTTGACTCCGCATCAAGTTATTAATCTTTTCAAGAGTTAATTGCATGTTCTTACTGTTCTGTTACAGAGCTGTTATACTGAACATTCGTGTCATACATTCGTTTGAGGTAGTGTTCTTCATAATCGTTGGATTCAGAAATAATAGTGTTCAATTTGGAAGCACAATCGTATTCCTGTTGATTCAGGTTGATCAGATTGTTATTCTAGTGTGTTGTGTGCGTTTCTGATTTATCAATGCTGTTCTATAATTCATCAATAGTTATTACTGTTCCATTAGTGTGTTTTGCGTGATTTACCTTAAGAGTGAAAGAATGTTATTTTGGTTGTGAAGAGTGTATGTGAGTTAATAGATAAGCTTGGTTACAACCCGCGGGACTTAGATTATTCAATTGTTGTTCCATTTTAGATTTGCTGTTCAATTCTTTAATTACTGTTCTATTTTGTTATTTACTATTCCATTTAATTGCATTTGTTGTTTTGGCGTGAGAGATGATCTAAGGCTGTAGCGAGCATTGGCAGTCACTGTCTAGCTCCCAGGCTCGTGGTCTATGCTCTAGTTTCCTTTCCATCAGTTTCCGAAGGGATGGGTTATCACTGCCGAACCCTTGACTGATAAGTTGTTGAGTTTTCTGAGTGTGTGATTTATTCTTTGAAGTAATTTAGTTACAGACAATCATCCATTTACTCTTGTATTTCTTAAGCACTGTACTACTAGCATTACTCTGACAAGTGATAGCCTCAGATTGAGTCACTCTTTGTAATAACAAAACGCTCCCGGATTGACATATTAATGTGAGGTAATTAGAGGTGAAAGAGACCCTTTTTATAGCTCTACACATGCCACCACCCTCGCCACCCCACCGCATGACCATATTACATAAAAAAATAAAATATATGATAAGGTTTGATGGGTCTTGACCCTCACCAAACCCCATGGTAGAACGACCACATATATATATTGGCGTTAACACAAAAAACCAATGGGTAGTGGGCAGGCCACTTCCGGTGGACCCAGACCACGCGCCAACCTTCATAACTATATGCCACCATTAAACAAAAATTTCAGCGAGTGTCAGACCTGCCCAAATTAATAGCTAGTGGAACCCCAACTGAAAATACAAATGTGCATATACAACAACATTCCATACCATATATAAAATGAAACCAACCATAACTGCGCCCAAAACTCATTACGCACAGTCGAAAAAACTGCATACCCCTAACTGTCACGATTACAATCGCGCCATTTTTAATATATGCCAAACCATATTTACCAAATGGCAAGTTAACATGAGGGTGGAGGGGTTCAACCTTGCAACCTTCACCTATATAATAAGGATGGATACCAACAGCTCAATGGGCTCAAATTTTAAATTCCCACCATCCATATTATATTAACACTCATTTTCTCCAGTTAGGAAAAGGGGTGGATTGGCAGAACCAACCAACACAAAATTCAAGGATTATTATTATTTTATTGCAGCTACAGGTGGGCATACAGTTCGAGTTGGTGGAACCTTAAGCCATTTAGGGATGCAATGGAACCATGAGCTAAGCCACATTTTCAGAGGGACCAGAGTTGCCTGGTGTCCAAATTAGACAAATTTTATATCGATTTTACACCTCTTGGCGATCTGAAGATTATGGTGATGACAGTTTCTGCAGCACAGGTCTCAATCTTTCATCCATATTTGAGATGGGAATTATGGTATCGGAATTCAAAATGTGGACAGTCGATTCCATGCCATTCAATACAACAACTTCAATGTTGTATTTCTATCCAGTAGCCGAGCAACCTATTCTTCAACGAGCATCACAGTTGAGGTATATGAAGTGTTGTTTCCATGTACTTCATTGATTACTATTGTGAGATGTTTTATGTCATGTCGATTCTTGCTTGATTTATAATATGAAATATTGATGTTTATCTCATGTGATATGTATTCATCATGGATGGTGATTTATGTTTTGAGATCCCTTTGTTTCCTTGATGGCAGGATACTCTTTGTCACCATGTCTGAGGTTATCATGCTGATAGGAGATTTGTTATGTGTGCAAGTTCCTTGTAGTGGAACATCTTGTGCATAGACTTTGCCACTCATGTCAAGGGCACATTTCCATTATGACAAGTAAACAACATCCACGTACATCATCACATTTTCCAGCACCAAATGAAGTGGCCAAAACCATCGACACACTAAGGTCCAGATCCGCAGTCCACACTGGATGAACTCCATTATTGAACGTCTTGCATTTTTGTTGTGTGATTGTTGACATGTTTTCCTCTTAATTATATTTTCACATGTGTCCTTAATGCTTTGATAAAATGCAATTCTAATACATCATAGAAGTAAAAGATCATGGGTAAATATGGTAGCTGACAGACTGGGATCAAGTGGTATAAGAGTGATCTTCTTTTTTATGTGAATTACAAGTGTGAACCATTGAACGTGCAACAATGGAGGATGTCAAAGACATGTACGAGGCAATTTTGAGGACGTCAAAAAGGATGGAAATTTTGTATAAAGCTTACAAGGAACAAGAAGCAGACAACACTGAGTTCAAAACAATTCTAGAAGAGGAGAAGGAGGACAAGAAGCAATTGTAGCTTCAGTTGCAAGCCACGATAGAGGCATTGGAAGAATTGAAGTGCAACATCCAGAGCCTTCAAGAAAAGGATGCTAAATTAATGAGGCTTTTGAAAGAAGAGAAATCAGAGAAACAAATATTACAACTTCGGTTGCGAGTCACAAAAGATGATTTGGAGGAATTGAAGTGAAGCAAAGGCTTGAAGAAGCCATCATCACTTGGTTCTAAGTCAACATCTAAGGTAAAAAATGTTGATGTTTCTTTAGTTTCATCTTCACATGCTACCATTTCTGCGGGAAATGTGGAGATACCAATTACAGGAATGGGCATGAGACTCCTCACCATGATGGGATACAAGGGATGAGAACTTGGCGTTAATGCACAAGGCATGATTCAACCATTGAAGATCATGCATATACCTAGATTAGCAGGTTTGGGGTACACTGAAGGACAATTATCGAAGGTGTTAGAAACTTCGAATTCATGGTTGAAACCATTTGAGAAAGAGATTTATGGGAACACTTCCCCATCATCCTATGATAGCACACATGGCAGTAAAATATTTGAGGCAATCTCTCGTCATTGTAATTGTACAATAGATGACCAAGAAAGGTATAACAAGTCTTGATATTCTAGTGTTAATTTCAGTTACAAGCATGTCACTAGCAATGACCATAGATCATGGCATTAGAAAACATGTAGTTTTTGTGGATTACATAACCATGTATTTTCTAAGTGTTGGAAAAGAATGGTAGGACAAAAGAGGATGAGGCATGAAATGCCATCTCCATTGAAGGAAAAGAAAAAGGTAAATAATTTTTGGAGGATGAAGACTTATTGTAGTCATTGCGAAATAATTAGCCATGAGAGAGCCACTTGTTGGAGGCTCCATCCAGAGCAACACCTTAAGGACAAATCATCAGTGCAGGAACCAGTTGAAACAATTGTTCAACAAGCGAAAGTCCCACAGAGAGTTGACCCATTTACTTTGATAAGTGAGAGATGGTTTTCTATTTTTCTAGCGTGTTTGGCCTTACCTTGTAAATATTTTGTTCCATGTTAAAATGTAAGAGTGATGATATATTTTCCATCACTTTTTGAGAAACAATGATGTTTTGGCCTTGTATTCATCACTGGGGTATTGATTCCATTTTAATGTAAACTTGACCATCAAGTATGTGTTATAAACTCATGGAAAGTGTATGGGATACTTGGGTCATATCCAGTCATGTAATTAATCATGTATTTTCAAAACATTGTACTAAATGTTTGCAGATGATGTAGGTGTCGGCTCATTGCTTATGGTTCTGAAGGAAAAAGGTGAAGGAGAATGAAGGGTGACATTTCAGGAAATTTGTGGTGCAGATAAGGAACAAAGCAGTTGCAGATTATGTTCATTCTTTTGGTGGACCAAAAGCTCCTCAATGGGGAGGATTGATCTAGATGGCTCCAGACACCCTTAGGAAACCAAGAGGGATGATGATAGGTCAAAATTAAAAGTGGTTGGATGACTCTCGAACCAAGTTCATACTAAAGTACTCGTTACCCTGATTCCAATGGTGTGAACGAATCCCCAATCTTAACCCTTGTCGAGATGTTATAGTGAGTCAAAGTTTTGGTCAAATTTGGGTAGTTGGTCAGGGTTAATGGTCCCACAAATTCACCGTCAACTGGTAGGGAAACCAGCTCCCAAAATAGATGAAATTGTAGCCTCATTAATTTTAACAATGACCCTTATTTTCGTTAAAGTAAAAAATCCACAATTGTTTTTAAATAACGAAAAAAATATAAAATGGGGGTGGCAGGCCACCAACCCTGCCACCCCACTGCATAAACATATTACATAACAATATAAATATATCATAAGGTTCGACGGGCCATGACTCCCACCGAATCCCATGGCTAGACCACCACATATATATATATATATATATATATATATTAATGTTAACACAACAAAACCAATGGGTGGTGGGTGCATCACCTTGGTGGACCTGACTCATGCCCCAACCTTCATAACTACATGCCACCATTAAACAACAGTTTCGACGAGTGTCGAACCTACTCGGCTTAATAGTCGGTCGGTCCAATTTTGGAACCCCAACCCAATATACCAACGTACATAAGCAAAAGCATTCTATATCATATATAAAATGCAACCAACCATAACCACGCCTAAAACTTATTACACACAGTCCAAAGAAATGCATACCGCTAACCATAATGGTTATAATCATGCCATATTTAATATAGTCCAAAAAATATTTACCAAACACCAAGTTAAAATGCAGGTGGGGGGTGGGGTTAAACCTTGAAACCTCTGCCCAGCTAATTCAGATGAATACCAACAGCCCAACGAGAAAAATTTTGGAATTTCTGCTGTCCATATTATATTAACACTCATTTTCTCTAGTGTGTCAAAGGGGTAGACCAATGAAACCGACTAGCATGGAATTCGAGGATTATTATTAGTTTATTGGAAGTAGAGGTGAGCACAAAGTTTGAGGCAGCGGAACCCTAAGCCATGCAGGGAGGGAGTGCAACCATGAGTTGAGCCACATTTTTAGAGGGGACATCATTGTGCGGTGTCCAAATTGGATAGCTTTTATATGGATTTTACACCTCTCGGCAACGGAAAGTTGATGGAGATGTAATTTTCTGCAGCAAAGGTCTCAATTTTTCTGCGATATTCCATATGGAAAATATGGTGTCGGAATTCATAGTGTGGACAATAGATTTCATGCCATTCGATGCCACTAATTTGATGGTGCATTTAGATCCAGAAATTGAGCAACCTCTTCTTCAGCCAACACTAGAGTTGAGGTATATGAAGTGTTGTTTTCGTGTACTTCATTGTTTATTGTTGTGAGATGTTTTATGTCACGTTGTTTCCTGCTTGATGTATGATGCAAAATAGTGATGTTTATGTCATTTGATATGTATTCATCATGAATGGCCATTTCTGTTCTGAAATATCTTTGTTTCCTTGAAAGTGGGATACTCTTTTTCACCATGTGTGTGGTTGTCATGGTGATAGGACGTTTGTTATGAGTGTGAGTTCCTTGTAGCGGAATGTCTTGTTGAAATATTTTGGCACTCATGTTGAGGGTAGATTTCCCTATATGATAGGTAAACAAATTCCATGTACATCATCACATTTTCTAGCACCAAATGAAGTGGCCAACACCATTGAGACACCGAGGCAGGGAGACGTAGTCCACGCTGGATGAAATCCCTTATTAAACATCCGGCATTTTTGTTGTGTGATTGTTGACATGTTTTCCTCTTAATTATATTTGAACATGTGTCCCTAATTCTTTGATAAAATGAAATTCTAATATATCACAAAAGTAAAATATCATGGGTAAATCTGGTAACTGACGGACCTGGATCACACTGCATAATGGTCAACACAATTTAACTTCCCTTGAACAAAATTTTTGGTGTCGAGATGTGAACAATATTCAAACCCTTTTTCCATATAAATTATCAACCCAAGGGTGTTAGTTATTTCAAGACTAATGCACATAGTATATGCAAGAGCAGTCACACAACCTGCTACTGTACTTCTTGAATCAATAAACATGCAAACTACAGTAACAACAGTTAAATGGATTGTATAATTAAAAAGGAATTCACATCAATTAAAATATTATACTGGAATAGCAATAAAAAAAATCAAACTAAAACATGAAATCAAAGGAAAGAAAGGCAACGCAGCACCTGATTAGAAGAGTGGGCCCAACTCTCTGATCAGGGCTGCAACAAGCTCACAATTTATAGCTAAAACAACAAAGTGTTGTGCATTAAATTAACTGTAAGATACTCTGTTAAAAAATATGTATATTCTCTGTTTAACCCTAATTCACAGCCCGCAAGCCCTCTTTATACAACTGTTCAAGAAATCAAATATTTCCTCTAAAAATTACATATCTACAATTATACAATTCGTTACAACAACAACTTAGTTTCCAAAAAGGAAACCATGAAAGAGCCTGAAATAATGTTTGTGTGAAACAGAGTATTTTGTGTCGTAGCAGCAAGTGAAGATAGCTCTGGAAATTAGGAGCTTCTCGCCGACTCACAGCTATAATCTTCCTGCTTTTGCCAAATCTATAAACATATTAGAGTTAATGTTTGAAAATCGTAAAACCTCCTTGACTATTACTTCATTAATAAAATATCCCATGTATGATAGAAGAAAGGGGTTTAACACATGTGTTTAAGAATAATAATGATACAAAGAGATATAAAGGTGGTCGAAAATGGGAGAGAAAAGTATACAAATCTAATACCCAACATCTCCCCCCAACTAGTCTATCTGCATGTCCTCATGCAGGTCATCGTCTCCTCAGATCTGGGTTGGAATGATCGTGACTAGCATGAAGTTGTGTGAAATAATATTCTTTGGCCATTTTTATCCCAAGGGGTTTATAACCTTCCGTCAGAACAACATCTCTCCACCAATATGGGTCAACGTTGTATACAAGAGTATATTTCTTGGCTGGAGACCAAATAATGGGAAACTGAAACCTCATCCCCATCCATCTGACCCCATAGGTCTGCATGCATGCTAAAAAACATGGCATCCTCTCTAGAGCCCATGCAAATTTAGGTGCTCCAAATGGTTATTTTTCTCTGATGGCTGAAGATGACAACATCCACCTCCTCTGACAACTGTCCAGTGCTTCCTTACAGAACATTGTAATCTGTCTAACACAGAGGTCAACACACCATTTCTAGGTTGCCAACATGTGTTCTATATTCCTCTCAATCTATAGAAAGGTGAAATGCTTGTTATAAACGTTTGATGGTTGGTCATGCTCCTTCCTCATCATTAGCGGCCTTATGACTTGGTTCTCCTCAAACGTATCACATGCCTTTCTCCAATTAATCTGATTTATGGTGTAGAAGGTAAAAGATCTTAAATCAATGTCCCCCACGAATGGAACAGGGTTAAAATACTGATCATGTCTCAACAAGTACCCATGCATGTAGAGCTCGCACATTAAGTGTTTTCCTATGATACCATGAATTTTCAAGATACGAAGAAATTGAATGGGGTCCTCAATCTCATGCCAAATTTCCCTATATATACTTTCAAGAAAAAGAAAATAATTTTTTCATGAAGGAATAAGGCATAGCTATGTGTAGGAGTTTTTTAGGCCATTACCTGTTGTGCCAGGGAGAACATCTTCTCCTTATCTGATTGCAGCAACTGCACTTGTTCTTCCAATTCTTCTATTCTGGCCCTTTGTTTTGACGTGCTTTAGTCACGCCTTATCTAACTAGTCTATGTATCTTGTAACGATCTTGATAGCCTATTCTCGAACCCGCATTGTCTGTTTCTTATGTCCATTCGCAGCAGGCTGCCACCTCTAGATCTGGGTGGCCAAGAAAAATTCTCCACCTTCAAACAACTGTTCAATCGGACCAGTCTATGTAGCTGTAGAGGAGACCTCAATTTTTGGCTTTACTGCCCTCCATTTGTATACTTTTACCTTATTTTTCAACCAGGAAACTTGTCTCTTCAACTCCCGAACCTCCCTCTTCAATCTCATAGTTTCATTGAACTGAAACTGGTACCTTTTCTTGAGAGGTAACCTTCTCTTCTCACACTATTCAATCCATTCCTGTTTGACAAGAAATTGATTTTTTAGGCCTATAACAGGCTCAGAAGGTGGCAGAATGCTGCCAGTATTATTAGATGGTTCCTCTGTTACGTATTTCTGGCTGGGCTCCCTATCTTCAGGGGAAATTTCCTTTATATTTACTTTAGATAATCCTACCTTCTGGTCAACATTTCCATCGACCACTCTGTGTTCTGGTGTTTTAATAGGAATCCCACCTTTTTACGAGCCCCTGATTGCTCCAAATGATATTCAACAATTATTGGGCTAGTATTGGCCATGTCCTTTCTTGGGTTGACAAACTTAAGCATTGATGTAATAACTATTTCCTCCATTAATCGTTGGGGTGAGCGGAATCCCCTCACCCCTCTAGGCATCATGGACTCGAACGAAGACCGGGGAATAGCTTCATCATCATTGTTTCCAACTTGGGTCACACTTTCATGCACTCTTACTTTAGTCAGGGTTGACGCTGGTTCTTCTAGCACAATATTGATTCCCATGGTTGTCTCCCTTCTGTCCTCCTACCCTTTATGCATTATTTCTTCCTCTAAGGTCGATACTAGTTCTTGTGGGACAGTATCGACCTCGCAGGTTATTTCTCTTTTCTCTTTCTGGTCTTCATGGATTTCTTCTCTGTTTCCCTGTTCTAGCTTAATTGGAGGTGGTTCTTCTGTAACACCCCCAATTGTTTCTATATCCATATATGCTTGGGTAGGTGATGCTTTTTCTTGCAAAAAAACATCACTTGCCATCCCTTTGTCTAACATTCCACTTCCCTGTTCTTCATTGAAAAAATTTGATGACTGTATGACGATCTCGACTTCATGCACTATATCCATAATACCTTCATCTGTAGGCTCCTCTGGCGAGGCTGGTTCTTGTGTGGAAACCTCGAGTGTGTCGTTAATTATCTCCTCTACTCTCATTTCTTTAGGTTCTATCTGAACAACCTCCATTTCCACTTCTTCAGGTTCCTCCTCATCAAAATCCACTTCCATTTATTCAGGTTCCTCTTGATCAATTTCCTCCGAATGTTCTTCTTCTGCTAAACCATCCGAAAGGACTCATCCTTCTTCTCTAGCGGAAATAACGAATGCTATCTCTTCTTCTGAGGATCCACAGACTTCCGCCCAGGAGACTCAAAATCTATCTATTTCATGCATGATCAACAAATGCACCAATCCATGGTTAGAGAGCACTACCGGTGTTCGACGAGAATGTCGAGCAGACTGTGCCATGTGCTGCAATTGTTTCAATAAAGAAGGGCATGTTTAAGGCATGCACCTGAACCTGTGGAAATTGAAGGTGTGTTAGAATTTTAAAATGATATTTTAACATAGTTGTGGCCTAGCCTTTGCAAGTTATGTATACAACACAGACTTGCACTCGTATCGTCTGCCCAATTGAACGACACTTTCTCCTACCTACAAGAATAATTCGGGAAACTCTAGGAAATAATTTCTCCTAGTAAACCATTGTTTCCCTTGCTATCTCAACCTACTAGCTTATGCATTTACCTCTTTTGTAACAGGAACTTCCAGTCCTTCGACCCGTGAGTGATTCTCATCCAAATTAAGTGAAAATTCCATTGTGATTCCCCTATCAAACCCATGCAATCTATCAAAGTAGGTATCCCATTATGCATTGACAAAGTTTTTCCATACCTCTGGATTACCACACTATATTTTCAGGTTCTTTCCACACAGAGAGTCCGCCCATACTGTGGGGACTGTAACAACACTTTGGAATAGCAAAAATGTTGGAAATAATGGTGGATACCAAATTCGGAAAAGAAACATGGTGATAATGAAGGGTGGTAACGGTAAATATGGATGGTAATTCTCGGAAAATGATGAAAATCATAAAAAATTATGGTTCGTGCGGTGAATAAATAGTAATTTTTTATATGGAGTGGAAAGGATGTGTTGCAGATCCCAATATGCATTTAATGATTATAAGGATTATGGATAAGGATCATCGGGTGTACCCCACACGGAATTGAAATAATGACTTACAAAAAAATTCATTACATCATCATTAAATTATGATAGCACCCCCCCCCCCCTCCCCCACTTAAAATTTGTCCTCTGCGGCATTAAAGTCTTCACATGGGATATTTAATTAAATCAGTAATAGTTGCGTGCAGGCATAATTGGAGGCCTACCTCGACGAAGTGACGGTTGGTAGGATGATAACGCAGAAATGATGTGGATGGTGTAATAGAAATACGAGTAGCAACATCTGGAGTAACAACAGTGCGAGTAGAAGCATCCGGAATAACAACATCTGGAGTAACAGTAGTACGAGTAGCAGCATCTGGAGTAATAACATCTAAAGTAACATCAATGCGAGTAAAAACATCTGGAGTAACATAAGTGGGAGTAATAGCATCTGGAGTAACAACACTGCGAGTAGCAGCGTCCAAAGTAATAGCATTGTGAGTAACAGCATCTGGCTAGCACCGACTGAGTAACAACATCGAGAAGAAGTAATCGAGTAACAACATCACAAGTAGCAACAACCGAGTAACAACATCATGAGTAGCAACAACCGAGTAAGAACACCATGAGTAGCAGCAACCAAGTAAAAAAATCATCATGAGTAGCATCAAACAAGTAACAACATCATGAATAGTAGCAACTGAGTAACAACATCATGAGTAGCAGCAACCAAGTAACAACAACAAGAGTAGCATCAACCAAGTAACAACATCATGAATAGCAGCAACCAAGTAGCAATAGCATGAGTAGTAGAAACCAAGTAACAATATCATGAATAGAAGCAACCAAGTAACAACAACAAGAGTAGCAACAACCAAGTAATAACATCATGAGTAACAACAACCAATACTTAGAAAAAAATTTGAATTTTTTTTTTTTACTCCTTACTAGTAGTTCTTGCAAAAAGACAAAAAAATATTATAATAATTTATTCTTTATTCATTTATTATTATTATTATTACTATTATTATTAGGGCGAGGATGTAGAGGAAGAGTTCTTTGCACTGATAACCTTCAACCCATATTTCTCAGAGAGGTGTTTGATGAAAGCATCCTTAGAGGCTGGGCGGTGGTATAATCTTAGGCGATGTCCATTTTCTATGAATGAAGCACATGTATCATCTATTGTGACTAGCCTGACCATCCCATTATCAAATACAAAATCCACCTCATAAGGTCCCATCCAGTGAGTGCAAAGCTTTCCCTTAAAATCTTTAAAACGAGAGTCATAAAGTAATGCCTAGTCTCCCCTATGAAACACCTTGTTTTTGATAAACTTATCGTGCCATTTCAGTCTCTGTCGTTGAATAGTAGTAGTTCTCTGGATAGCCATTGAACGAATTTCATCTAGTTCATTGATCTGGGCCAGTCGGTGTTTCTGGGCCTCTAACAGATCCAAACCAACTTCTAGGACTATTATAAGTGTACTGATTTCAAATTCTGTTGGAAACAATGGGGATTTCCCATAAACCAACTCAAATGGTGAAAACCCAGTTGTGTTCTGCCAAGTTTTTTTGTATGCCTAGGGAACTTCGCGGAGCTTCTGAGTCGAATCTCGACGATGGTATGCCATAGTTTTTGTCAAGATATTTTCTAATGTCTTGTTTGTGCTTTCCACTTTTCCATTCGCCTGGGGGTGGTATGGAGATGTCACCCTGTGCTTGACCCCATATTGTTGCAAAAGCTTAGCTATAATGTGTGATGTAAATTGTGCTCCTCCATCTGAAAAAATCTCTCTTAGAGTACCATAATGAGCAAAAATTTCTTCCAATAGAAAATCTGAGACCACCTTCTCTATTTCTTTCACAACAGCTTTGGCTTCTACCCACTTAGTCACTTAATCAGTATAGACTAGAATGTGAACCTTTTCCTGGGAGGGTGGGTTGAAGGGTCCAACGAAGTCAATAGCCCATTTCTCAAAAGGTTTGAGGACTACCTGTGTCTGTAAAGGAATTTCATCAGCCCGACCAGGCTGCCCCATATGCTGGAAACTGTCACACCTCCTGACAATATTATGCACATCCCGAAATATAGAAGGCCAATAATATCCCATTTTCAGCACCTTATGGCCTGTTTTTTTGTCTGCAAAATTCCCTCCACAAGGGCCATCATGGGCATCCTTCAATACTTTGTAAATATCATCCTCAGATACACAACGCCAAATCTTCTTATCAACTCCTGTATGAAAAAGGTACCCTGCCCTCTAAGAATATCGGGCACTGTGATGAATAATTTTTCATTGTTCCCTATATGAAAAATGATGAGGCACTTTCAATATATAAATATAGTTAGAAATATCTACATACCATGGGGGTTTAGTATAAACTACAAAAATCTTCTCATCGGGAATAACATCTTCTATATGTGTGCATTCATCATTGTTATCCATTCTAGATAGGATATCAGCAACTACATTATCTTTCCTTAGTTTGTCTACTATTGTGATATCAAATTCTTGAAGCAATAACAACCATATTGTAATACGACCATGAGTGATAGGTTTATTCATCAAATACTTAATTGATGCATGATCAGCATGTACAAAAGTAGGATACCCAGTGATGTAGTTCTGAGACTTATTGGTAGTATAAATGACAGCCAGGAATTCTTTTTCTGTCACTGTGTAATTCAATTCAGTAGGAATTAAATTCTTGCTGGCGTAATAAATTGCATACAGTGTTTTGTCTACATGCTATCCTAAAACAACTCCTACTATTGTTTGCGAAGCGTCAACATGTATGTGAAATGGTAATTCCCAATCAGGTGCTCAGAGGATTGGAGCCTTACAAGCCAACACCTTAATTTTTATGAAATATGTCTCACATTCTTCATTCCACAACAATTCTACATCTTTTGTTAGCAATTGAAAAAGTGAATGTGCTATTTTAGCAAAATTTTCTATAAAGCATCTGTAATAATCAGCATAGATAACAAATCTACGTACTTGCGTGGGTGTCTTTGGTACCGGGAAGTGTAATATTACCTCTACTTTGGTCGAATCAATTCAAATTCCAGCATTTGAGAAAAAATGTCCCATTACTATTCCTTATTTCCTCATCATATGGAATTTAATTGTACTCAAAGATACATGGGTCTGCTTACATCTTTTGAGTACTTTTTCCATATTTTCCAATACCTCTTCAAATGAATTTCCATATGGAGTAAAATCATCCATATATATTTCAACACTGTCATTAGCTAAATTTAAAAAAAATTCCAGAATTTCCCTCTGAAAGGTAGCAGGAGCATTACACAGGCCAAATGGGAGGACCCTGTATGCAAAGGTTCCCCATGGGCATGTGAATTTTTTTTTATCTTAGTCTTCTGGGGCTATCAGGATCTGGTTATATCCACTAGATCCGTCTAGGAAGGAACATAACTTCTTCCCAGTCAGGGTGTCCAGGACTTGGTCAATGAATGGAAAAGGGAAATGGTATTTTTGGGTTGCCTTGTTTAGCTCCCTGTAATCTACGCAGATCCGCCACTTACCATTCTTTTTAGAAACAATAACTAGCGGGGACACCCATGGGCTATCTGAGATGGGGTAAATGAAACCTACATCCAATAATTTTTGTAATTCTTATTTGACAATGTTCTTTAGAGCAAGGTTCATTCTTTTTTGGGGTTGTCTTATAGGGTGACAATATTCCTTAATACAAATATGATGAGCACATAAATTAGCAGGGATCCCCTTCATGTCAGTATAATCCTAGGAAAAAGATTTTTTGTGATCTTGAAGGAATTTTAAAAGTTGTTTTGTCTGGGATTCAGACAGATTTGGGTTGATATTAAGTGTTTTCCCTGATTCAATCTCAATTGGAATACTATCATGGGATGAAGTTACAGGAATGTATTCAATTTCATCTTTTGGTTCAATGTTTTCCCGTGTTTCACAACTCATAGAAGATTCTAAAATTTGATGAGTTGAATTGGAAACAAAACTAGAATCATTAATAAAAGTGTTGATGGCATTGTCCTCAGTTTCTATTTTGAATTGAAGAGCCTGCCCAATAGTGAGGATTGGTCTAAATTCTTCATTTTCAGGTTCAGGCTCTTTTATTGGTAGAGTTTTTTGACTTGCTAAATTTTTTTGAGATGGACTAGGTTCCGCGGGAGGGTAGAGAGTAAGATTTTTTGTAATTGTCCCATTTGATATGATCATATGCCTAGACCAACACCATATGTAGGCATCTACAGTTGTGAGCCAAGGTCTACCTAGGATCAATGGATGACCACCAATTGAAGATCGTGTCTGTAATACAAGGTTGTGCACAGCGTAATCCCATGAATCCACCGAAATGGTTACATCTTCCAATTTTCCTACCGGTTTAATTGTAGACCTGTCTGCTAGTTCCATAATAGTAGGGGTTGGCTTAATGTTTTCGAGACCTAATGTATTCATTTTTTTGAAGGTGATAATATTGTTGGCAACCCCCAAATCTACCAGTACATTTTGGATTTCAACCCCATTGATTTTTACTATTAGAAATGGGTTTCCTGGGTCCCCATATTTTACAAGCATGATCCTTCCTAACATGTTGTCGGATAGTCTACCCATCACATGAAGAGTCAATGGATCCCTAGGTTTCTTCCCTTGTTTCTTAGAGAAGTAATATTTGAGAGTGTTTTCATATATAGGTACGTCCCTCATGGCTTGTAAAAATGGTATTTTGGAAAAAATATTTTGTAATTTCCCTAGGAATTCAAACTCTATCTGAGGGTTTTGTTTGTTCAAGGTCAATATTTCAGGATATGGAGGAGAAGTTGAATGACCCTGATTAAGAACAAATTGGCGAGGTGTCTGATTTGTTAAGTTTTGGTCTGCTTTATCCACAACTGTCCTCTATTCTGGTTTTGGAACTTCACTATCAATCTGTTCTATAATAATAGGTGAAGTAGGGGCATTTAATACTTGCCCAGATCGTAATTTTATCTCATTAAGCCCTGCGATAGAGATTCTATAAGATGGAAGGTTAAGAGTGTCTATTTGTTGGACCCCTTTATTATTAGGATTCAGATTGGGCTAGATAGGAAGTTGGGGTCGAAGGGTTGGATTTTCAGGAGCTACATTAGAGGGCAACTAAATTTTTTTTTGAGGCATAGATTGAGGAAATTGCATAGTGGGAGGGTCTTGAAACATACCTGGATTCATAGTTGGTGGTCGAGGTTTCCATGGCTTTTTCGACCCCATGAAGTACAATTCGTCTACCACATTTTCTTCACTTTCCCCTTGAAAAAATTCCTTTAGTCCGGGCAAGGAAGGGCATGAGTTGGTCGCATGAGTCTGTTCACATATCGTGCAGGTTTCCATTGTGTTTAATGGGCATTCTTTCAAGGGATGCTTCTTTCTGCACTATGGGAAAAATATAGCCATAGTCTTCTCCAACTCTATCTATTTTTGTTTTTCTTGTATATTGTTGATTTGCAAAGATAATGTGCTTAGGATATCAGTCCTTAGATTATCCAGTAGGTTTCCAATTTTTTCCTTTGTAAACCCTCCAGCAGAAGTCTTCAATGATCGAATTCCTTATTCGCTCCTTGTAGCTTCTTGTGAAAATTGAATGCAATAATCGAAAATTGTGTCTAAGTATTCTTTTCAAATATCCCCCTTTCCCACTATGTTCAGAAGTTGCAGGGAATCTTCCCTAAGTGATCAGAGAAGAATAATCTTGAGAATATTTTTATTCAGGTCACTATGGCCTAATCTCTGCAAGATATATTTAAATCTTTCCATACAGTCTTCGATGTTATCATCCTCTTTCTGTAAAAACTTAATGATTTCCTCCTTAATGTCACTTAATTTTCAGTAATCTTGATATTTCTCCAAAAAGGCTTCTTTCATCCCTTATCATGAGGTAATGATTCTTTCTCCTAAACCCAGGAACCATTTCAAGGTTTTCCCTCCTAAACCCATGAACCATCTCAGGGTTGTCTCTTTCAGGGTAGCAAGAAATATTTTTAGTTTCTGATCATCGGAGATATAATCATACCCTCGACAGAAAATCTAAAATTCGAAGAGGAATGTATCAGGGTCTTTGGACAAAATCCCATGAAAATTAGGTAGAGTTTTTAAAGGGATGGGCTTCATCAGTACATCACCTATAATGTTTCCAATTGGAAAATAAAAAGAAGAACTTGCAGGTGCCATAAATATCCTCCAATACTCACATAGGATTTCAATTGGTTCTACAATTGGTACTTGGAGTGACTCAACTGTGGTGGGTTTCACCACACCTTGATGGTCTTTTGGTGATGAAAAATCCTTCAGAAACTCCCTTTCCAAATCTAAATTTCTTAATTCAACTACAGGAGGCTTCACAACACTCCCTTGGTCTCATGGTGATGAAAACCCTTTTGGAGGTTCTTATTCCCAATTGGAATTGCTCAGTTATTCTGATCCTCTGCCTACTACTTCTTCCCTTTATTCTAACAGCAGGGGTGTATCATCCACCAGTACCCTATTTATTGTTTCTTTTTCCATCGAAAGAACCTCCTCTGGTACCGTGGTTGGAGCTAGTTCTTCAACTGACCGCCCTTCGGACCTCTTCTAAACCCTTACCCTGACAGCAACAAGAGAGGATGATTCTGATTTAGCTTTCTCGATAATATCCTGAATATACGTCTTCCTTACTAGATCCTTTCCTTTATTTTGGGGTCTTCCTCTTCCCCTCTTATTCAGATATTTTTTCATACAATTGGTTAGAAGAATTCATCAAAATAGAAAAAGCGCTCAGGACCCGAAGCAGGACAGATAACTTCCTCCCCAGGATGAGAAAGTAGCTTCAAACAAAAAAAAAAATTTTTTTTTTTAAAGAACAAAATCAAAGTTCAGGACTTAAATTAGGGTAATCAGATACCCTCCCCAGGATGAGAAGTTCGCCCTTTCAGAAAATAATCAAAAAAGAAGAAAGGAAACTAAAAACTATGCATAGGACTCGGAGCAGGGTAACAAATACCCTCCCTAATATGAGAGATTGGTCTTTAACAAAAGAAAACAAAGCAAGGAAAAACAACACACTATGCTCAGGACTTGGAGTAGGGTAATAGATGCCCTCCCCAAGATGAGAGAACAATTCTAGAAAAAACAATAAAGAACAGAAAAACATAGAAAACTATGCTCAGAACTTGAATTAGGGCAATAAATTCCCTCCCAAAGATGAGAGATCAACCCTTAGATCAATTGCAGATCGAGTTCTTGCACCTTGTTAGCCTTCCCCAGAAATGGCGCCAAAATGTTGGTGTCTAGATGTGAACAATATTAAAACCATTTTTCCACATAAATTATCAACCAGAGGGTGTTAGTTATTTCAAGACTAACGTGCATAGTATATGCAAGAGAATTCACACAACCTTCTATTGGATCTCAGGCTTAAATCAATAAACACATAGAATAGTGTAACAACAATTAAATGGATTGCAGAATTAAAAAGGAATTCACAACAATTAAAATATTATATTGGAACAAATGTAAAAAAAATAAAACTAAAACATGAAATCAATGGAAAGAAAGGTAACGCAACACATGATCAAAAGAGTGGGCCCAACTCTCTGATCAGGGCTACGACAAGCTCTCAATTTATAGGTAAAACAATAGAGTGTTGTGCATTCAATTAATTTTAAGATACTCTGTTACAAAATCTGTACAATCTTTTCTTAACCTCGATTTACAATTATACAATTCGTTAGAAAAATAACTTAGTTGCCAAAATGGAAAGCATGAAAAAGCCTGAAATAACATTGGTGTGAAACAGAGTCTATTGCACTATAGCATCATGTGAAGATAGCGTTGGAAATTAGGAGTTTCTCGCCGACTCACAGCTATAATCTTCCTTCTTTTTCCAAATCTGTAAAAACATCAGAGTTAATGTTTGAAAAAGGTAAAACCTCCTTAACTATTAATTCATTAATGAAATATCCCATGTAAGATAAAAGAAAAGGGTTTACCTCATGTGTTTAAGAATAATAATGATACAAAGAGATATAAAGGTGGGCGAAAATGGGAGAGAAAAGTATACAAATCCGGTACCCAACAAAAACCATGACTCAAATATGACTCTATGGAAGCATTTAAGAACTTTATATAAGTTTTTAATGCAGGAGGCATTAACAAACTCTCCATATGATTGAAAGAGATAACCAATCGGAGGAGGAATGACTCAAAGATAAGGTTATGGATCTCCTAAAGTCAAACTATGTACCATCCCAATGGAAGAAATCTTTGAGTTCTTTGTTCAAGGGCCACACAACTAACTTTTGTTTCTATTAAATACGAAATTAAATGTCATGTTCCCACTCTTTTTGGAATATATAATATTTTTTTCCTTTTCAAATTTAAAGCCTAAAAAGGAATAAAAGAATGCCTATGCTACAGTGGAAAGAATGTGTGTTAAGGTCACATGGGCTAGTTGTTGGGACTGAAACATTCCTAGATTCAATTCAGGGTGGTGAATAATGGTCAAAAACACTCAAAAGAATGTTATTTCCACAGATAAGCAGTGTCAATTTGCAAAGGCTAGTGAATGCATGGTTTGAACTTGTAGAAAGGTCATGGTCAAAAGTGGATTATACATAATCCAAGTGAATTCGGATTAAGGCCAAAAATGTACAAGTAGTCAATATGAAATGTAGCAATCCAACTTATCACATGGGAACCTCTAGGTTATAAAGTTAGAAAGATAGCAAAGAAGAAAGGGAATGAGGCTTCATAACAAATTCATGGTGGGACTAAAGAGGACGCCCGAGCCTAAACATTTCTTCCAACATCAACAACATATCGTAATCGAGATCTAACTAGGAAGCCCATGGAAGGAGTGTCTCTACCATTATGTTATGGTTTTATAAGAGAACAAGGGAATGTGCTTTGAAAACCACAGAACAATGGGGTCAACCCGATGGAAAAATATCAGATTATGAGCTAGGAATGTATACTACAAAAAAAACACATATGTCCTAACCCATATGCGAGTGAAAAAAAATATACCTTCCATGATAGGTTTTCGATCGTGGAGTTGAAGGTGTGAAAAGTGCTAATAATTCTTCAATTACCCTGGAAAAAAAACTCTCACAATAATTCAAGCCAAAAATAAAAAATTTCATAAGGAAACAAAGTTAAAAAATATGAATTTATAGAAGTGGGTTTTGAAATTTTAATATAAAAAGACATTTTGACTCACCAAAACTTTATTTGGACTTGTAAGTGTTGAGAATCACAAGCTTGGGAGAAAATTTAGGCAACCTAATTTAACCAATTTCCTAAATTGAATCGTCAACTAACTTTCCAGGTAATTCTAGATACACAGTCTCAGTCATTTTATTCATTCTAAGAGAATCTAATTGATTTTTCACCATAGAGGTTTATTTTTAGAAATTTTGTCTCACTGTACGTAGGTTGGATCTTTGGAAACCGCTTGTAAAAATATCTACACGTGGGTTTGAAAAGGAAAATTCACGTGTATATATGAATGTCTCTTTAGAAAATCACATACGTGCCAAAAGAAATGAAAAATTAGATTTATAATGGATGAACTCTTTTAAATTTATAGGATGGAAGTGATTTGGAGAGAAATGGAGCATTGTGATTTTGATAATGACGTTCTAAATTATCCATTCGCATTGGAAGCATTCAAAGAATATGGATTTCTCAAGTTTTTCATGATGCTAAATATGAAAACCCAAACTCGATTATTAGAGATGCTTATTCATTACTGGTATCCAGAGAAATAGGTTTTTATGATTTATTAAATGTCATTTTCAATTGTGGTGGAATATATATACTTAATCATAGGACTTTCCCAAAGATGGGAACCAGTTGATCTGAAAGGGAGGGTCTGGGGAGGCCTCAATGTTTCTCACTATATAGGACTCTATTGCACACCATAGATCGACAAGGTCAGACCACAGATCTCGATAAAAAATGAAGTGATACAACCAATCAAAATTCTTCTCTTTACCATTGTGAGGGTAGTAGGCTCAACATCACTACATCAGGCTTCTCATCTCGCCATGTTCTTGGCAGTGAAGTGCCTTACCTTGAAATTATTTAATTGGTGCACAACAGTATTGGTCATCATGAAGAAGTAATTGTCTTCAATGAGACAGAGGAAAACAAATAATTTTTGGCTATGGTAGCATATTTTTTTCATTCTTATTTAAGAGTGTTCTAGCACTTCGACCCAAAGTGTGTACAACCATTAATAGTCCCAAGGATCCAAGGATGGCTAGATTGGTAGACTTAATCAACTTGGTCGAGGAGAAGTCACTCGAGTAGCATTTTATGATGAGTGCTTCCTTTGGTAGGAAGAACAAGGCATAGCTATAGATGACTACCCTTATGCAGGCATATACTATAGAGAGGACCCATATATAGCACTTCTTGTAGGCGCTGCAAGGGGCGATATCAGTAAAATATTTTTTTTTTTTTTAATGTTATTTCATGTTTGTTTTATTTTTATATGATATTTAGAATTTAAAATTATTTTTGAGTGAAATAAAATTATTACAAGATTATTTTATCATGATGCATATGTTGGACCACTGATACGTGAGGGCTTGCCTAGGAATAAGTGTCTTGGTAGAGACATGGAGAGAGTAGCCACGGAGTAGGAGAGATTCCTTCATGCACTCCGTAGGAAATTTCAGAGTTTGACTCTCCAAGTTCCTAAGGAAACCATAAAGGATATCCCTGACACTATTTAGAGGCAAGTGGTAGGAGTACCACAAGAGTGGGTGCGGCTCTTCCAATGTTGGTGAATTCGATCGTATTTTTTTGTGATGCTCATCTAGGGCAAGGCCCACATATTTAGACTTATATGACTAATCTTTTTATGTGCATGATTAGGCTTAAGCCCTAATTTTGTAGGAAATGTTTCCACATTTTGTATTATTTTGGACATATTATTCGTATCTATATACAAACAGTTTCATGATGTGTTGATCATACATACAGATAATTTTATGGTATTTTTATTTTAATGAGATGAATTATTGATGCACTAATATAATGCTTGATTAGCTATAGAATCAACATGTGAATATTTTGACCAGCTGCAAGTCCAAATAAGCCACTAATGATTCAATACCAAATGATATTGTCTAAGATGGTAAATTAATCATAGCATTGTATTCATTCATATTGTTGGAGGAAGGATTGATACATATGCCTCTTGAGACTAGAAATGGACTCGATGGATAATATATAACCCAAGCGGAAGAAGCTAAGTTTCCAGTATGTATACTAGCACCATCAATGAATCCTAGATACACTATATCATCCATTAAAACATACCAAAAAAGACCAAAGATACCAATATCACGATGAGACCCATAAACAGAAACAAAAACTATGCACAATATCTACAAAATAAGAAACGTTCTAAGAAACAACCTAGGCATAATACTTCTTAAAATAGAGCCCATTTATGGGCTCTGACAACACATTTCCATCAAATTAAACCAATTCATATTCACCTTTATTAAATACCTTTTTGATAATAAAAGGACCATACCACACGGGTTTGAACTTTCCTACCTCCAAGGTGTCCTTATTGTAGTTATAGATTACGACAAGGTCACCTTTAGAGAAAACCCTAGGATGCACAGTCTTTTCATATTGGGATTTTTCTCACATTTTATAAGCTTCATTCATTGAGGTTTTATATCGATGCTTCTCATCGAGATGTTCCAAATGAATGAGGCGTTCTTCAAGAGTGGAAGTAATCCAGCTTGGGATAAGGGTCATAAGTACATCATTGTAGTTGTATACTCTTTAGAAAGTGGGCTCAGGCTATGCCTCCTTTCAAAGATGATGGTAAGACAACATTTCCTTTCTCATTCAACCAAATAATTTCCCATTTCGGTATTTCCAGGGAGATTTCCACTAATTATGGAAATCATTTTCAGAATAACATGATGTCTGAATTAGCTTTAAAGTTAGGACTTATGAAAGAGAATTCATATTTGTATTATCCTGAAGCTAATGGGAAGGCTGAAATCATGAATAAATCCCTCAAAACTATCCTACAAAGGAAAATCAATAAAGTTAATTCCAACTAGAACATTATGCTATATCCTGCACTTTGGGAATACAATATGTCTTTCAAGGCTTCTACCATCTTTACACCTTTGGAACTAGTTTATGATGTGGAATGAATATTTCCTATGGAATGTGAGATTCCATCTCTTAAATTCAATACCCCACTTAGTGAAAGGTTCGATAGTGATAACGAGGAAAATTGAACCTGGATGAGCACACATTTTCTGAGTATATACCTGAAAAGGATGTCACTTCTTGACTGCTTCAATGAAATTTTTGAAGCTCGAGGGAGAAAAATAGCCCACACACAATATTTTTTGGGTTGGAGAAAGCCCAGAGAGATGACTTCCACAAGCTCCACCATGAAATTCATTTAGACGAGACGCAGCTTCTTCGAAGTTTAAACAATGCCTAAGGATTGAATCAATTGTGTAACGATATAAATTATCAACGATAACAATATAATTTTTAACTATGTGAGATAATTTTCTACTTTCATCCTTTGAAAAATTTTGAGGGAAATTTGAAGTCTGGAGATATACTATGATATCTCCATACCAAAGATACTGTGAAGAGATTAGAAAGAGATGTTCATGAGGAAATTACTCTTCATAAATAATATCTTCCTCACAAGGAAACTCTTAAATAAATTCCCTAAAGACTAAATATTTGTTGGACTTTGCTGAAATAAATTCAAGATAAAATTCATGTAAGATGGCAATCCATTTATTATATCTTCCCCGAATCATTCGCCTACAGAGGAAAAATTGAAATGGGTTGGCATAAGCTAAAAAAAAAAATTTCTAAGGAGAATATAATGATGAAGCCATTTGACAAGTTGAACTTCTACCAAAGAAAATTTTTCTATAGGAGAATACCTATCGTCAAGACCGAATAAGCCTCAGCTCAAATAATAAATCACGTGCTTTTTAAGATGATCGTCTTCTTGAACAAGAACTATACCAATGGTTGATTTTGCCACAACAAGATACAAGAGGAAATCCCCGCTATAATCAGATGGACTCAATAAAGGAGTAGAGGTCAATGATTTTTTAAAAACATTGAAAGATAATTGACTGAAATCGTCTCATATAAATGGAAGTCCTTTTTTCAGTAATCGCATAAATCTTGTCATAATGATGACATAATCTACAATAAATATCCCTAGAAAATTGGATTTTCCTTGGAGGTTTGAAGCTCGCGAATATTTCATGGGGGAGGTGATTGAAGTATTTCCTCAACCTTGAAGGGATCAACAAGAATTTATTCATCTGTCATACTGAATCCCAATAACTGATCGGATGTGACAGTGAAAACATACTTGATAGGTTTCAACCGAATCTTGTAATAACAACATCGTTCAAAAACCAAATGAAGGTGATTTTTATGATCTATTATGTTTTGAGAACATGAAGCTAGGTCATCCAAATATTCCTCTATTGTGTGCTTGATGTCATGGAAAGCATAAGACATGGCCGGTTGCATGGTAGCTACAACATTTTTTCGGCCATAAGGCATCTTATTATAAGAAAACGTACCCTGGGGGAAAATAAAAGGTGTCTTGTGTTGATCTTCGGGACAAAAATTTATTTGATTATACCTGGAGAAACCATTCATGAAGGATAATATCTCATTTCCTGCACACTAATCAATGATACGATCAATAGTAGGAGTGGGGAAATTATATTTAGCAAAAGCCTTATTTAATACCCTAAATTCAATGCATACCAGGATCATTCATTGCTTTTTATCAATCGAGACTAGATTACAGACCCGCTCAGTCAAGGGAATGAGGTATATGAAACACAACTTAAGAAAATTTTCAACCTTAGCTTTAATAGCTGCAAATTTCCTAGGATTTACTGGTAAAATCCTTTTTCATATAGGTTTATTGTTTTCGTATGTTTTAATATTGTGTTTAACTATTGATGGATCGATTCCAGGAATTTCTTCATAAGATGAATAAAAAAAATCCTGAAATTATTTTAAAAGGTCGGTGTAAATCTTGATTTCTTTAGTGGAGCATCTAGATCCTATCAATATGTTCTCAATGACATTGGGATTCCTATAGATATTCATCATAACTTTTTCTGAGATATTAGACATATTACCTTCTAAAAAAATAAGTGTTCGGGACAAAGGGTTTAGAATTTTATGAATAGTTCTAGTTGAATAAGGATCGGAAAAATTTGATTCAATCACATGCAAAGCAAGGAGAAAATATGATTGATGATGCAAATCATCCCATGGTTTTTTTGCACTAGTCATTTCTTCTAAGATTTCTTCTTCATATAGTAAGGCAATATCAATGCAATCCATAGCCGAGGTAATATTAGCAGTGCATACCAAATCCACGTCACCATCCAAATCCTATGATGGGGAAGAAATGGGGTCAGAATCTACAACGTTCATGATAGATTGATATGTCATTTACACTGCAAATATAGGATATCCAATTCTAGCTACATGTCCCTCTTCTAATGTGGCAGTAGGGGGGGGGGGGGGGTAGGGTCCAAGGATAAAAAAAATAAAGAGTCCTAAAAGAACCTTTTTGAGGAACAATCCTTGAGGATGAACAACATTAATATGAGTGATAGGAGGAGGAAGATCAAAAGTAGCCAAAAAAAATGAATCCATTACAACTCCCAAATTCTCGATAGGCTACATGAGGCCTCATGAAGGCTTGGAATAATGATCCAACAACACAATACACATAAATGAAGGGTTGGAATAAATGATTCAATAACACAGTACACATAAATTATCAATCTAGGGATGTCTTTTATTTCAATGAAAGTTGCACTGTCTATGCCAATACATCATAAAAAAAGCAGAAATAAAACAAGAAGAAATCATTGTTGAACAAGTTGCTGAAAATTAACACTCATGCAAGAATAAAACAAGGATCTACAAGAATGTAATCACACTTCAGATAAACCAGCATCTAGCGCAGCAAACAATAACTACACAAGATGGTATTTCTAATTGAATCTATGCAAAAACATAATAAATACCTGAAACTGAAGCATATCTACTTACAGCCAACACACCAACAGTAGCACTCCACAAATATGTAGAAGAAAACATGGGATATACTACAACTACTTTATCACTGCATTCCATGTTAAAGAGGAGGGCCCTTCTGCCCTAACAGGCTGCAGAAGAATATAGAAAATAAATAAGAATTAAATCTATCAACACATATAACAACAATAATACTATATTTTGTATTATGGTGATCAAAATTACAAAGTTAAAATCATGATACTCTTTTATGCTAATCCCTAACCTTAGAGATCTAACTGCTTATGTAAAAGTTACATGTGTAGAAAATTAAGGACATATTAGTCATGAGAATCTTACAGTTCTCATGCTTATGAAAACAAAGTAAATATAGTTACAACCAATTTCGTCAATAAAGTCTTAATTAGGAGAGCATTGATTTGAATCAAAACTACATGAAGATTTTATTCTAAATGACAATATATAATGACTCCTACAACTATCGTTGGAATTCAACAGTTGTAACATAATAGATTTTGAAGACAGATCGGCATCTAGAAGTTGACAGTATGCAATCAACAGTACGACTGTAACAATAGTCTGTAAAAACAAATCATAAAAGTGTCATGATGTAACAACATCGTGGTGTAATATCAAAGCTCATGATAGCGGGGGTATTGACTCTTTGTGAGGTAGCAGCACCATGTAACAACACAGTGTAATAATATTCTCCCAACTGGTTCTATGAGCCGGTATGTTTTGGGTCTCTTGTGCTTAAAGTGGTATCTAAAATAGTATCAAAAGGAGCAAATAATTTCCTCTAATATTCACCCTAGTTAGCCACAACAAGGAAACAGTACATCATAATAATTAATGAGAACGACAAGATAATGAAAAATTGTAAAGTTACACTATTTTACAATAACGAAAAGGAAAATGGAAAATGTAGTCCCAAGGTTGGAGATTAAATTGGTCTAAATGAGGGAAGAAAACATCGCCAATGAGTACAAAAATGACACCCAAAATCTCCCTCGAGCTGAAGTAATTTTATGTCCTCGTGCGGAAAAACTCAACTTCCTCGATAATATCTCCTGTGTAGATCAGTGAAGTCATAGACACTGGTTGTTTCCTCATCTGCAAACCTATACCCTTGAGTAGCCACCAACTATCCTGGCTAAGACTCTTCTTCATAATCGTTCAACGCGTAGTGTTATTGGTATTCCTCTACTAGAAGCCATATCAAAGGAAATTTGAATTTCAGTATAATCCAGGAAGAATTGAGGGACTTTATTACTTGGGCATATACCGGTACATTTGTAATGGAAACTATAAAATTTTGAGATACAAAAGGATCTCCTTCCAGCAATCCAACACTACTAGCTTCAGTGTGTTTGAGGCATCCTGTCAATGCTTGGCTCTTCATTTGTGCAAACTGATTAAGGCATAAATCCACAATTCTTCTCCTATAGGTAGAAGTTGGTTCTTGTATCCCAGGAGTACCTAAAATATTTCTAAATTCCTGCTTTAGTTCAGTGGCCCTTCCTAGTTCAACTCAAATCCATAGCGTTGTCTTCTCTTCATTATTCTTCAATTATTTTGTGGACATATGCCACTTGATCTGATTTCTCATAAATGAAACGAAAGAACGTAACTTCAAGTCTCACATATAGTAGAATAAAATTTCTACCTTTTCCATAATATTGTTCTCACAAATAATGTTGTGCAAAAATATCTCACACAACAAGCTCTCTTCATCAAAATCAGAAGCACAAAAACATCTTAAAATATGTGGGTAGAAGTACCCACGTAGGGCATGTCTTCCATAATAGCTTTTAAACTAAACAAATATTAATGTTACCACATAAAAATAGGGTAGGATGGGGAAGTTCACCTACACCCCAAAAAGTTGAGGGAAAGGTCATGAAGCTTCCATTTATCATTAGTCAAATCATGAACTTGTTGCTATAAAAGAAAAAATTGTTCCTTCTATTTATTTACAGCTTCCTTCTTCTTCCATTCCTCCCAACCTCTCTTCAATTATTCCTTTTTCTATTTATCTTGTAGGGCACTCATTTTATTATGATATTATTTCAGTGAGATCATTCCCTCCTACATGGAAAGTGCCTCTTGTTTCCATTTCTGCAACTCAGAGATCAATAAAATATTCTCGGAACTCCATCCCATAGCGGGACCCGGTGTTTCACTACATGCAATATCAATTGTGGGTATGAAAACTTCTCTAGGGTGGGACTGATCCACCTCATCTATTGGTTCTTTTGTAACAACAATGTCACAGGTGGGTTCTTGTCTAGCAGTGTTCTTCATTTCGCCTTGGTCAACCTTTGTATCCACCATTGGTTCCTCTGTAACAATAGTGGCCTTTACAGGTTCTTGTGTGTCAGCTTCTAAGTCGATTATTGTGGGAGGCTCTACTTTAGCTATTTGTTCTTGTGTAACAGTAGTATATTCAATAGCTCCTTATTGAGTAGCCTCCCTAGGCTTTGTTTTAGTCTCCCTTGAGCGGGTGCTTACCCTACAAACTCTTTACCCTTCTGTTGCTAACTCTTGGGAGCATGCCGCACATACAAATCCTAGATTTTTCTCCCCCACAGCTTTCTTGACAAATTCGACTAGGGTATCTAGCCGTGAGGTTTTTGATTTCCTAGCTTCGGATAATCTCTATTATAAATGTTCATTTTCTTTCCTTAAATTTTCAAGTTCTGAAAGAAGAGTACGAGTTTCATTCCTACCTGGCGAGGACAACTCTTCTTCTTCTTCTAGCTCTTGAGTCTTATTCCTTTTCCTATTTCTCAACTGTAGCTGATGGTTCCTTTGGCATACTAACTTTCACCCTTTGTTTCTGCCTTTTGTCTTTTAATTGGCTTATCAATGGGCCTTTTCTCAATTTTGGCCTCAGCGGACCAAGTTTAGACTTTCTCCCAAAGTCTTAGCTTGTTTCCCTTGGCTCATCCTGGGTCTTTTCCATTTGAACTCTTCCCAGCTCTTTCCTTGCTGGTTTAATGCATCCCACACAATTAGTTTGATAAGACCATGGATGGTAACACAAGCATCAAGTGTGTTGGCATTTCGACTGCTACAACCATATGCTTGATATTTCCCATTAGGAAACATGGAAGAATGATCTTCTATTGGTGCCAAAGTTGGTTCAATAAAGGAAAGTGATAATTGAAGAAAATTTTAGACCTTTCCTTATAGGTAATGGAATTTATCAAATTCAAGGCAACATCTTCCCAAGGTTGGGAAAGTGATAGTATATCAAACCCTCTTCCTTTATTCTCCAACTTTTCTTCTCCTACAAGGAAATCCTCCTTCAGAGAAAGGTCATTAACCTTCATGTTAAACCATATTCTTCCTTCAGCTGGCAATGTGGTTACTGGGGAAACAACTTCTTCTATAACTTTGATCCGTAGAACCCTGACATGGGTTTGATGGTCATTTAAATTCATGGTGAATTCCATCGCAATTGCTTCATCCAAACCTTTCAACCTCTGAAAGTAATCCAACCACCTAGCATCCCTAAATATATGATATTCTTCTAGACAACTATGTAAAGCTTCAATTGAATTTGGCTCATGTGTTACTGTTGATCCTCCCATCTTGTTGTTAACCTTAATTAATCCTTAAGCTCAACCAGCCATGATATCAATGTGCTCCTTTATATCTCCCAACAACCTACTCTGTTATCTTGGATTGAGAATTTTGATTAAGGGTGCATGAACTTCTGGCAGAGGGAGATGATGGAATGTCATGGCGAGAGGTGAAAAAATTTTAGATCATTGCTTCATACTTTCACATACCTTCTATTAATGTCCAATTATGGAATGTGACGTTCTTCGATTATGAATCCCCTTTTCGACAAGATCTGGTCATGATTGGTTGTCCTAGTATCCAATTTGATCCATTAAGGATTAATGGTGGCTTTAAGGCTAACCGATTTCTTGTAATCATGATAGGATTTATCCCCCAAATTTTAATGATGACGATAGTCCACGACCATCAAAAGGATTATTATTAAAAGTTTCCATAATCATTGAATTATTAGAGGATGGTGACGTTACCTTTTTGGTGACATACCTGAGAAGACGCGAAGGAGGAAATTGATATAATGGTGCGATTTCTCTAGTGGTCATGGACGTCTGATTTAAATATCGTAATAATTGTTTCATGGCAGGATGACGACCAAGATTCAAATCATTGTTAATGCCTATCAGTTGTTACATATGTAACAACCAAGACAACCACATAACATGAATACATTATAGTTAGGAAAAATGAATACTGAAAACAATTGGGTAACATCATCTTTGTAGGATATGCAGGAAACAAAGGATGATGTTTGGAAAAAATGGGTAGCAGCTGCGACATAAGTGGTTTTCAACTGCTACAAATTTCCTAAATTTTCCACAAAATAGGTTTTCATAGTCAGGTTATTTTATTATTTTTATTTTATTTTTATTATTATTATTATTATTATTATTATATATATTTAACAAGGGTAACATATTCCATAAGAGTGGTTTTTAGCTATTACACTTATTGGAAATTCAAAGTTCAGGTTGCACAAGGGAACATCCCCCTACTACTGTAACATGAAGATTAGAGTCTGTGATAATGTTAATAAATGAATCCTTCAAAGCAGGTTGATGATATAACCTCATATGGTGCCCATTAACAAGTAACGGTTTCTTAGCACTATCAATGGTAACCAATTTTACAGTCCCATTGTAAAATATTCTGCTAATTCGTAAGGACCTAGCCATTTGGTGCAAAGCTTGCCCTTTAAATCCTTGAATCTTCAGTCATACAAGAGAGCCCAATCTCCTTTCTGAAATTTCTTCTTCTTAATGAAATTGTCATGCCATCTAGCTCTTTGTTGCTGAATGATCTTTGTCTACTGAATGGCAGCCAACCATTTCTCTTCCAACTCATTGAAATGATTCAACCTTTATCTTTGTGCTATACTTAAATCCAGATTGACCTGGAATGTTGTTGTAAATGTTTTAATTTCAAGCTCTATGGGGAATAAGGGATTCTTACTATACACCAATTTGTATGGTGAGAGGCCTGTAGTATTCCTCCATGTTGTTTTGTAAGTCCACAGTACCTTTGGAAGTTTTTCAGCCCAATTCCTTTGGTGGCTGGCTATTGTCTTTGTCAAAATTCCCTCAATAACTTTGTTAGCGCTCTTCACTTGATAATTCTCTTGTGGATGTTAAGGTGAAGTGATCCTGTGATGAATTCCGTACTTTGATACTAGTTTCTAAATAAAATGAGATGTAAATTTGAGCCCCCCATCCATCACTATCTCCTAGGTATCTCGAAACGAATAAAAATATCTTCGAATAGGAAGTCTGAAACAACCTTCTTTGTATCTCTAGTTAATTCCTTCACTTTGACCCACTTTGTGAGGTAAAATATACATACCATTATATATTATCTATATTATGATTAAGGATTGATTGGCCCTATAAAATATAGGGCCCACTTGTCAAATGGCTATATCACTACTTGAGGCTATAATGTCATCTCGTCTGATTGCAGAGGCTGGCCTATGCTTTGGCAGCTATCAGACCCCTTCACAAAATTCTTGTCATCCTGGAATATGGTTGGCGAGTAGTACCCTGTCAAGAGTACTTTTGACCCCATCCTCTTGTCCACAAAGTACCCTTCACAGGGCTCCTCATGGTAAGCCCTCAAGATATCAAAAATCACATCTTCTCTAACACAACGCTAAATCTGAAAGTGATCCGGATTTATGCAGGAATGCAACAGAATAAACACATAACCATAAATACAGAGATGCAACAGAAATAACACTTCATTTCATTAATATCAAAGAACTGAGATTTGCTTATAGACATAATGGAAATAAAACTACCTAGGGCGCTGGTAGCTATCTCTAAGGAGAGATGTGGTGGCTACAGGCCTCTGAACTGAGTTACAATGAGGCTCAAGGGCCTATTTATTATTTAGAAGCAATGGAGAACCCTAAATATCCAAAAACATAACCCTAGGAGATGAAGCGCCAAAACTATGGGCCCCGTTTGGGTAAATTGGTGTTTCAACTTCCCAGGGACGTAACTTTGGCATACTATCTTCATTTGAGGCACATGATACATTATTAGAAATATCTATCTGAGGAATACAAATTTTGCAATGAAAATAATTCTATAACATAATAATATTTAATGGATGGCGCGATTCCCAAAAAACTTCGTTTAGGGCCTCAAAACGGCTCCAGAAGTTTAGGACCCGAAAAACTGCTAAAAATAGTAAGTTGTGCTGAAACTGAAAAACTGAAAGAGAAAATGGTGGGGCCCCAAGTGGAATAGGTGGGTGGCCACCAATATCCACCTGGATCATTCCTCCCCCCTTAGGAAGCAATGGTCCCCATTGCATTGAGTTCCTCCATGAGATGAAGAAACTTTTGCTGAACTTGGTCTCTGGTCAACCACTTGCCTTTGTGCAGGAGTTGGCCAGCTTTGAAAACCCAATACAGTTGGATATTCTACTTGCGATTGATCTTTATTTTCATGTCCACGATACAATCTGTGGTGGCCTATTCCATGTAGTCTGGGTTTAACTCTGTTGATGTGAGTTTTTCTGCAATGTCTGAGGTCTCCAGTAGAGGTGGGAAGTAAGGACGAAGGAGATCCACATTGAAGACTGGGTGTAGACCAAGGAATGGTGGAATAATGAGCTCGAAGGCATTGTTCCATACAGCCTTGGTGATTATGTATGGCCCGTATCGGATTGGGCAAAGCTTGTGGTGGGGTCCAGTGAGGCGCTCCTTCTGCAAATGTAGCCATACTTTATCGCCCATCTGGAAGTTGTGTGGCACCCAGCGTTGATCATGGCGTTGCTTGTACTTGGAATTGGCTCTGTCCAAAATATCATGAACCTGTTGGCAGATGTGTTGAATGCACTCGATGAAGCTACTTTCTTTGTCAACTTCAAACTGGACATGAGCTGAATTAGCTTGAGCAGTTGCGAATGGTATGGGTACGTCAATAGGACATAGTGGTTGGAATCCCAAGCCCACCTGAAAGGGGCTATGGCCGATTGAAATATGGAGAGTCTGATTATAACTATGTTGTACATATGGGAGGCTCTTGTTCCATGTGTGTGGATGCTTTGAATTGTACATGCGCAGAATGTGTACAATCATTATGTTGACGACCTCTTTCTAGCCATCTGTTTGGGGATGGAAAGATGTGGACTTGGTGAGCTTGGTATCCAACATTGACCAGAGGCTAGACCAAAATGTGCTGAGGAACCTGTTATCCTGATCTGATATGATAGACTGTGGGATCCCAAAGTGCACCCACACTCATTCAAAGAATATTTTAGCAGTGGCTTCTGCTGTGATATTCTTCTTGCAGGCTGCCATGATGGCCATCTTCAAGAATCTTTTGATGACCACGAAAACACAGTCATTTCCCTGCTTAGTAGAAGTCAAGCCTGACATGTAATCCATGGAGATGGATTCCCAAGGTCGACTAGGGGTAGATAGCAGAGTATATAGGCCTTTCTTCTTGATGGTCGGTTTGGAAATGGCACAAGTAGTGCAGGATCTGATGTGCTTCTTGATATCCTTTCGAAGGTTAGGCCAATTGAAATACTTCTGCAGGATTGCTACTATTTTCTTGACCCAGAAATTCCCAGCGACTCGACTGTAGTGTGCTTCCCATATCATCTTGGCACGCTCACTTGAAGGAACACAAAGGTGTCCCAGGTGACAAAAAAGTGCATCTTGGAGGTGAAATTTTGGAACTTTCGTACCCCCCAAGAGTGCCTTGTAAGTGTGGTCGAATTCTAGGTCAATGTCATAGAGAAGTGGCTAATTAGAAGTCTCATGCCCACAAGAGTTGAGCACGGTGGTGAGCGCCATGATTGGTGGTCGGCTGAGGCAGTCTGCAACATTATTGGTGCTACCCTTTTGGTACTTTATGTTCAAATAAAACTGTTGAAGATATGTGGACCACTTCTAATGGCGATCATTCTGCAACTTCCCTTGTGTCTGTATGAACTTCAAGTGCTGATGGTCTGTGTGGATGATTTTTTCCTTCCCCAAAATGTAATGCTTCCATTGTCGACAGGCTTGCACAATGGAATACATTTATTTGTCATAAGTGGGATACTTGCAAACTGTGTCAGATAATGTCTCACTGTGATATGCCACTAGATGTCCTTTCTGAGTAAGAACTTCCCCAATAGCATAGTCAAAGGCATCTGTATCGATCTCAAATGGTTGTTGCAAGTCTGGTAAAGTGAGCACTGGGGCAGAACAGAGGCGATTTTTCAATTCTGTGAACACCTTCTGTTGTGGTTCCGACCAAAAGAATTTTTCTTTCGCTCCTCCCTTGGTGACTTGACTCAAGGGCCAAGTGATATGAGAGAACCCCAACACGAACCTCCGGTATAAATTAGCAAGACCCAGAAAGCTACGAAGCCCTGTTATCGTAGTTGGGGCTGGCCAATCTCGAATGACTTGGATCTTCGCTGGATCCAGATGCACCCCCCTTTCATCAATAACGTATCCCAGATATTGAACCTGGGTCATGCCAAAAGTTCACTTCTCAAGATTGGCACACAACTTGTGTTGCCGCAGTGTTTGGAGGACTTGTCGAATGTGGTGAAGGTGCTCTTCCCAAGTCTGGCTGAAGATCAGAATGCCATCCAAGTAAACCACTACAAATGAGTTGGTGTATGGCCGTAAGATGTCATCCATCATCCTCATGAAGGTTGCGGGAGCATTTGTCAACCCAAAAGGCATGACCAGCCATTCGAAAAGGCCTTCCTTGGCTTTGAAGGCAGTCTTCCACACATCGAAGGGTTCAATCGGTACCTGGTGATACCCTAAATTCAAGTCAATCTTGCTAAAATATTTTAAACCTTTGATTTGGTCCAAAACGTCATCAATCTGTGGGATCGGGTACCTATTCTGGACAATGATCTTGTTCAACACCTGATAGTCAATACAGAGTCTCCACATCCCATCCTTCTTCTGTACCAATACGATCGAGCTCCCATAGGGTGATGAACTTGGTCGAATGTGACCCTTCTGCAACAGCTCCTGAATCTGCCTCTTGATTTCATCTTTCTCCATAATAGAGCACTGATAGATCGGTCCATTAGGTATCAACGCACCTGGGGTCAGATCAATCGGGTGCTTGACCTAACAGTGGAGAGGAACCCTTGTGGGTGAGGTGAAAATGTCCACGTACTCCTCCACAACCTTATCCATTTGTTGTTGTCATACAGAGGAGCCTTTTCTAGAGGTCATGGCAACAATATTCTTCT
This sequence comes from Pinus albicaulis, assembly GCA_034641835.2. Classification (NCBI taxonomy): domain Eukaryota; kingdom Viridiplantae; phylum Streptophyta; class Pinopsida; order Pinales; family Pinaceae; genus Pinus; species Pinus albicaulis. The sequence continues at coordinate 698,644,240 of CM076571.1, read as the reverse complement.
TTCCCTGGAGGCGGATCATCAGGAAAACGAATTTCCTGGTTTGGGAAATGAGCTTACTGCATTGTTTTGCAGTAACCAAAGAGATAGTGGCAGGAGGTGGTACCTCTGGTATCCTGTACAACTTATTTCCCAAAGTAATAATAACAGCATGAGGCCAAGACTCATACACAGCATGATGCTTCCACAAGTATGGTTGTCCTAATAATACATCAGAAACATCAATAGAAGCAACGTCACATAATACCTCATCTTTGAAGGGCTTGATGTTATAGGGAAGGCACCACTGCTGGCTGACGCAAAGATCTCGTCCTTGGTGAAGCCACTCGATGGTGTATGAATGTGGGTGAACTGTGGTTGGAAAGCCCAACTGCTTCACAACGTCTGCCAAAATGAGGTTCTTTTGGCTCTCATTGTCGACAATGAACTGTACCAGGTAGCCATTTAGCCACATCTAGGAGTGGAAGAGACGTTCCTCCTCCTATGGATCTTCTGGTTCCTCCTTCTAGATCTTTGTAGTGGTAACAATGGCATTGGGCTCTGCATCAATAATTTGTTTCCCTTTGTCATTCCCCATGTCAGGATTTTATTCAGAGTCCGAGCATGCATTTGACTCAGAAGGCTGCATCTTGGCAACCAGTAACTGCTTGGCCCGACACTCACTTGTTTTGTGAGTAGATCTCTTATGGAACTCACACCACTTTCCTGTGTCCTTCTTTGAATTTGCGGTGTTTTTATTTTCTTGTGGCTTCGACAGGTTGCCTTGAGTTTCCATGCCTTGGCTCTATTCTTTGTTCTACAGTTTGGGAGAACCTTTCCCTTGCTTTTGATTCACAGATCCAAAGTCTCGCTTCTTCTATTTGACTTTCTGCTCAATCTTGGTAGCATACCGGTATGCCGTACCAAGAGAGGAGATGTCGAGGAACTCCATTTCCTCCTGAATGTATCTATGCAGACAACTATGATACTTTAGCACCAGATGTTTCTCTGAATATTTGATACCCAACTTGGTGCATAGGGTATGGAACAAATTCGTGAGCTCATGCACATCTTGATCCCTTTGTTTCCGCAGCGTGGTCCATGAGATAGTATTGTTCCTTGACGGTGTCTTGGAAAGAATTCCAAGTGGGTACGACCGAGAACAAAGAGGGTTTTTCCTTGTCCTTTTTCTCACAGTGGGTTTCCCACAAGTCCTTGACATGGGGGGCATCTTTGAGGAGTGCAAAAATAATCTTTTCCGTGTTAGAAAAGTCATGAACCGAGAAATATCCTTCTAATAGATTCAACCATCTATCTATGGCATCTACATCTATTTGACCCTCAAACATGGAAATGTCAAAATCTACTTGTACCTTAAAAGGAATCGCACCTCCAGAGTGGCTGCTGGATGCAAATGCGCCACCGGTGGGTAGCCATTGAAGGATCTGGGCAAAGTTATCCATCATCGCGTTCCTTTGTTTTTCGAGGGCCTCCTCGAGAAATATTTTGATAGGATCTCCTGTTCCCTCATATTTCTTTTCATACCCCATGGGCATCCATCGGGGTTTGCGAGGCTGATCTTGCAAAGGTTCCACCAGATCGAGCCCTAACTCCTTATACCCTGACCTCGTTGGGGACATGCAAAGAAGGATCGAGAAAAAGAAGACCTCTCTGATACCACTGATCCAGATTTGTGAAAGAATGAAACAGAATAAACACATAACCATAAATACAAATATGAAATAGAAATAACACTTCATTTCATTAATATCAAAAAACTGAGATTTACTTACAGAGATAATGGAAATAAAACTAGCTAGGGCGCTGGTAGCTATCTCTGAGGAGAGATGTAGTGGCTACAGGCCTCTGAACTGAGTTACAATGAGGCTCAAGGGCCTATTTATTATTTAGAATTAATGGAGAACCCTAAACATCCAAAAACCTAACCCTAGGAGATGAAGCGCCAAAACTATGGGCCCCATTTGGGTAAATTGGTGTTTCAACTTTCCAGGGACGTAACTTTGGCATACTATCCCCATTTTATGCACATGATACATCATTAGAAAGATCTATCCGAGGACTAAAATTTTTTCCATGAATATCATTTTGAAATAGAATGATATTTGCTGGAGGCGCGATGCCCAAAAAACGTCGTTTAGGACCTCAAAACGGCTTCGAAAGTTCAGGACCTGAAAAGCTGCTAAAAATAGTAAGTTGCGCCGAAACTAAAAAACTGAAAGAGACAATGGTGGGGCCCCAAGTGGAATAGGTGGGTGGCCACCAATATCCACCTGGATCAAAAAGTCCGGTCTAGTGTGATAGAGATTTCCTTTTATCCAAGAGTAAGTGGCACTCTACTGTATGATCATCCTTTTTTCTCTGGAAGGTAAGTAATGTGGGAATTTACCAGCAGCATGAAATTTGTATGTATCTGCATACCACGGTCAGTGAGAATATATCGAAAAAAGATAACCATCTGGAAAATAATCTTGAGTAGGAGTGAAATTATCACCTATTGTTAACCTAGAAAGGAAATCAACAACTAGATTATCTTTTCTAGGTTTATCTAGAATAGTGATATCAAATTCCTGTAATAGCAATAACTATCGTGTAAATCTAAAATTAGTAATAGGCTTATTCATTATAAATCGAATGGAAGAGTGGTCAGTGTGTACAAATACTTGATACCCGATGATGTAATGCCAAAACTTATTGATAGCATCCACTACTATTATGAATTCCTTCTCGGTCACTATGTAATTAAGCTTGGTTGGAGTTAAATTCTTACTAATATAATATATGGCATAAGGCTTATTTTCCTCTAGCTAACCCAAAACAACACCTTCAACTATGTCAAATACATCTATATAAATATGAAATGGTAGTTCCTAGTTTGGTCCTCACAATTCAGATGTTGATGTTACAGAGTGCTTCAGCCTCAAAAAGGCTTGCTCACACTTCCATGTACACAAAAATTCCACATCTTTCATAAACAAAGAAAGCAAAGGAGATGAAATGTTTGAAAATTTTTCTCTAAATCTCCTATAGTACCCTCCATTTTCTAGAAAGCTACATACCTCCTTTTGAGTCCTGGGAGTTGGGATTTTTGATATTACCTCAATTTTTACAGGGTATACCTTGATTCCATATGTCAAAATGAAATTTCCTAGCACAATCCCCTCAGTAATCATCATGTGGCACTTCTAAGTGCCCAAAGAAACATTAGTTTGTACACAACGTTCCAATGCCTTTTCCAAATTAACTAATGATGTTTCAAAAGCATCTCAATAAGGTGTAAAATCATCTGTGAAAATTTCAAGGTAGTCATTCAATAGATCCGAAAAGAAACCCAATATTTCCCTTTAAAATTTTGTAGGTGCATTGCAAAGGCAAAAATGAAGGACTCTGTATGCAAAAGTACCCCACGGGAAAGTAAAGGTTGTCTTGTATTGGTCTTCCGGGGCAATGTTTATTTGGTTATAACAATTGAATCCATCCAGGAATGAGAAAAAAGTTCTCCCAGAAAGAGTGTCCAGCACCTGTTCTATAAATGGTAAAGGAAAATGGTCATTTTGGGTGGCCTTGTTAAGTTCTCTATAATATACACAGACTCTCCATTTTCTGTTATTTTTTGGAACAATGACAAGCAGAGACACCCACTGACTATCTGATATGGGATAGATGAAGTCAGCATTCAGGACATTCTGTAACTCATTTTTCACTATCTCCTTAAGTGCGGGATTCATTTGGCATTGTGGTTGTCTAACTGGTTTGCATTCATCTTTAAGGTAAATGTGGTGAGTGCACAGGACACGATGGATTCCTTTCATGTCAGTGTAATCCCATGCAAATTCCTTTTTATACTTCTGTAATAGTTGTATCAATAATATTTTCTATTCAACAGTCAAGTTAGGATTAATGTTTAAATATTTACTTGGCTCAATTTCATTGGGGCTACTGTCAGTATGCAGAGTGGTTCTCATATGTTGAATATTTACATCACCTACCTCATCCTCCTCTCATGGATCTCTAATGGAAGCAACATATAAGGAATTTTTAATAAAACCATTAATAATGTCACCCTCTATTTCATCCTTGAAATATTGTGCTTTTCCAAGTGTGAGGATAGGTAGGGAGAATTCAAATTCAGGTTCAAATTTGTCCAATGAGGGACTAGTAAAATCCATGTGCGGTTTTGATTTAGGGTAAAGGTTCAGATTCTTAATGGTTTGCCCATATGAGATCATCATAGATATAGATCTACATATAATAAATGCATCTGCAGTGGCTAGCCATAACCTCCCAAAAATTAAAGGATGATGCCCCAAGGTGGATTTGGTTTTCAAAATAAGAAAATCAGCCATATATCTCCAAGAAGCTACAGCAATCACCACATCTTCTATCACCCCTTCATTTTGACACGGGACCTAGATGCTAATTGAAGTGTTGCAGGTGTAGGTCTAAGTCCATGAATTCCAAGGGAGATAAAAATATCCTTGGTCATTACATTAATGGCCGCCACCAAATCGATCAGAGTATTAGTTATGTGTTGGTCATCAATATGAACAATAACTGTAGGATTTCCTGGGTCATAATATTTAGTTAACAAAGGTTGACCAATCTTTAGTTTAGACAGTTCCCCCATAACATGGATAGTAGCAGGGTCCTTCGACTTCCTTCCAGGCTTTTGGACACACAGATCTCTCATCGTTTTGGCATAAATAGGTACTTCCTTGAGAGCTTGTAATAATGGAAATCGCACATACATATTATGTAATTCCTTGAGAAACTCTAAGTCAGTTTGTGATTTTGGGCCAGTTTCACTTAATCGTTGAGGGTACAGAGGATCTTGGGCTCTTACAGCTAAGTCAGTTGTCACAGATGCACTAGCCCTACTCGAGTTGGTTGTTGTAGGAACAACGGACCTTTCCTAGTTGGTTGTTACAGGTGTAACGATTAGTGTTGTATCAGTTGTTATAGCTGTAACAATCATTTTAGAATCGACTATACCCCCTCTGGGTGACTCACTGATCCAGATTTATGCAGGAACGCAACAGAATAAACACATAACCATAAATACAGAGATGTAGAGGAAATAATGTGTCATTTCATTAATAACAGAAATATGCTTACAGACATAATGAAAATAAAATAGCTAGGGTGTTGGTAGCGAATATCTGAGAAGAGATGTGATGGCTACAGACCTCTGAACTATGTTACAATGAGGCTCAAGGGCCTATTTATTATTGAGAAACAATGTAGAATCCGAAACGTCCAAAAACCTGACCGTAGGAGATGAGGTGCCAAAACTGTGGGTGCCCGTTTGGGTAAATTGGTGGTTCAACTTCTCGGGGGCATAACTTTGGCACCCGATCTCCATTTGATGCACTCAATAGCTCATTATAAATATCTATCCGAGAACCACAAATTTCGGGATGAATTTCATTCCATGAAATTTTCTAGTAAAACGATGCCCAAAAAACGTCGTTTAGGGCCTCAAAACGGCTCCGGAAGTTCAGGACCCGAAAAACTGCTAAAAATAGTAAGTTTTGTTGCAACTTGAAAACTGAAAGAACTGATGATGGGGGTTAAAATGGAATAGGTGGGTGGCCACCAATATCTGGATCATTAAGCCCCCAAAACGGCTCGAGTGGAGGACCCGAAAACCTGCTAAAAATAGTAAGTTGTGCTGAATGTGAAAAGCTGCAAGAATTGATGGTGCTGGTCCAAATGGAATAGGGGGGTGGCCACCAATATCCACCTAGATCATTCCTCCCTCCTTAGGAAGCAATGGTCCCCATTGCGTTGAGATCCTCCATGAGATGAGGCAAATTCTATTGAATTGAGTATTAGATGTATTGAAGATGTCATGGACCTGCGAGTGGACATGCTAGATGCGTTTAGTAAATTTGGTTTCTTTATTAGCCTTAGACAGTACATGTTTGGATTCTGTAAGTGTAGTTGCAGGATGTATGGCAACACCAGGCGGTGGTGCGTTGGGAGTCAAATCAATGGAGTGCTTGTCCTCACAATGTAGAGGAACCTTTATGAGTGAGGAGAAATTGTCATCGTATTCCTCCATAACTTTGTCCATCTGCTGCAGCCGTGCAAGGGAGCCCTATTTCGAGGTTGTGGCCACAATACTCTTCTTTCCTTGTGAGTGAGTCATAAGGAAAATGAATTTCCTAGTTTGGGAAACAATCTTACTGCGTTGTTTTACAGTAGTCAAAGAGATGACATGAGGCGGTACTACCTCTGGTATCCCATGCTGATTATTTCCCAAAGTAATAATAACGGTACGAGGCCTGAACTCATACACGACATGTCACCTCCACAAGTATGGTTTGGCCCGATAATACATCGGCTACATCCAGAGGAGCAACATCACACGATACTCATACGTAGATGACGATGCTTTTATGGAAGCGGCTGCTTCTTTGGCGGATGCGGAGAGATCTCTCCTTGGGTGAAGCCACCCTATGGTATATGGCTATGGGTGTGCTATGGTCAGTAGGCCGAGCCGCTTCACAACCTCTGCTGAAACGAGGTTCTTTTGGCTTCCGCTATCAACAAGGAATTGCAGCGGAGAACCCTTCACCCACGTTTGCGAATGGAAGAGGTGCTCCCCCTCCTCTGGATCCTCTAGTTACTCCCTCTAGATCTTGGTGGTGGAAAAAATGGCACTAGGATCCGCATCAATTATCTGCTTCCCTTTGTCATTTCCTTTTTCTTGTTCTGACTCAGGATCAGAAAATGCATATGATTCGGGTGCCTTTAGTTCGTCGACCAACGATTTTTTGGCCCGACACTTGTTTGTGCTGTGAGTGGGGCTGTTATGAAATTCACACCACTTCCCTGTGTCCTTCTTTTGATTTGTGGGGTTTTTTTGAGTAGCACCACTTTGGCCTTGACCCTTGTTCTTCATTTTGGGGGCACCTTTCAGATTCGTATATCCAAAGTCTCACTTCTTCTGCTTAAATTTCTGCTCAATCTTGGCGGCATAGCGATATGTCGTGCCAAGCGATGTAATATACGAAGACTCATTTCCTCACGAATGTGTTTGTGGGACGGCGCGGTACTTGAGCACCAAATGTCTCTCCAAATATTTAATACCCAACTTTGTGTGTAGGGTATGGAACAGATTCGTGAGTTCGTGCACATCTTGATCCTTTTGTTGCCGCAGTGTGGTCCATTGGATGTATTTTTCCTCATAGCTCCCCATGGGGTAATATTGTTCCCTGATGCCGTCTCAGAACTAATTGCAAGTGGGTGTGGTGGAGAACAGATAGGGTTCCCCTTTGCCCTCTTGCTCACGGTAGGTTTCCCACCAGTATTTGACATGGGGGGCAGCTTTGAGGAGTGCAAAAATAATCTTTTCTCAGTCAGAGAAGTCATGGACCAAGAAATACCCTTCTAGCAAATTTAACCATCCTGCTTACCAAAAGATTCCGTATCTATTTTTCCGACCAAACATAGGAAAACGTCAAAGCTAAATCATTCCATTGCGAGTGAACCTCCTTATGGATATAGGATGCGATGCGCCATAGGTGGGCAGCCGTTGAAAGATCTGAGAACGTTATCCATCATCGCGTTCCTTTGTTTCTTGAGGGCCTCCTCGAGCAATATTTTGATAGGATATCTTGCTCCCTCATCTTTATTTTCTTCTGCCATGGGAGGTCGTCGGGGTTTGCGAGGCTAATCTTGCAAGGGTTCAACCAGATCGAGCCCTAACTCCTTATACCCTGACCGCGTTGGGGACATGCAAAGAAAAACAAAGAAAGAGCAGACCCCCTCTGATACCACTTATCTGGATTTATGCAGGAACGCAACAGAATAAACGCATAACCATAAATACAGAGATGCAGTGGAAATAATGCGTCATTTCATTAATAACAGAAATATGCTTACAAACATAATGGAAATAAAATAGCTAGGGTGCTGGTAGCGAATCTCTGAGAAGAGATGTGATGGCTACAGACCTCTGAACTGAGTTACAATGAGGCTTGAGGGCCTATTTATTATTGAGAAACAATGTAGAATCCGAAACGTCCAAAAACCTAACAGTAGGAGATGAGGCGCCAAAACTGTGGGCGCCCGTTTGGGTAAATTGGTGGTTCAACTTCCCGGGGGTGTAACTTTGGCACCCGATCTCCGGCTGACGTGCTCAACAGCTCGTTAGGAAAGACCTATTCCAGAACCATAAATTTTCGGACGAATTCTGTCCTAACGAAATCACAGAAACGATGCCTGGAAAATGTCATTTAGGGCCTCAAAACGGCTCCGGAAGTTCAGGACCCGAAAAACTGCTAAAAATAGTAAGTTTTGTTGCAACTTGAAAATTGAAAGAACTGAAGATGGGGGTTCAAATGAATAGGTGGGTGGCCACCAATATCCACATGGATCATTAATCCCCCAAAACGGCTCCGAGAGTGGAGGACCCGAAAACCTGCTAAAAATAGTAAGTTGTGCTGAATGTGAAAAGCTGCAAGAATTGATGGTGCTGGTCCAAATGGAATAGGTGGGTGGCCACCAATATCCACCTGGATCACTCACTTTCTTCATCGATAATGACAAGAGTATGGCCAAGTCTGATTACTTTTCCTGATAGAATTTGAATCTCATTGAGCCCAATAGGAGTAATAAGGTAAGTCTGGAAATTTGTCAAGGTGTCTATTCTCTGGGTTGCCTTGTTATTTGGATTGAGGGGAGGTTACATAAGTAATTTGGGTTGGACAAGAGGTGCAGGAGTTTGGAGAGGAGGCAGTTATAACTGTTTCTACATTGGCAGTGCAAAGGGGTCCCCACCTTGGGCATTACCTATCCAATTATGAATCTAAGGATAACATTGTGATGCAGGATATTGCATTGGTGAAGTGGAAGGCCACTCGTTCCAAGGTGAAGGAAATTTTGTTGAGGAAGGAGTAGGATATGGCCATGGAAATTCCTAGCCATTATAAGAATTATTCCAAGGATTAGAAAAGGAAAAATCTTGAGGCATACCTATAAGCCGCAACTCCCATGGTCTCTTTGATCCGATGAAGTAGGAAGACTAGATTTCCTCACTTCCTTAAGCACTATTTTCAGTCTGGGTGTTTTTGGGCATGGATCAGTGGAATGCGCCAACTCACAAATATTACACAAGATAATTCCATTTAGTTCACATTCACTTTGTAGATTTTTCTTTTTGCATCGAGGAAAAAATATTCGCAAAGATGATTCAACTTATACTTTTGTTTTCTTGACCTGTACTGTGGTAATTTGGGTAGATAGAGTACTAAGGAGCTCAGTTTTAAAGTCCTCAAATATATTCCCTATATCCTCTCTATTTACTCCTCCACTTGTGGATTTCTGTATCTGGACAGAAGGGTCCCGAACTCAACTCCTTAACTTCACCGATCCTCTTGAACTCCACAGACAGAGCTTAATTGTTTCTTCAAGATATTCCTGTGATATGTCTCCTTTTCCCAACAGATTCAACTCCTCCAGATAGTCTTATCTCATACCTCTTAGAAATATTGTTTTCAAGATTTCCGGGGCTAAGTCACCAAACATAGACCTTTGTAAATTACAATGGAATCATTCCATGTTGTCTTCCAATATTTCCTCTTTGTTCTGTGTAATCCGGAATATTTATTTCTTCAAATCCCTTGTTCGACAGTAATCGTAATACTTAAAGAGGAATGCCTCCTTCATGTCACTCCAAGTTTGGATCGAGCTAGCACCCAGTCTCATGAACCATCTCAATGATGCTCCTTCCAGAGTAGTAGGAAAAAATTTTACCTTCTGAGCATCTGAAGTGTAGTCATAACGTCTACATAGGACATCGAACTCGAACATAAAGGTGTCGGGATCTTCTATGGCCATCCATTGAAAGGATTGCATAGATAATAAGGGAATATTTTTCCTTGGAGCTTCATTTCTTGTTTCCGGTATTGGGAATTCAAAAGTAATAATACCGTCTATTATAGTATTTCCATCACCCATAGTTAACCTTTCTTGATAAGATGAGTTGACCTTAGAATTTACAGGGGATTAACAGATGGATAAGGGATGAGTTTGTTCCAGGATTAGCTGCTTCACTGCGCCACCCAAATCCAGATGATGATAATCAAGTAATCTTTGTTTTGGTTCAGGCCTTGGATTCCCCTCACTGGTTTCCGCTTGACCTTCAATTCTCAGATTTTGATCAACAACTTTTAACTGTTTTTTCTGATTTGCAGTCTTAATTTTAAGAGTGGATATGTTGTGTGAAGGATGATGAGGTCTAGATATTGAAGGTGAAGATGCCTCTGACCTTGATATAGTGGCATCTTTATGCGGTCCTATCTTCCTAGTCTCCGTGTATGAAGTGGAATGTTATTTCTTTGCTTTTAAAATCAGATCCCCAAAGAATGTCTTCCTTCCCAAATCTGCACTTTTCTTTTCCTTTTTAGGACCCTTATTTCATGTAGTTAGTTAGAGTGGGGGTGTTTTGGTTTCTCTATTGTCTTAAATGCATACATGGACCCTATGTGAATCAATATTTACTGTGAGTACCTAAGTTCTACAGTGGTGAGCCCGCTCAGGTATGTTAGAGTGATGCACATGTTCTTGCCTCTTGTATAGCTAAAGGCACATTTTAGAAAAACAACACCCAAAAACCACACTTCTAAGTGCCCCAGTGTAGAAATGCTGAGCCTGCTCAAGTATGTTAGAGTGATGCACGTGTTCATACCTCTCGTCTTACCACCCAAAAATTACTCAGTAAGAACACCCTACCATCAAACAAACAATTATGGCTAATTGTGTCGTCACTGCAATCCTAAAAAAAAACGCCAAAATGTTGGACTTTGTTAATCATTGTTAATTGACTAAGATAGTACACATAAATTATCAATCTAGGGATGTCTTTTATTTCAATGAAAGTTGCACTGTCTATGCTGATACATCATACCAGAAGCAGAAATAAAACAAGAAAAAATCATTGCTAAACCAATTGCTAAAAATTCACACTCATGCAGGAATAAAACAAGGATCTACAAGAATGTAATCACACTTCAGATAAACCAACATCTGGCGTGCCACACGATGACTACACTAGCTATTATTTCTAATTGAATTTGTGCAAAGCATAATAAATACCTGAAACTGAAGCTGATCTATTTATAACTAACACAACGACAGTAACACTCTATAAATATGCAAAAGAAAATATTGGATATACTACAACTACTTTATCACTACAGTCCCTGTTAAAGAGGAGGGCATTTCCTCCCTGATAGGGCGCAAGAAAAGGTAGAAACTAAATAATAATTAAATATGTCAACACATATAACAGCAATAATACGATATTCTATATTATGGTGATCAAAATTACAAAGTCAAAATGATGCTACTGTTTTGTGCTAATCTCGTGACCTTAGACGTTCGAGTGCTTATATAAAAGTTACATGTCTAGAAAATGAGGGAAAGATCAGTAATTAGAAGCTTACAATTCTCATGCTGATCAAAATAAATTAAATATAGTTACAACCGATTCCCTCAATAGAGTCTTGATTGGGAAATTATTGATTTCAATAAAAAATGCCTAAATTTGTTATTCTAAATGATAATATATAATGACTCTTACAACTTTCATTGGAATGCAATAGCTGTAGCATAACATCTTTTTAAGACAGAGCAACATCCAAAAGTTGACAATATGTAATCAACAGTGCAACTGTAACAACAGTCTGTAACAACGGATCTATAACAGTGTCGTGGTGTAACAACATTGTGGTGTAACAGTGGAGGCCATGGTAGCGAAGGTGTTGACTCTTAGTGAGGTAGTATCACCATGTAACAACACACTGTAATAGCATGCTTACAACTAGTTCTATGCACCGATTTGTTCTGGGTCTCTTGTTCTTAAAGTGGTATCTGAAAGAGTAGCAAAAGGACAATGTTAGCCACAAAAAGGAAAAAATACATCATAATAATTAATCAGAACGATGAGATAATGAAACATTATAAAGTTACATTGTTTTACAATAAGGAAAAATAAAAAAGGCAAATATTGTCCCAAGGTTAGAGGTCAAAAGGTTTGAAATGAGGGAATAAAATGTAGGGAATGAGTACAAAAATGACACCCAACACCAGCCTGCGATGTGTTACTCGTAAAAGAACCTAGACCATAAGGAAAAACTTATGGCCAAAAATTAATTTGAGGGTATCCACCCCCCCCCCCCCCCATTGCCACATGGTGACCATACACGAGGTGATTTCCTCCTAGTGGAACATTGAAAGAAGGCAAAAGCCCCTATAAGGATTCTATGCACTAGATATAGGATGAAACACATGTGAGTTACTGACAGAAGGGAATGACATACTCCCATGTTGACCAAATAAATGGGATTTGTTCCCAGCCCCTAAACCACTAACGAAAGGATTTTCCCATTCTTGACTCCCTTGGAAAGAATAGCATTCTAAGTTTTTCTAGAGAAAGGAACTGATCCTATGTTCAAACATGGATTGGAAGGAGTGATATGACCACTTCCAAAAGAAAAACCTTGAAGCAAAGTTGAACAACTTGGAATAGAAGCCATTTACATAGAAAAAAAAAGATGGTAAGGTTAAAGGAACTGAAGGAAGGCCACTGAATGACATTCCAAAAGGATATGGACTAGTGAAAGGGGTATAAGGTTGGGTGCCCCCACTCAAACCTGGAATGGAGGTAGAGCCAACTGCTACTATACTAGGGGTAACAGTAGATATAGGAATATTACCCCCTCTTGAAACTGAAGGAGGGGTCTGCATGCTAGAAGTATTGGTATCCATTCTTATGCTACTAACATTGGCCATAAAAAAAATAAGGAGAATGATCAAGGATTTCCAGCCCATGATTTGGTGTACCAACGTATTATACAACATAAGAAATACTTGAAGGAAGGGGTTCTGAAGGAGTCACAGGAGACTTAAGTATGCCTTAAATCTAAAATTCATCTTCTAATTAGAAGAGAACCGTACCAAGGACCAGAGCTTTTTCGTCCAAATTATGATTTGAACTAGGTTCACCCTATGAAATGATAGCCTCTAGAGAAGGATCAATCTCTCATGCGTTAGACACTACTGGTTAAAAACCACTAGCATAATTTATCCTACACCTTAAAGAAGAAGGCTCGACACTTGCAGGTGAAAGCCCACAAAGCCTCCTAGACTGATAGACTAGTCGATTAACAAAATTTAAATATTAACAAAAAATTTTAAAGACTCAAAATAAACACTTATGGAAATCTAGGAGCAAAGAGAATTCACTATAAATTCCCCAAAGATACAACCAAATGAGCAACTTCCATGTATTTCTTTATCGGGTTATTAGGATCAGACACCAAAATACAAGAAAACAAAGATAATGACCTTTCAAAGATAGTCTGAGATTATTATGGACCAAGCCTAACAACGAAGGTATCATAATTAGTTATGCAGACCTTCAAACAATACCCTTTGTCGGTGCAAGGACCTGAGCTTCACAAGGGCACTGTTTAAAATTACTATGAGTGTGATGAATTTTATGTCCTAGGTACCACAAGAATTCCCATCTGTAGTCAGCTGTGTGGTCCTTAGGATAGAATATTTTCTCACCAACTCATGATCAGAGGTCACGTTGAATAATCATGGGCGCTGGATCCCACAAGTAGGATAAGGGGTATTTCTATTTTGGTGTCTTCACTCTTCCTCGTTCTTACCTCCCGTGTTAGAGGAGATTTCCTGTAAAAATTAACGATATTGGATTTAAACTCCTTAATCAACTTATAATTTTCAATTTAGAGTGGAATTTGAGAGTTTACTCTCCACACACCTATTCCAAGGCCCTAAATTCCCTAGACTGATTTACGTATCTATTACAAAAACAAAATATAATTCATTTTAGATTAAGCGCTTGATTTTATTAGTTGTTACCTAAGTCACAGATAGTAGAAGGGAAACTTGTTATTCTTTTGATGCAACAAGAAACAAATAGAAATCTAGGCTAAATGTAATTCAACTTATTTTTATTCAATGAAAATTGGTCTCTACAAGTTTCTGTGAGAAATCTATGAAATAATATTTTTTTCCTTTTTCCTTTTTAAACACACTCACACATTGAACCTGTATTGAAAGAGACTAAAATTCCTAAAATTCAAAATACCTTAATTGATACTAAAACTATTATATGAAATATTCTATGGATTACTCTTAGACAAACAAATGTATTATTTTAAATATCAAAAGCCAAAATTTGATAAACAAGGAGAAACAAATATCAAGAAAAAGTCTCCCAAACAAAGAAAATTTCAACTTTAAACAAATATTTTCACACTTTTTGGAAAGACGTAAGACCAAAAAACCAAAGCCAAAGAAAATAAAGGAAAAAACAAATGTTTTTCTCTTTGTATTTTAATGAATTATAACAAAATATTAAAGAAGGCAAAGAAATCAATCACTTTAAGATAAAAAACAATAAAAAAGACTCAAAACTTCAAAAGTCATAAAAAATCACCAAGATGGTAAGACTAAAGTGAAAAATACACCAAGAACTTGGAAAAATTGATCTGAAGAGATATAAAAAATATCCAAAAAGATAAAAGGATTTTAGGGAACCCACAACCCTTCACCGAACCAAGATTGTAAATACTCTTCTCAAATGATAAAAAAGAAACCAAATAGGTGAACTTCAAGAATGAAAAGCAAAGTAATAAAAATATTGGATTATAAGCAAGTTCAAAATGAACTCACCTTCCCAAAAACCAAATAACAATTAAGCACTTTAGGAAGAATACCTGAAACCCAAGATTCAAGCACAAAACTTTACAAAAATTGAAAACCTAGCTTGACAATATATTTTTACAAAAGGAGATATAAAAAGAGACAACAACAAGAAGCACGACTCTTCCAGATAGTGAATCACCCCAAGAAAGTAGAAAAAATTAGGCCAGGCCCTTGAATCAACGAAAAAAATGGAAAAGTTCATTTTTTCCCAAATATACATGATTGTTTGAGAATAAAATAGCATATACGCTATTTTATTTCAATGAAATGTGTATGTACGCTTTTGTATATAACAAAAATCATGTATATATAGGAAAATATGGAAAAATAAAAAATACAGCCATGATCCAAAAGATTAAACTAATTTCCCAGACTACATGCAAGTCAATAATACTGGAAAAGTCAAGAAATAGGACAAAAGTACCCGAATCAATAGACAAAGAATCCTTCTAAGAAATACAAGACTATATTCCCCAGTGGAGTCAACAATTCTGTGGGCGGGAAAAACTTCCCTAAGGTAAGGGTTGACAACCTCAACAAATCGAAGGAAGCCAATCAGCAAGAAGTATATATCATGCAAGAAAAATATACAAAGTACTAAATTCAGGATCTAGAGAAGTAACCGTAGGTCCTATGTTTCATGTCGATCATGTAGGGTTAAAAACCTATGCTTCTTCTAAAGCAATGAGACCTGCAACAAAGTTCAGACAATCATATTTATAGCAAGTAGTTCAAATAATGTGCATAACAAACATGTTATATCATCAAGCATAATCATATAAATCATGATATATATTCAACATGAATCATAAAACATGAGATCATAATATTTCAGGAGCAAGACATAGCGTCTTTATTGATCTCAAGAAAGAATAGTGGAGATATACACCCTGACATGACCACGAAATCAATGAAACCTTCATCTGAATCTTTCCATCCCAAGCCTCAAAGATCACCTCTCGAGCATATGCAACATGATATCGTATAATGAAGGATGAATATATATGCAAGGAAACAAGGGTTTCTTATGATGGGGAGTGCAGGAGGCACAGGTGAAATCAGACTTTCTATTGTGAAAAAAATGACTATAATTTTGTTATCCTATCTCGTTAGTGTAATTAGGACATCCCATGAAGTATATAAATACCAATAGAAATCCGTTGATTCAGTTAGGCCACAGGATCTTGTAGGTCTTTTGGTGAAAATCATAAACATTGCCCAAAAAATAAGATATTTTATATTTTTTCATATTTTAAATTATATATGTGGGTTATATATATAGGTACCCACGTATGTATGTCATTTTCTAAGGGGAGAGTCATGTATGGAATTCAAAATATTTTTTTTAATAAATGATCAAGTTTGGGTGGAAAATGTCTTCCCAAGGCCATAGAAGATCATAAGAACTACAAGAGTTCTAAATGATGCTATAACACTATTGTTGGGTGCTGCTTTTGCACATTTTTCCTACACTTATCTTCCTTTTTTTTTTTCATAACCATAACCTATGGGAGTATCTTTACCTGTTTTTCCTACCTTTTTACCCTGACTTGTGTTGTTTCACCTTGCTTTTGTTACTTTCCAAATTCACAAATTATTAAGATCTATTATACCTTTTTATGACTAATTGATGGTGAATGTTTGGAGAAATGTTGATGGTATTTTTCTTTTAATTTCAGATGTCAAAGATCCCAAACACAGAGTTCACAGGAATATTTCAGATGTTGTTGTTACAAAAAAGCGTTGTTGTTACACCTTGTTATTAAAGACCCACCAACAAACCGTTATTACACTCTGCTGTTATAGAATCGTTGGCAAATTGTTCATACAGTTGTAACATTGATCGCTCTTGTCTATATTATTGTTTCTCTGTCCTTTTGTGGTTGTACTACAGTTGTGTTTTCATTATGATAGCTGTAGGAGTTGTTAACATTGTATTTTTGGGATAACAGCCTAAGGGAAGTTCCAATTGTAATATTTTATTTTCTAATCAGAACTTTATTCGGAAGTGGTTATAACTGTATGAGTTCTATTTTGATCAGCATGAGAATCGTAATACTGTAATGACTGATCTATCCCTGGATTTTTTGATGTAACCACTATATATCTCTCGGCCCTAGGGGTAGAGAGGTTAGCGGAGAAAAGCATCATTTTGGATCTGTAATTTTGTTTGGATTAATACAGATCATCCTGTTATTTCTGTTACATGTATGATTCTATTTAGTTTCAGTTAAAGTTCCTTCTCTACCTACGCCCTGCTAATGAGGAAGGGCCCTCCTTCTTAGCAAGGATTGTAGTGATTAAAGTAGTTGTGTGTATGTAATTGTATTTCAGTTTATGTATCATAGAAGTGTTGTTGTTCTTGTTCAGCTGAGAATATATCTGCTTCGATTTCAATACTTTATATGTTGTTACATATGTGATAATAGAGATATCAGCTGGGTAGTTATTGTGTGGTGAGTTAGACAGATCAATTGAAGTGTGATTTCAATATTTTGGATTCTTTTATTTCTGCATGACTGATTTATTTATAGCATTTTACTTTAGCAATGATTTATTTTCTTTGAAATTAATTTTGGTTGGTGTATCAGCATAGAGAACGCAACTTTAATTGGAATAAAAAGACATCCCTGGATTGATAATTAAATGTGTGTTGTTCACTAATTTAATAAGTGTTTTATATAGTCCAACATTTTTGCACCATTGCTGAGGATGGATGTGACAATCCAATCAATCAGAGTTGTTTCTAAGAAGTGCAATTTTCGTGTGTTTTCATAGAGTGTCTCCAACAACACAATTGTTGGGCCGTAAGACGAGAAGTAAGAACTTGCGCATCACTCTAACAGGCTTGAGAGGGCTCGTCAATATCTTGTTGGGAAACTTAGGAATTGAATTTCAGGTTTCTTTAGGGTGCCTTCAGTTATACAGTCGTTGGGCAGTAAGACGAGAGGTAAGAACCCACACATCGCTCTAAAAAACTTGAGTGGGATCACTGCTATAGAAACTGAAGCACTGATAGGATGAATTGATATGCATAGGGCCCATGTGTGCTAGTATGATAACATCAACATCTAGAAACACCCCCCACTCTAATAATTACAGGAAAGACGGGTCGTAAGAAGGAAAAGAAGAGCGTAGATTTGGGAAAGAAGAAATTCTTTGGAGATCTGATTTCAAGGGCAGAGAAGGAACAATACACGTCATATAGAGATAATAGGAAGATAGGACCATAGAATGTAGCTACCATATCAAGGCCTTGACCATCGATGTCTTCAGTGGCTCGACCTCACGATCCTTTGAATAACATATCCACTAATGATATCAAAATCCTAGATTCAGAATAGCAGTGGATAATTATTAATTAGGATCTGAGAATTGAAGGACATAGAGAGGCCAGTGGGGCTATCAGGAACCTAAGAAATAGCAACTAGTTGATCATCAATTGGACACTCATAGTGCTACTAAAAAATTAATCCTAGAGAAGCCTGATCCTTCTATTTTTCAATCTCTAGTACACTCCAAGGCTACTTCATCCTATCAAGAAGAATCAACCATGGGGGACGAGAATGTTAAAACATATAGCTCTGTTACTTTTGAATTCCCAAAAGCAGTAACATGGGATGAGGATCCTATGAAGAACATCCCTTTATCATGCCTACTATCCTTTCAAGGGATGGTTCTTGAGGATAATGATACCTTTCGGTTCGAATTTGATGTGCTGTGTAGAGGTTATGATTATACTTCAGACGCCCAGAAGCTAAAATTATTCTATGCTACTCTGAAGGGAGAAACATTAAGGTGGTTCATGAGATTGGGTGTTGGCACAATTCAAACATGTAATGATATGAGAGAATCATTTCTCTTTAAGTATCAAGACTACTATCGAACTAGGGATTTGAAGGACGAAATTTTTAGAATTACACAGAAGAAGGAGGAAAGCCTGGAAGATTACCTGGAGTGATTCCACTACAATTTAAAGAGGTATAAGTTCAATAATTTATATCTAGAGATTCTAAAGACAATATTCTTAATAGGATTAAGAGATGATTTTATGGAAGATATGAATATAATAGGAAAGGGAGACATATCGCAAGAATCATTTGATGAGTTAATGAAGCTTTGCCTACGTAGCTCAAGAGGATCGGTCAACCGAAAAGTTTCAGTTTGGGACCTTTCACTATGGATACAGAAGTCGAGAAGTGCAGGAGTGACCCGAGTTGAGATTGAGAACTTATTTGAGGATTTTAAAACCAATATCCTTAGCACTCTCTCTACCTAGATCACCGCGGTACAATTCAAGAAGACACAAGAAGAAGTTGAAACAGCCTTAGAAACATTATGTCCCCGATAAAAAAAGAAACATTTGGAAAGAGAATGCAGACTGAATAGTGTTAGCCTATGCAACATTTGTGAGTTGTCACACTCCACAAATTAGTGTCCTGAGTTTCCCAGACTTAAGGCGTTACTCCAAGAATCAAGTGAGGACATTCAATCTTCTTATTTTATCGGATCAAAGATACCATGCCAGCCGCGACCTACAGGTATGTCTTTACATTTTTCTTCATTTTATCCTTGGAGTAATTTTTATAACAGTCAGAAATATCCATGCCAGTATCCTACTCCTTATTTAACACAATTTCCTTTACCATGGAACCACTAGACGTCTCCTCTACCAATACAATATCCTTCATCACAACCCAATCCTTGGTATCAGAACTAGAGAGGAAATGGCCAAGTTGCAATACCACATCCAATACCAATGCAAAAACAACAATTAAAAATGCCTTCTATTCAGAATCCTACACCTTCTGTCTGACCCCAATTACCTGTACAACCTAACCCCAATCCAAATAATAAGGCAGTTCAGATCATGGATGCTCTTGTCACCCTCTAGAATTACCTTATCACTCCTATTGTACTTAATGAGGTTCATCTTTGGTAAGGGAAAATGATTAGATCTGAACACACCCCAATTATTTTCAAATAAATTGAACCACCCAGGAAATTTATAGATGATTCTGAGGGAGTTGTTACACATGTAACAGCTGATACAACACCCACTGTTACACCTGTAATAGCCATCTCGGTAAGGTATGCTGTTCTAACAACAACCAATTCGAGTAAGGCTGGTAAATTTGTGGTAACTAACTCAACTGTTAACATTCAGAATCCCCCATACCATCAATGATTAACTAAAACTGGGCTTGTCTTACAACTTGAATCTGAATTCCTTAAGGAGCTACAAAATTTATATGTACAGATTTTTCTATTACAAGATCTTAAGGAAGTGCCTATCTATGCTAAAAAATTGAGGGGTCTATGCGTTAAAAAACCTGGAAGGAAACCTAATGACCCTACTACTATCCATGTCTTGGGAAAATTGTCCGATCTTATGATTGATCAGCCTTTTTTGACCAACTATAATGACCCAGGGAACCCCACAATAACTATCCATATTGACAATCATCCTATACCTAATACCCTAATTGATCTCGGGGATGTTATTAACGTTATGACTAAATACCTCTTCATCTCTCTATGACTTCATGGAATTAGACCTACACCTACAGTTCTTGAACTAGTAGATAGGTCCTATGTTAAGCCCGAAGGAATGATTGAAGATGTGGTTATCATTGTGGCCTCCTAGAACTATCTGGCTGACTTCCTTATCTTACAAACCAAATCCAATTTGTGGGGTGATCCTTAAATCTTGGGAAGACCATGGCTAGCCACTACATATGGATATATCGGATGTAGGTCAGGATCTATGGTGATCTCAGATGGGCAGGCCATTCAGAACTTGAATCTTTATCCCCCAACGAAACATCATATGGATTTGAATAGTCCCTGGTGAGATGAATTTGCATCTAAATCTAATCTTTTCCTACCTATTCTCATGCTTGGGAAAGCACAATAATTTAAGGATGAAATAGAGGATGATATTATTAATGTTTTCATTAGTAATTCACTCCCTATTGCCCCCATTAGATATTTGGGAGAAGAAGGTGAGGAAGATAATGAAACTATTTAACATTTGAAAAAAGCTCCACTTACTATCATCAGTCCCATTGAAATTGATCTTGGAAAATGTTTAAACATCAATCCTAACTAGGCTTCTGGATAAAGCAGATTGTTGATACAGTTGTTACAGAAGTAAAAACGGCATTTTCATGGGACTATATAGATATGAAAGGAATCCATCCTACCCTATGCATTCATTGTATTTAGCTTAAAGAAGATTACAAACCTGTTAGACAACCTCAGCGCCGAATGAACCCTACACTTAAGGAGATAGTAAATGAAGAATTGCAGAAACTCCTTAATGCTAATTTCATCTACCCTATTTCTGACAGTCAGTGGGTGTCTCCGCTTGTCATAGTTCTGAAGAATAATTTCAAATGGAGGGTCTATGTTGACTATATAGAACTTAACAAGGCCACTCAAAACGATCATTTTCCCTTATCATTTATTGATCAGGTCTTGGATACTCTTTCTGGAAAAAAATTCTTTTAGTTTCTAGATGGGTTTAGTGGCTATAACCAAATACAAATTGCTCCAGAAGATCAAGACGAGACAACCTTTACTTGTCCATGGGGTAATTTTGCATATAGAGTCCTTCCCTTTGGTCTTTTCAATGCACCGACAACCTTTAAAAGGGAAATATTAGGTATTTTTTCTGATCTTTTGAATGATTGTCTTGAAATTTTTATGGATGATTTTACACCCTATGGGGATGCATTTGAGACAACATTAGCTAACTTGGAAAAAGTGTTGGAACGTTTTGACCAAACTAATGTTTCTCTGAGCATGGAAAAATGCAACATGATGATGACTGAAGGAATCATGTTGGGACATTTTATTTCAGTAGATGAAATAAAGGTATATACTGCAAAAATTGAGGTAATCTTGAAAATTCCAACCCCTAAGACTCCAAAAGAGTTACATAGTTTTTTGGGACATGCAGGATACTATAGGAGGTTTATAGAGAATTTTTCAAAGATTGAATCTCCTTTATTCTCATTACTAATGAAAGAGGTGGAATTTGTATGGACAAAAAAGTGTGGGCAGACATTTTTAAAGTTGAAGAACTGTGTAATAGCAACACCTATTTTATGAGGACCAAACTGGAAATTCCCATTTCACATTGCTACAGAGGCATCTGACATGGCTGTGTGTGTTGTTTTGGGGCAGCTAGAGGATAACAAGCCTTATGCCATATATTACATTAACAAGAACTTGACTCCAGCAGAACTTAACTACACTGTAACTGAGAAAGGATTCCTAGCAGTAGTGCATGCTATCAACAAATTCTGGCACTACATCTCCGAGTACCAAGTATTTTTACACACTAACCATGCTACAATTTGATTTTTAATGAAAAAAGATGTTACTAATGGTAGAGTTACACGATGGTTATTGCTGTTACAAGAATTTTGCATTACTATTTTAGATAAACCCGGAGAAGATAATGTAGTTGATGATTTCCTTTCTATATTAACCATAAGTGATGACCGGACTGCTTCTAAGGATTCTTTTCTAGATGAGTATATTTTTTCCATTTCTACTCACTCACCATGGTATGCAGATATAGCCAATTACCTTGCTGCAGGAAAGTTCCCACACCAATTTTCTTCGAAGGAAAGAAGGAGGATTATACAACAGAGTGCTACTTACTCCTGGATAGAGGGAAATCTCTATCACACTGGGCTAGATTTCCAGATTAGGCGTTGTGTTAGAGAAGATGAGGTATTTGAGATCCTAAAGGCTTGTCAGGAGGAAGCTTATGAAGGGCACTTTGCTGACAAGAGGATAGGACATAAAGTACTCTCAACGAGTTACTACTGGCCAACTATATTCTAGGATGCCAAGAAGTTTGTGAAAGGATGTGATAGTTTCCAAAGGATGGGCTAGCCTCTAAAATCGAATGATATTCCGTTAGAGCCTCAAATAGTAATAGAACCATTCGAGAAATGAGCCCTAGACTTTATGGGGCCAATCAATCCTTCATCACAACAAAAATCATACATATTGGTATGCACCAATTATTTCATAAAATGGGTCAAAGAAAGGGCACTAACTAGAGAAATAGAGGAGGTTTTTTCAACTTCCCGTTTCAAGATATTTTTGTCCGCTTCGGGATACCCATAGAGATAGTGATAGATGAGGGTCCTCAGTTCACATCTCATTTGATCAAGAAGTTGGTTGAAAAATATGGAATCCATCATAGAATCACCACACCATATCATCCACAAGAAAATGGTCATGTAGAAAGCACCAATAAAGTCATCGAGGGAATCCTAACAAAGACAATAGCCAACCACTAAAGAAATTGAGCTGAGAAACTTCTAGAGGTACTGTGGGCTTACAGGAAAACATGGAGGAATACTACATGCTTCTCACCATATGAACTGGTGTATGGTAAGAATTCCTTATTCCCAATCGAATTTTAAATAGAGACATTAAAAACAACATTGCAGGTCAATCTAGATTTGTGTATAGCACAGACTCAAATATTGAACTAGCTCAATTAGTTGGAAGAGAAATGACTGGCTGCTATTCAAAATATAGAAATAATCTAGCAGTAAAGAGCCAGATCGCTTGATGGGTTTATTAAGAAGAAAAATTTTCAGAAAGGAGATTGGGCACTTTTGTATGTTTCAAGGTTCAAATATTTCAAAGGCAAGCTCTACACCAGATGGCTAGGTCCTTATGAAGTGGATACGGTCTTTGACAATGGGTCTATACAATTGGTCACCATTGACAGTTCTAAGACACCATTACTAGTTAATGGGAACCGTCTAAGGTTATATCATCAACTCGCTTCAAAGGAATCAATTGTCAGCATTTTCACAGACTCTAATCTTCATGTTATGACAGTAGGGGAACATTCTACTCTACAGCCTTAAAATTTGAAATTACGATAAGTGCAACAGTTGAAAACCACCTTTGTGGCAGCTGTTACACCTGTAAAAAAATAAAAATAAATAAATAAATAATAATAAAATAATAATTAAAAAAATAAAAAATAAATAAAATAACAAAATAAAATAGAAACAAAAATAAATCTAACTATGAAAACCCCTTTCCTGGTGTAGTCAGACAACCAGTAATAGTTTAAAACCACTCTTCTGGTAGCTGTTACACTCATGTTTTTCTCTCTCTAATATCATCTTCCCTTCCTGATCTATGTCATAGGATGATGGTATTTATATAATTTCCTTTTTTTTACCGAATTTTTTTCTGATTAATATGTTTTTTTGAGAATAATTTCAAAGTTGTATTTGTTGTTACACATGTAAAAACTAACAACCATGAATACTGTTCTTTGTAATTCATTCCATAAATAGAAAAAAATATGCCTTCTAAACACAACAATACAAGCACTACAAGCAAGATGTTGTCAACTCAAGTCTTCTTCCAC
Organism: Pinus albicaulis; assembly: GCA_034641835.2. Lineage (NCBI taxonomy): Eukaryota > Viridiplantae > Streptophyta > Pinopsida > Pinales > Pinaceae > Pinus > Pinus albicaulis. The sequence goes on along the minus strand of CM076571.1, from coordinate 698,620,077 downwards.
GCCACCTTAGGTATGTCATTAAAAAGGTAAATGATTGTCATTAATGATTCGGTGATTAACTGGCAAAGTAGTGATGCTCCTGTGACGGCCGTGGGCGACTATCACTATTAAAGTGGGGGAGCATATATGACTTGTAATCATTGCAAAAATTTTATAATAATAAATATATATTAATTCACATGCACCTAATCAATAACAAAATTGCTAATGATGATCGAATCTGATTGGAAAACCGTGTGTGTATGAAATCCCATCACTTTCCATAATAAGTCATTTATGAATATTAGTGTAGGGTACAATTTGGTAAATTTGTGAAAGCCATCACCTTTCATCAACCTCCTTCTGAAACCTTGCATTCTCATTTGTAAACTTGTCGAAGGGGATAAGTAGAAGTGCCAAGCAGCAGCTAGTATAGAGACACAGTGAAGTTACATCAGGATTGAAAAAAAAAGAAGTGAACTTAGAAACTCAGTGATATTGCAATGTTGCCACACATTAAGAAACAAATTTAGAAACAAAAGGCAGAGATGGGTGGAGCAATGGTCAGGCATGAACCAGACTCTATGGATGCTCTGAAAATTTTCCCAGAGGCTTACCACATATTCAAATATGTTTGATGGGTTTATTTTTCTAGAAGCTTGAAGGCTCAAACGAGGCAATGGCAATTGAATTTGTTTAGAACTTGAACAATAATCAAACCCGAGTAAGAGGAATGCAAGTGGAGGTGACCGAAGAGGTAATTTCCCAAGTAACTTCATCACCAGTAGAAGGGCAGAGGTGGTTTAATAGAAAAATCAATGATCCCACCTTGAAATAGGATTTCTTAGTAGGGGAAGAGAAACTGGAGAAGAAAGGAAGAGGAATTTATAGAATGTCACTTCCTCATCCTTGGGAAGATGTTTCCCTAGGCTTCATCAAATATATTAGTTGCGAAGGGAGATCCACAATAGCGTTCAAATATCACTTTCCTTTGCTTAACCACCTTCAACACCAACAAAGAATAAGTCTTCCATTCTATTTTCTTGGAAAAATCAAGCACATGGCAACAAAAGTAAAAATGGCAGGACACCTGAAGTCATGTGTAACTAATCACAAACTCATTAAGCTAATTGTGTTGGATTCCCTAAGATAGCAAGGAAAAACTTGGGAAGAATTCAAGAGGAAAATACCAAGGATAAGTCAGAGGAAACAGACCATAACTTCAGGAGGAAGTCAGATAGAGGAGGAGACCCAGACTCGGCCTGCTGAAGTTAGAATTGGGAGGAAGCCTATTGATAAACCAATTGGGGACAAAAGATCGAAACAGAGACAGAAGGTCAACATACTTGTAGAACCCTTGCATATGGCCGAGAAGCAGATGGAAGCAAAAGTTCTAGAAGAAGAAGCACAAACTTCCTCATTAGGTAAGGACGCAACCAATGCCTTGTGTTTAGAAATTGAAAAAATAAGAAAGGAAAACAAGGAATTGAAGCAGAAATTACATAAGGGAAGAGAAATTCTAGTGTCATTATGCATGACATGTTTTCAGAACTTAACAATAGTGGGATATAATGCCCGTAGAGAAAATATCAGCCCAATGGAAGTAGAAATAAAATAGCAGAAGCCTGTTACATAAGAACCTACCAATGATACTGCTGCTACACAAGAATCAATAGTTAAAGCAGAGCCTCCTATAATAATCGACCTAGAATCTGACCCAAAAGAACCTGTGGAAGCCACACCTATTGTAGAAGAAACAATGGTGGACACGGAGATGACTCTAGGTAAAAGCAAAGGGGATGACACACAAGAACCCATCGAAGAGGCCGTTGTTACACAAGAACCAGTAGGAGAGGTGGAACAACCCCATGAAGAAGATGCTAGCGCACCTATTGTTGATGAAGGTATTGAATCTAGGAGAACGCCAAGTCTCATCTCGAGATGGAACTCTAAGAAACTCTTACTAATTTCTAAGTTACAAAAATGGAACCAAGAAGCAATCTCCCTCCAGGATGGGATGATTTCGCTGAGGGAACATCAAAGAGAAATAAACACTTTACATGAAAGATGGATGGAAGAAGAATTGAATAAAAAGTGGGAGGATTATAAGAATAAAGAAGCTTTGAAGAAACAATAAGAACAACTATTGCTGTTACAGGATTAGATTCGAGACCTCACTATAGATAAATAGAAACTTTGTGATCTCACCATCAACTTGCTGGGTTGTAGGCGACCTTCTCCATCATATCCTATTTTTCTATGGGAATGTTAATTCTTGTTTCAATTGAAAGCCATTATGGAGGATATGCCTTATTTATGTTCCTCTACCACTACATTTCTGGATGTTTCTTGTGCCTCAAATTTTGATGAGAAAAGCTTGCTGTGAGAATTTTTTTTTACACAACATTATTTGTGAAAATGTGAGTATGAAGATGATTGTGATAGTATATTCTTATATGGGAGATGTTCAATTAAGGGCTTTTGTATCCTTCATGAGGAATCAGATTGAATGACATCTGGCCACTAAATATATGGAGACTAATGAGGAGAAAAGAACATTATGGGTTCAGGGAGAACCAGGGTGGGTTGCTAAGCTGAGACGAGAGTTAAGGAGAATATTGAATACCACTGGGATTAAATAACCATCTGCCACATATAGAAGAAGAATTGTGGTTTTTTGCCTCAATCAATTCGCATTGATGAAGAACTGAGCTTTGACAGGGTGTTTAAAATGAATGGAAGCCAGCAGTGTTGAGCTATTGAAGGGAGATCCATTCTTATTCTAGAATTTCGTGGTGGTTGTTACACATGTACTAGCCTATGCACAAATTGTAAAATCCCTTGGTGCTTTGTGGCTAGGATTGAGGTTCAAGTTTCCTTTGATCTAGTTTCCCATTGAGGATTACTAGACCAATTACGAATTAAGTCAATTTGAGCCAGAATCCTAGGTATGGAAGTTGATGGCCAATCAAGGATACATGTCTGCAGACAAGGACACAGTCAGTGCTTATAATCTCACCGACCTGCACCGAAGGTATTCCCATGAGAGATGATTTTGCATGAGGACATCCAAGTATTTCAGTAGGGGGGAGATGTTGGGTGTTGGTTTTACACATTTTTCCTACACTTATCTTCCTTATTTTGCTTCATAACCATAACCTATGGGAGTATATTTACCCCTTTTTCCTACCTTTTTACCCTGACTTGCGTTGTTTGACCTTGCTTTTGTTACATTTCCAATTGACCAATTATTATGATCTATTATACATTTTTATGACTAATTGATGGTGCATGTTTGGAGAAAGGTCAATGATATTTTTTTTGTTCTTTCAGATGTGAAAGATCCCGGACACGGATTTCACAGGAGCAGTTCAGATGGTGTTGTTACAGAAAAGTGATGTTGTTACACCTTGTTGTTACACCCACTAGCAAAATGTTGTTACAGAATCGTTGGAGAACTACTCATACAGTTGTACCATTGACCGCTCTTGTCTATACTGTTGTTGATATGTCCTTTGGCGGTTGTACTACAACTTTGTTTTCATTATTATAGCTGTAGGAGTTGTTAATATTGTATTTTTGGGATAACAGCCTAAGGGAAGTTCTGAATGTAATATTCTATTTTAATCAGAACTTTATTAGGAAGTGGTTATAATTGTATGAGTTCTATTTCGATTAGCATGAGAATCATAAGATTCTTATGACTGATCTATCCCTGGATTTTCTGATGTAACCACTATATATATTTCATCCCTAAAGGTCGATAGGTTAGCGAAGAACAACGTTGTTTTTTCTCTATAATTGTACTCAGATTAATACATATCATCCTATTATTGTTGTTACATGTGTGATTCTATTTAATTTTAGTTAAATTTCCTTCTCTACCTACATCGTGCTAGGGAGGAAGGGCCCTCCTTAGCAGGGATTGCAGTGATTAAAGTAGTTGTTTGTATGTAATTTGATTTCAATTTATGTATCATTAGAGTGTTGTTATTGTTGTTCGGCCGAGAATATATCTGCTTCAATTTCAATACTTTATATGTTGTTAAACATGTGATAATAGAGAAATCAGCTGGGTACTTATTGTGTGGCGAGCTAGACAGATCAATTGAAGTGTGATTTCAATCTTGTGGATCCTTTTGTTTTTTCATGAGTGGTTTATTTACAGCGTTTTACTTTAGCAATGATTTATTTTCATTGAAATTACTTTTGGTTGGTGTATCGACATAGATCGTGCAACTGTCATTGGAATAAATAGATCTCCCTAGATTGATAATTAAATGTGTGTTGTTCAGTCATTTAATAAGTGATTTATATAGTCCAACAACTATACATGCCAATATTTGGTAAATGAGCTTCCTACTACAGGTGGATCTCATGTTGGATTTCACTCTTTGGAGGAAACCCACTTTGGCATCACAACTTTGGAAAGCTTCAAATACCTTCATATCGTTTTCTCTCAAAACCATGATAAGGCAGCATTTGATGGAATTGACCAATCTCTTCATCTGACTCACACTTACAGGACTAGGAGTGATATTGGCATGATAAGCCCTAGCAATGTATTCCACCTCATCTTTTGTTAGATGATACTTATTAACACTGTTACCGATGAAATAGGTAACCGCATTGTTACCTACTTTTTGGTAGCATAAAAAGAACCCGATTTTGAAAAGTGGTGATGCAAAATCACCCTTTTTTTGTGCACATTTTTGACATTTTTATTTATGAAGTATGAATATTTGTTTTAAAATGTTAGTGATTTTCATGCTAATTTTGAAACGTATTGATGCAGCATCAACTTTTTTTTTTAGAGCGGTGATTTTCATGCTAATTTTGAAACGTATTGATCTGCTATCAACCTTTTTTTGATGGTGATTTTCGTATTTATTAATAAAATATAAAAACATATATATATATATATATATATATATATGTGCTCCAATAAAAATGTAAAAAAAAACAAAATTAACTCGTAAAAATAAAAAATTTAAACAAAAATAGATTTTAAAAAAAAAAAAATTATATCAAAAGAAATGACAAAATTTGAAGAAAAAAAAACACATAATTTAAAGAAAAAAACACAAAAACTAACTAAAGAAATTAAAAAAAAAAACATCAAAAACATTTTTTTTCTAAGTTTTAAAAAAAAATCATATAATTTTTTTTTTTTTAAATAATTAAAATTACAAAACTAAAATTTAGATAAAAAAAAGAAAATAAAAAAAAAAGAAAAAATTAAATTTAAAAATTTAAATTAAAAAAATAATAATAATAAGCAAAAAAAATACAAATTTTAAAATTAACAAAAAACAAATTAAAAAAAAACAAAAAACAAAATTTAAAATTGAAAAAGAAAATTAAAATAAAAGAATTAAAATAAAAAAAACTATCATTAAAAAACAAAAAAAATGAAAAAAAAAACACGTGCAAATAATTAAAAACAAATATCCATAAATTGACTATTTTTTTTAAATGAAACAATTTGTAAATTTTAAAAATGAAAAACTAAATAAACTAAAATATTAAAAAAAAATTTAAATTAAATTAAAATTTAATAAATTTAATAAATAAATTTTAAATTTAAAAAAAATAATTAATCTAAAATATTAAATTAAAAAAAAAAAAAAATTAAAAAAGAAGAAGAAGTTAAAACAAATTAAATTTAAAATAAAAAATTTTAATTAAAAAATAAAAAAATTTAATATTTTGAAATAAAAAATAAAAAATAAATAATAAAAAATAAATTAAAAAAAATTATTAAAAAATTTTAAAAAATTTAAAAAATTTAAAAACTAATTAGAAAAAATTCAAATTTAAAAAGAAAAAGATTAAAAAAAAAATTGTTATGAATAAAAAAAAATATTAAAAACTAAAAAAAAAAAAAACTGAAAAAAAAAGTTTTAAAAAAATTAAAAAAATCAAATTAAAAAAAAAAATATTGAAAAAAGAAAAAAATAAATAAATAAATTGATCATGGTGGTGCTTCCAATCGGCCACCTGTCGTAGGAGTAGCAGGGCGATTCCCGGAATCGCCCTCTGCCACCACCTAGGCAGGAGGCCGGCGCCACCGCGATAAAAAAAAATCTTTTTTAATTTTTATTTTTATTTTTTAATATATTTCTTTTAATTTGATTTTTTTTTTAATTTTTTTTTTTTAAACCAACAAATTTAAAATTATTATTTTTTAATTTAATTTTTTATATTTTATATATATATTTTTTTTAATTTTAACTTTTTAATTTTTTAATTTTTTTTTTATTTTTATTTTTAAATAAATTTTGTATTTTTTTTATTTAATTGATTTTTATTTTTATTTTATTTTATTTATTTTTAATAAATTTTGTTAATAATTTTTATTAAATTTGGTATTTTTTTTTTATTTAATTGATTTTTTTTTTCATATTTTTTTTATTATTAAATTTTGTGTTTAATTTTTTTCATTTAATTTTTTAAATTTTAATAAATTTTGTATTTTTTTTTAATTTATTTGAAGTTAATATTTTATTTTTTTATTTTTTTATTATTATTTTTGTTAATTACATAATTTTTTTTATTTTTTTTTTCAATTAAAATTGTGTATTTAAAGTTTTTTTTTTAATTAAACTTAATATTTTCAAATTAATTTTTTTTTATTTTATTTTCTGTTTAATATGTTTTTTTTTTAAATTTATTTTTTTAAATTTTTCATTTTTAATTGATTTTTAAAGTTTTTTAACTTTTATTTTAACAATGTTTTTTTTCTTTTTTCTTTTATATTTAAAATTTATTTGTTTATTCATTTATTTATTAAAATTTAAATTCCAAGGTGCTACTGATAAGATCGTAGGATCTTAAAAAAGCATACTGTTTCCTCAACCTTCAAGCCCCTTTGCACCATAAGGAGTTCACTTAGGTCGGTTAAGGAGCCGGTTTGCCCTAAAGATAGCAAGGGTGTTTACTTGATTCCGTGTTCGTGTGGGACGCCATACATTGGTGAAACTAGTCGATCCATTAATCAAAGGATTTAGGAACATATTGCTGACCTGAGACATGGTAGATCTCGGTCCTCTGCCTTAGCAGAGCATGCCGATAAAATGAATCATCACATCTGTATTGAGGATGCTATGGTTATTGCAAAAATTAACCATTTCCACCATCGCAAATTGAGGGAAGCCTTGGAGATCAAAAACAGGCCTGTCAACCTTAATAGGGATGATGGGTGGAGTGTCAGTAGATGTTGGATTCCTGCCCTTCACTCTTAGTTGTTGTTTGTTTGTTTGTTTTTTTTTTTCTCCCTCTAGCTTTCTTTTCTTTATATATATATATATATATATATATATATATATATATATATTTCAACTCGTTATTACTGTATGAATTTATTTAGCTATGTAATTAAAATATTATTATTACTTTTTTTTTGTAAACTATTTTTTTGCTTTTTACTTATTCTATTTAATTTGGTGTATTAAATTTATTTTTCTTTTAGATTTTTAATTTTTGTTTATGTTTTATTTTTATTTTTATTTTATATATATATATATATATATATATATATATATATATATTTGTTTTTCATTTATTTATTTTTATTTTTAATTTTTAATTTTTTTTAAATTATATATATATATATATATATATATATATTTTAAATAAAAATAGAAAATTATTTTAAAATTATATTTATTGGAAATCATTAATATTGAATTGAATTTAAATTAAAAACTTTTAATATAATTTTATCATACATAATAAGATACAGTTTTATTGATGAAATTTAATTTATTTTATTAAATTAGTCAAACTAGCCTTTACATTACTAACGGCTAGGTGGAGCATTCATGTCTATTTAATCTGGTTTTTTGGTTCAGATTTCTCGTCTTGTGCGGATGATGAGCCACACTAGCTGATTCGAAACGCGTCGACAAAAATTCCCTACATGTGATTTTCACCGAAATAATATTTTACACAATTTAATTTGTTATTTTAATATGAATATTTTTTTTAAATTTAATAAAATCTAATATATATATTTTCAATTTAAGTTCATATATATATATATATATATATATATATATATATATATATATATATATATATATATTATTTTTTATAATTTAAATTTAATTTATTTTTTAAAGTTTATTTATTTTTTAATATATATTTTTTTAAATTTAATATTTTTATTGCATTTTATTTTTCATTTTTTAATTTTTAATTAATTTTTCATTTTCTTACTTTTAATTTAAATAATGGTTTTTTTTTTTAAGTTTTAAATTTATTAAAATTTAATATATTTCTTTAATTTTTATTTATTTATTTTAATTTAATAAACGTTTTCTTTTTCTTTTTTTAAATTTAATTTCTATATTTTATTTTTTATAATTTCTTTCTTTTTTATAATTTGTTTTTTTATTTAATATTTTTATTTTGTTTTTATTTTTATTTTTTGTTTGTATATATTTTGAAATTTTAATCTTTAAATTTTTTTTCTTAAATTTTAGGTTTTTTTTTTTTAATGTTTGAATTAAAATTTTTATTTTATTTTTATTTTTATTTTTTTATTCCTATATATTTTTAAATTTTAAGCTTTAAAATTTTTTTATTTTTTAAATTTATTTTTTTCTTTAATTTTAGGTTTTTTTTTAATGTTTGAATTTCAAAAATTAAAAAATGTTATTTCTATTTTTAAAAATGTAAAAAATATGACACAATTTTTTTTTTTTTGTTATTCCAGCATCAACTGGTTTTGTTTTGAGGGTGTTTTTTCAATCCTTTTTTCAAGAAACAATTTTGTTTTTAGCATAATTTTATAAAATGTTGAAATTTGACCTTAAAAAAAAACCAAGGACATTCTGGAATACACTTTTTTTGTTTTTGGGGTGTTTGTTCATGTTTTTTGAGTCTTTTTGGGCTAGAGTTCCCATTTTGAGGTCAGGTTACCTATTTCATCGATAACAATGTTTATTTTCATGGAAAAAAAAAAAAATCCTGCCATACGATAATGGACAACCCCATACCATCCCACATATATTCAATGGTACAATGTCAAGATCAATGTCATCGAATAGTTTGGATGCAATCATAAATCTAACCCCACATTGTTTGGTTATATGTTATTTGGATTTATCGCACATAAAACCAAGAGGGTAGGGTTTCAGATGAGGCTTGGTTTCCAATCCTAATTTCTTAACCTAGGATTCTAAAATCAAATTTACTTGTGAGCCTAGATCGAACAAAGTTTCCACTTTAGTATGTTTCACCACAACTATAATGTGGAACAATTCAATCCTCTTTCATTGACTAACACGAGACTCATATGAGGTAAAGGATTTATGTTGCATTCCTTCCCACTAAAATATTTGTCTCATGCATGTCAATGCATGCAAGTGCGCTGCAATAATTGAGAAGTTGGAAATGAACCTTCTCCAATTTTGTACTCAACCAAAAAAGCTACAAACCTCTGTAATATTTGTGGGTTTAGGCCACTTCATAATCACATCAACTTTAGATGGATATATCTTTAACAATTCATCTCCAATAATGTGACCTAATTAATCCAAAGAGTTTTTACCAAATTCAGAGTTCGACATTTTGACATACATTTTTTTGGTTTCCAAAACATCAAGCACCACTCTAACATGAGTCACATGATATTTCCATGTACTACTGTAAACAAGAATTTCATCAAGACAAATAAGTGCAAAATCATCAAGAAACAAATTGCAAATATCATTCATCACCCTCATGAATGTGGTTGGAACATTGCATCGTCTGAATCAAATCACCGCCCATTCAAACAACCCTTGTTTTGTCTTGAACGGATTCTTTCATACATATTTTCTGCAATCCTCACTCGATGGTAGCCACTATGCAAGTCTAGTTTTGTGAAATAGATTTTTTTTTTAATTGATCTAATAAATCATCAATGTGAGGGAGATGGTACTTTTTCTTCACCGTTGTTTTTTTTAGTGCTATGTAGTCCATGGACATCCTCCATGTGCCATCCTTCTTTATCACCAAAACAATAAGTGAAATGCATGGAGAAGAACTTGGCCTTTTGACCCCTTGGTTCAACAATTCATGCACATCCTTCTTTATTTCCTCCATCTCAATGGTCGAAAACCTATACATGCCAATATTTGGTAAAGGATTATCCTGCTGCAAGTGGATCTCATGTTGTATTTCATGCTTTGGATGAAACCCACTTGGTTCCTTAAAAACCTCATTATAGTTAGAAACAATTTCATATAATTAATTTTTATGAGTGGGATCACAACCTTGGAAAGCTTCAAATGCCTCCACATCTTTTGTTCTCACAACCATGAGCACGAAACATTTGGTGGAATTGACCAATCTCTTTATCTGACACACATTTATAAGACTAACACTGATATTGGCATGATGACCCCTAACAATGTATTCCACCTTGTCTTTCATGAGATTAATTTTTTTTTCATTGTGAAAGAAAACTTCTTTCTAGTCATACAAATATGAGCTCTAGGATACCATGCCACTAATATCCAAGGGTACAACATCAAGATCAACCTCATCTACTAGTTTGGATGCAATCACAAATCTAGCCATAGTTTGGTTACATGTATTTTTGCATTATCACACACCCAACCAAGATGGTAGGGTTTCAGATGAGGCTTGGTTTCTAATCATAATTTCTTAACCAAGGATTCTGGAAAAAAAATTACTTGTGAGCCTGGAACAAACAAGGTTTCCACTTTAGTACGTTTCATCACAATTATAATTTGGAACAATTTATTCCTCTTTTGTTCATTAACAAGAGAATCATTTGAAGTAATTGTATTGGCTTGTAATTCATAATTTTCATTAGCATGAAGAGAAATTTTATGTTGTATTTCCACTGTTGTGATCTGTGTCCCATCACCAAAATTAGATCCAAGGTCTTGTTGCCTGGTTTCCACCGTATTTTTCTTTCCCTTTCCACCAAATCTATTTGGTTTCAATCCTGGATGAGACTTTTAGCAATGTTAATCATCATGGGCTTCCTTCTTACAATGTGTATAATATGCATTTTCTTCTTCTTCTTTCTTGGTTGTAGTTTCCTTCTTGTCCTTTCCTGTTCCTTTTCTTTTGAACTTTCCATTATGAGGTTTGAAAGATGAATTCCTCTATTGAACTTCCTTGTCATTCTTGCATTTTATTTCAAGTTCAATGGCCCTCATACTGGTGGAATAAATAGTAGTGGGCTCAAAAAATAACAAATAATGTCTGGAGTAACTATGTAAAGCACCAATATACTTTGTTACAATTTCTGGTGAATCAAGTGAAACGTTCGAATTCAAAGCTTGTTTCGTAAAATATTTTATGAAGATTTACAAATTTTGACCTTTTCCTCACCTCCAATACTTTTGTTCCATTAAATCATTTTTTGATAACCCAAAGGGTAAAACTGATCTTTCATCGTAGAAACAACATTAGACCAAGAATAAAGGAGAATACCAAAGTTTTTGCTACCTTTTTGCAACTTTCTCTCCCACCAAACGAGAGTGATGACACTAAGCCAAAGAGATGCAAATCAGATCTTAGACTAATCTTCCTTGATCTATTGAATTCATAAATAGACCTCGATCTTTCTCATCCAATTTTTTAATTTCTCGGCACTATATTCTCCATTATATGTAGGAAAATCAAATTTTACATCTAGTTGAAAAATTTGGCTTCTTAAATGTATTTCTATGATGCCTGTTAGAATGATGAGAAGAGGAATGATAAGAAATTTCACTAGTGGATGGAGAGGGAGGAGGCTCTTCTCTTCCACTTCCATGGTGTACCTAGGCATGATCATTGATATATTTCCTATCATGCTTGACAGTCTTCCCATATTCTACAAAACACTTGTCAACTTTCTCTGTCATGGTGAAGAAGGTCTTGCGATAATTTCACTCTTCTTCCGCTCATGCATACTCATATACCATGTTCCATATTCTTACTACACGTCTCTCTTTTGGATCAAAGGACTTGAGTTGTCCTTCACCTCTTTGGAGTTTGTTCAAGGTTAGCATTCACTAATGAAACTTGCATCAAGAAAAACTGCTCTGATACCAAACTTGATCCAGATCATTTACTTCAAAGATGCATATGAAATTGATTTTTAAATAACATGTAACCATGTAACATAAAAACAAGAAAGAAGAAGAAATAAAAAGAAACCATGAGATCAAAGGCATAAGAGAATTTGATAACAAAGTTCACCCAATTTGGGTTATGTCTTCAGACCCTGTTCAATGTGCGGAGGCCTCTTTCATTAAATGTAGCAAAAATAAATGACAATAAATTACAAAATAGCACATTATACCTCCAATTTCGGTGATGGCCTAAATATGTGGACCTTTACTCGAGAAACAGGTTTCTTAGTTATATTCTTGGCGAAAAGTGGTGAAAAATGAATATACATTTGACCAGTTTCTCACACCGAAATTTTTGAACCCCCAAAAAATATTTTTCGGCATAAAAAGATACGCTTGCATCAACATTCTACTCCTAGAACCCAACATAAAGGTGTTGTGATCATCAACAACCCCCATTTTTTTAGTATTAGCAATAACACTAATAAATGGGGACCCTTTCACAAAAAATCAAATATTAATATTTAAGTTTACTTTTTAAATAAAATATCAAAATAGAACTTGCTAAAACATGTAAATTTACCTTCCCATACTCTAAGAACATAAAACCTCACAAATTATGAGTTTCCTTATAAAAAAAGCGCTACATGACTATTAGACTTAAGAAAAACTTTATATCGGAAAGTCTCGAATGTTAAGAGAAGATTTAAATAAAACTGTTTTTATCGCATCGCAAAAAGGTTATACTGGGCATCCTTTATAGAAATCACTTCTTAAAAGTACGATACGCGAAAAAGCGAGATCACAAAGATTATCATTTCATAGCTTCTCGCAAATCGCTTATCGCAACAACCCAACATAATGATGATTTTAAATGATTGTAAGTTTTCTGATATTGTGAAGCACGAAATCTCTTTTATCGCAGATAAAAAGGCTAACAGTTCTAGGATAGTAACTACCCGATATTCCATGCAAAGCTATGAGCATTAAAATTTAGCTTAACGGTCCACTAGTGTTCATTTATTTAAAAAACGATGTAGATCAAGGGAAAAGGACATCCCACGCAAGTTGATATTATCTGATATGATTTAGAATTAAAATATTTCTCGTCACCTTATTTTTATTTCATTATTTCCTGTATTTATTATCATCTCTGTTCTCTACTTGCAACTTTCAGGAAGAATACATAGAACTTAAACTATGAAGAGATGGTGAAGAAAGGAAAGGCCCTCGCGTCTGAAAAGCCGCAAATGACCCCATTATTCATAGACATCATATGTAGTACAGACGCAGGGATATATACCTGGGAAGCTATGTACTAGTTGTTAGAAAAAAAGAACCTAAGGATTATGGAAGTTACAGATAGAGTCGATGAAAACAGCTCTTCCGAAGCATCCTTAACTGAGCTCACATGCTCGTTTCTACACCGCATTGCTCCAAGGCCAAAGATACTCCCCTACATTGATATGGTGAAATGGGTTATAGATCAAGCAGATATATCTGATAGAGAGTTCAAGCCGGTCAGTCAGCAAGTCATGGGGTCATTTACCCCAAACAATTTGAGACGTATGTACCATTTTCCAGAACCCCAGGCTATCTACAAAAAGAAATTTGTAGAAAATTTCGCTAAAAAAAACAAAGACATAGAAGAATTCACAAGGCACTAGTCAAAAAATGAACAAAGGTTGAAGGATAAAAATGGTATGTATTCTGTTAGTTCTCTTTCTTCTCCTTACTGTTTCGCCGCTACAATGTTATGTAGACTATTTCAGAAACCAAACATCAACAAGTTTTCATCAAAATGGTTACCTTTGCTAGATGCGGCTGTTAATACCACCATAATGAATTGGGCCTAGATCTTATCAGATAATTTAGCCTCTGTAATTGTAGCATACAGGAGTAAAAGAAGCTCTACTTTAAGGATTTACCCTCATTTCTTTTTGAGCTCTTATATCATGGATGCTATTTGTTTTTTTTCTGATTTTCCTATTATGGGATGGAAATGGATAGTACATAATCCACTTCCCATTCAGATTTATCACAAAGTATTGTGGGAATCCAATTTCATCCCACATTTCTTTAAGATTTTCCATGGAGTTATGCTCCCTATTTATAAAATGATCTATAATCAAGCTATCCAAAGGTTTTCCCCAGAAGTTGAAGTAGACATTCTCCCTGTGGGAAGGTGGTTTGAGGAAGAATCATTCACGTATATCAGAGTGTTCAGAAACATTGCTTCACCCCATGTGCTACCTTTTTACGTCCCCGACAAACTATTGGGTAGTGAAATAGTCTACCAGACCTGTGGTGTGGGGGGAATGACCAAGACACTAAAAGAATATAAGAAAGCCATCTGGCCCCAATTTCCTATAGTATGTGGAGATTTTGCATTTCTTGACTTAGGTCATGCCTTTAAAGAAGTTGATAATATCTTATGCTTGCAACTACCAAAGTTCCCGGGCAGGCAATATGATCCCTTTGGTGTTGTAAGTAATTTTACTACAAGTGTTAAAATAAAAGTGTTTTCCAATGAAGAAGATCCCTTTGAAGATGTATTTCTACAGAATAACACTTTCAAAGAGGTTCTACATATGGCACAAATTCAGTTTAACCAAGAATAACTCAAAAAGTTTGACATTTACAGAAAATAGAGGCTATCAAAGGACTCGTTGAACCAGTTGTTCATAGAATATCCAAGGGAACCTACTCCCAGTGTTAGCATAAGTGGGAAATCAAAATAGAAATCTAAATCTAGTGACCAGTCCAAGAGTGAACATAGCAGAAGTGAAGGAACAGTTAAAGATACAACTCAATCTAAAGAAAAGCCTGGCCAGCAGTTTTTGTCCCTGTAACAAGCTGAAACTCCCACTCATTTTATAAAGCCAATTGTAGTGGATCTAGAGGGAGAATGGGAGAATTTTAATAAAGAAATCAACATCGAGGACCAAACACAGAGCCATTGAAAAATTGCAATAAGTCCGCTACAGGAATGGAAGTTGAAGGGACTATCAATACTCAGGAAATGGAGCATATTCTCGTTGCTCCGTCATAAAATTTTTTACTGAGGATAGACGAAATTATCCCTCTAGATCTATTTTATAGTCGTCAATGTAAAGTTGTCATCAGAAGGCAATGAAAGAAAAGAAAGCTAGAAGTTTCGCTCGCTTCAGAAGTTGAACCTCTAGATGTTCTCTGGAAATATCCCACTACAAACCCATCAGAAAATATATCTAGGCTCTCTCAAATCATAGGAGCATATGATTCTACAAAAATTGATAAAGTAGCAAAGGTTCAGTTACTACTTAGAGATAAAGAGGATAAAATTTTATTTTGGAACAACAACTGCAACAAGTTAGGATCAATAAAGAAGCAGAGACACAGTTAGCAAAATTCCAACAAGACTTCCATCAGATGCAATTAGAACATCAAACCAGTTTAGCCAATAAATAAGAACATATACAAACTATGATGGAACTGCATAAGGATGACCCCAAAATTAGGGAATTTATCACAAAAACACTCGCTCTCAATTCTTAGCTCTTACAACAGGAAGAATTATTATGCCAGAAGATCTCGCAATGGAATTCCTATTGTGAAATAAGCGATAAGATTACAAATGAAGTCGTAGATTTACGACTTGATTATGATTCAATTCTGAAGAAAATTTCAGACTTCTTAGACTGGCAGAAATCAGAAGAAGGGAAAAGAGAAAAATTTCCCAAAATTGATGAATCGCATAAAGAGATGTTATTTGCGAGATGGGATTTCCAGCTTAAAGAAGCAGAACATGCGATTGGAGAGGCAGCATAAGTAGCGAACAATATTATTGAGTGCATAAATGAAAATATGTACACAACCAATTTGATAACAGAGGCTACCCTAGGCTTCCTTCCAAAGGCACAACAACTTCAAACATAATGGAAAAAAACAACGGAAAAAATTAAACAGATAAACAGGTTAAACTGGGACACATAGTGGCAGTACCTGGTAAAGCGACACAGCTAATGCATGACCCTGAGTTGCCTTATAATCACTGCTAAGAAAATGGTGCTAGCTCTTTCCAATGCCGTATTTACAGGACAGTTAAAATTTGAAGTCATCCAATCGATGCTCTTGAAACCGATGTTGGATATTTGCAATCTAAGGGATTAGATGCTGAATTTATAATAGATGCAATTTATATTTATTTTAGTTTATTTTTTCTTAAAATGAGGCAGGTGGTTTAAAACTCCTCATCTATTTTTGTAATATTTATTTTTCGATTTCATAGAGTAGTATTTAAACCCCTCTCATGCATTTAGAGAGAGGTCCAAAATTTTATCAAAAACAATTCTTCAGAACATGCACTTCTGCTCCTCGTGGAGGAAGTTTTGATAAAATATATGGAACGATATTTTTCTTTATATGAGTTTGATATCTGCTACTGAAATGCACTTTTGTACACTTAGTCGATGTTGAGTGATTTGAAGATAAATCTGTATCGCTGCAGCTCATGAGTAGAACTTATTATCAATGGTATTTCTATCTCTTAATACTTTTTACTTATGTGACAAGTGATAAATTATTTTATTTATTGATATATGAAAGTCTTAATGTTTAGTTGTCATTATTTCACTTCTGTATGGTGATAGCTTATTTTATGTTGAATATATGAATAACTCTTATGCAATATATTTCTCATAATTGTTTTGGCTAAATTTTTATACGAAACAATCATCTTTAATGGATTATTTTCTCATAGTAATTGAATGATCTTTATTATCAATTGTTGTTATAAATTATTTTAGATCGCATAACTAAAAGCTATTCCCGAGACAATTAGATTTAGATGTTTTCTTGGATTCCAATAGATTGCATTTGATAGTTAAAAGATAGATTAGATTAGAATAAGCATTCACCCCATTAAAACATTAAAATAACAAAACCATCATCCCATTAGTATACCCATCATAAATAGATTGGGAAACTGGTCCCATCATCCCCAGTTGGAGCCACTATTCCAAAAGGAAAAGGAGCTACTTTAAGGTCTAGACCGGGTGGTTATCCCCCTTGTTGTATACCCGATTTTTCAAGCGTTCAACATATTTGGTGCTAGAAGGAGGGCCTGACTGTGAATGGAAAGTAAATCTACATCTTCACGCCATTCTAAGAGTAAAACTCCGTCACCATCTCCCTCAACTTCTGGTTCACATTCTGAATCTTCCATCACTCAACTAGAAGTTGAAAAGGAAAGCACAGATAACATTACCAAAATCCCAAACAAGCTAGATTTATCTCCTGCAGATCCCCCTGAAGTACAAAATTTAATCCACAAGTTACAGGGAATTTATTTATCTCAAGAGGAATATGAGTTTTCCCAAGGTAGTGTTACTTCTTATCTGACCCCGAATAAATGACTGACTAGAGCACAAAGTGAAAAGTTAGGAATCCCACTAGTTGAGTTTCCTTTACTGAGTAGTAAGCAAGCTAAGAAATCATCAACAGAATCGCAGAGTGAGATTTTATCATCATCTTCATCTAACATCTCATCCATATCATCACAAGTTCATTCATCCATCTCCTAACTCTAGATCATGGTTTACACTAGTAAAAGAGCAACATCCTCCTCTATCCCATCACCTTCAACTACTGCTCCTCTCCTCCTACTCATACCCCAACGATGGCACAGAGGCCATGGACCATTTTGGGAGCTTTAAGAATGCCTGCACCTTTAGCACAATTACGAGCTAATCCTGAGAAATGGCTTCCCAAGTTTAATCCTGATAATGGCCTATCATCCAAAGAGCACATAACAAATTTCATGCTCTCTGTTAATTTAAATGGAGTAACATAAGAGAACAAAGTTGTACGACTATTTCCTTATACGTTAAAAGGAAAAACAGGATCATGGTATTTTTCATTACCATCAGGCTCCATTAATAACTGGGATACTTTTCAAGATCAATTTTTGACAAAATTTGGAGATGACCGATCTACAACAACTTTGATAGATGACCTCTCAAATTTGAAAATTGAACCAAGAGAACCAATCAAGGATTTCAATTCTCACTTCAAAAAATTATTAAACAAAATACCAGAAACATCGAGGCCTAGCGAAAAAGTCCAAATTGAAAGGCATATTTCTGCTTTGCCTTCAAATTCAGCCATTTTTGTAGTTAAGGCTGCCAAGCTAACATTGGCTAAAAATATGAAAGAAGAAATAGTCATAGAAAAACGTATCCTAGATGTAGAAAAGAAAAACACTGTAGATGAACGAAAATCTAAAAAAGTTTCTTTTAGAGATGATCCTAAGAAAAAACAATCAAAGGACCCATTCGACTTGGAAGGGTTACAAAAAGTTTTGAAAACCCTGTCTAATGAAATGGTTGATATTAAGAAACAAGTGGCGGAAACCTCTTTTAAGAAATATTTTAGACCCTTCAGGAGAAATCCTTCAATTGATTCGAAACCTCCAAATGATATAACAGATGCAGAATCAGAAGAAGAAAAAGAAGAATAAGTTTGCAGTGAGGAACAAACCGATGATGATGACATCATGGAACTACAAGGTATGTGGGACTTCATTCTTCCAGAAGAAGAAGATCAAGATGTATTACCTGTTACTACAAGAAGTAGAAATAAACTTAATCCTCCACAACCCAATTCTAAATAGAAAAATCCAAGCCTAATTCCCAAGGACAAAATCGCAGGTAAGAAATCCCAATCAAGGGCTACTCAGACAAACCCAATTCAACTTGATTCAACAACTCCATCTAAAACGCTTATCATCTTTGATGAAATGGAATATAACATTTTTGAATACATGAAGAAGACTAGGGAAAATATTACTTTTCAAGAGCTCATCAAATTAAAGCATCAACAGAAATTGCTCTTGAAAGAGCTGCATGCAGTACCTATCAAGCCTCTACCTCTAGCTGTAATTTCACAAGCTACTAATGAAATGGGAAGACCTCCGATTGGCATGAAAGATAAAGCCGATCTAGATGACATCACTTTGATTGGAGGAAGGTCAAAATCTCATACTCCACCACTTCTCCTTAATTTTGAAGTTTTAAATAAAAAATTGCATAACTATCTGGTAGATTCAGGTGCTTCATCTAATATTTTTCCTAAATCAGTTTACGCAAAGTTAAATATCCAGCCTCATAAATCTATAGTACGCATAATGTAGTTGGATCAGTCTCAAGTCGAGGTTATCGATGAACTTAATCAAGTAACCATAAGACTTTCCTCAAACCTGAAGGTATGTCAAGTTATTGATATACTTGTCACAGATATTCCTGAATTCTATGGACTAATCCTTAGCAGGGATTGGTTAGAGAAGCTTCACGATTACTTTAAGACTGACTGGTCTCATATATGGCTCCCTTACAAAAGTAAACCAAACCAGATAAAGGTTGAACGAGAAAAACACCAAAAGTATATAGTGATAGAGTTAGAAGGAGAAAATGATCCTGTAGCATATAACAGCAATATAATTGGAAATTATTCAGCTGATTCATTCTTAGGAAATTTCAATGCTCATACTTCACCTTTTTTAGAAAATTCTGTTTTATCCAAAATAGAAAAATTCTCTCAAATAGATAGTTCTAGATGCATTAATTTTGAAGATAGTCCTGTCAAAACAACTTTGTTCTGGAAATTATTTTTTGATGGTCCTAAGTCTATTGATGGAGCAGGAGCAGGTTGTATATTAGTTAGTCCAAAAGGAGAGAAAACCATGTTAACATGTAGACTCGAGTTTGATTACATGGACAATACTACTGAATATGAAGCATTAGTTCAAGGGCTATACAAAGCAATTGAGCTTGATATCAAATATCTGGAAGTCTTTGGAGATTCTGAGATTGTTATAAAATAGGTAAGAAATACTATACATTTCCTGTCAAGACACTTGAAGCACTATCAATAGTTAGTTCAAGACCTGAATTCACACTTTATAGAATTCAATATTTTACCCATTCCCAAAATCCAAAATACTAGTGTTGATCTCCTTGCTAATGTAGCTTCCAAACTCATTCCAACAGAAGACTATAGCCCAGATATATTCTCAGTTGAATTGATATTTAGACCCTCTATCCGAGATAACATTACCAGTTGGAGAGATTTCAATAATGACCCTGATATCATAAGCTTTCTTACTTTAGAAGGGTCTTACAATAATCACATAATTGATGAAGAACAGTACGACAAGCAGCTGAAACAAGTAAACAACAATAACTCTATACTGAAATCTATAGTTAAGCTGGAAGACATATATGATTTAAATGATAGATTTAAACGGTCCACCAATTCAAAACTCCAGAGTTCATTTCAAAGATATGAATTAGTAAATCTAGGGACTGATATAAAACCATATAATATCAACCAAGGTCTTGTTCTAACACACGAGGAAAAATTAGCTTTCATTCGATTGTTAAAACAATACAAAAATGTCTTTGCCTAGAATTACGATGATCTCAAGACTTATGACACTTCAATTATACAGCATACAATTCCGATGATCTCTGATGACAAGCCAGTCCAGCAAAAATAGAGTAAAATCCATCCCAATTTGGAAAACCATATTAAGTCTAAGTTGAACAAATTACTTAAAGCCAAGATTATTTTTCCTATTAGGCATTCTAGATGGGTTTCTAACATGGT
Source organism: Pinus albicaulis (assembly GCA_034641835.2). NCBI lineage: Eukaryota > Viridiplantae > Streptophyta > Pinopsida > Pinales > Pinaceae > Pinus > Pinus albicaulis. The sequence goes on along the minus strand of CM076571.1, from coordinate 698,599,369 downwards.
ACCAGTCAGGAATAAGAATGGAGAAATCTAGATTTGTATTGACTTTTGAAATCTCAATAAGGCCTACCAAAAGGATAACTTTCCACTACCCCTTACGGAACAAATCCTACTATCGGTCGCAAGGTCTGAACTAATGTCCTTTTTAGATGGCTTCTTGGGGTTTAATCAAATCTTAGTTCACCCAGAAGATCAATCGAAAACTACATTTAGAACAAAATGGGGCACCTATTCATATCAAAAGATGCCATTTGGGTTGATTAATGCTCATGCCACGTTTCAAAGGGCCATGGATATTGCATTTAAAGGATTAGTGAATAGCTCAATGGTGATTTACTTAGATGACATAATAGTGTACTCTAAAAAATGCAGTAGTCACCTCAGAGACTTAAAACAGATTCTCTGACGATGTCAAAAATATGGGATCTCACTCAATCCAAAAAAATCTTTTTTCGCATTAAGCGAAGGGAAGATTCTCAGATTTATAGTCTCTAAATATGGAATCCATATCGACTCGGATAGGATTAAAGAAATTTCTAAGATATCCCTACCCAATAACAAAAAAGCAATGCAATCATTCCTTGGTGAAATCAATTTTGTTAAAATATTTGTCCCAGACTTCTCAAGAATCGTCTCACCTCTCTAAGCCATGATAAAAAAAATTCTCTCTTCAAATTGGGTAAGGAAAAACATGAAGTATTTGAATTGATTAAACAAGCGATTATAAATGTCCCATCTTTAGCAAATCCAAAATTTTATAATCCTTTCACTTTGTATACATTTTCCTCTGAGAAATCGTATGCTACAATACTCACACAAGCCAATCAAGATAAAGTTGAAGCCCCAATTTCCTTCTTTAGTTCAAACCTGCAAGGAGCTGAATTAAATTACTCTGACGTCGAGAAACATGCTTATTCTATATTCAAAGTAATCAAACACTTTAGACCATTCCTTCTCAAGACTCATACGAAAATAATAGTACCATTTCCAGTGGTGAGAAATCTTCTGGTACAAAGAGATGTAGGTGAAAAGAGGGAAAATTGAGTCACAGCCTTGCAAGAATATGATGCTGAAATTAAACCAGCAAACATTGTAAAAGGTCAAGGTTTTTGCAGGATGTTGGCTGGATGATCACACTTGTCAGGAATGCAGTCTACAGACAATGAAGTACAAACGTATGAGGTAAACCTAAACGAATCTGAATCAAGGTATGCAGATATCATGTTTTACTTAAAAAATGGATATGATCCTCCACATTTGAATCCTACAAAGAAAAGAGCCTTGAGGCTAAAAGCTAAACAATATCAAATTGTAAATGATCTACTCCTTAGAATGAATTATGATTCTATTCTCTTTAGATGCCTTGAGAAATATGAAGTAGAGAAAGTATTGCAGGAATGTCATGATGAACCAGCAGGCAGACACTATGTTGGAGATGCAACAGCTCACAAAATCCTGGGCGCAGGTTACTACTGGCCAACGTTATTTAAGGATACACATAACTATGTAAGGAAATGCCAGATCTGCTAGATTGCTGTCGAAAGACAAAAGAAACCATAATTTTCATTGCAAACATTCAACATTAATCAACCATTTGAACAATGGGGATTATATATAATAGGTAATATTGTTCCTCATTCTTCTAAACAACATAAGTATATCCTTACAGCTACTGACTATTTTACCAAGTGGGTAGAAGCAATTCCGCTAAAGACATCCAACTCTGAAAGTATCATCGAATTTGTAGATAAATTTATAATTACTAGGTTTGGCTTACGTTCTGCTTTAATATTTGATAATGCATCATATTTCTCAAGTAACACTATGACTGAATTTGCGCTCAGAAGAGGTTTTAAGCTTAAATATTCTGCTAATTATTATCTACAAGGAAATGGATTGGTTGAATCAACAAGCAAAAAATTTATTAGGATCATTAAAAGGACTATTGATCAAAATCATAGAAATTGGCATAAGTCTTCAATGTATGCTCTTTGGGCAGATCGAATAACTAAGAAAACTTCTATTGGCACTTCTCCTTTTAATTTAGTTTATGGGAAAGAAGTGGTCCTCCCAACAAATGTAGCTATTCCTTCTTTAGCCTTAGTTCAATTCATTGAAGAAACCCCTTCTTTATCCTTGCAATTAAGACAATTGTAGATCCTGAAACTTTAAGAAGAACGGGAAAAAGCCAGAATTATCCATGCACATCATCAACAATTAGTAAAAACTTCTTTTGATTCAAACTTGGCCTCTAGAAAAGATTTTCAGTTTGGAGGCTTAGTATTAAAATGGCATAAAGCTCATGAAGATAAAGGCAAGCACACTAAATTCCAACACATGTGGCTTGGACAATTTCAAATTGTCAAAATCATCGGTCCATTAACTTTCATGTTACAAGATTTAGCAGGGAAAAGAGTGTCTTTACCTGTTAATGGATAGATCCTTAAAAAATATTTCCCATAGAAGATAATCGCTTCTATTTTCTATAGATTATTGTTTTTTTTTGTTTGTTTTAGTTTTTCTTTGATAAATAAAACAGTTGAGAATATTTACTTTTGGTTTTCACGAAAAGAATAGTGTCTCATATCAATTTTTTTTTTCTCTTGTATAAGTGGATATGGTTAGGAAAATTAATCTTTATTTTAGAAACATAGGGTCAAGTGCTATAATTCTGAAATTTTTATCTGTTCTTTTGTTTCAACTATGCAATTTTTGGTTAGAATCAACTTTAAAGAATAATTTTTCCTCATATCAGTCACAAAAGGTACCCATAACAAAACAAAGATTTTCGACTGAAAAGATATTTTTTAAAACTCTATAATTGTCGTCCTAAAGAATTCTTAAGGAACTAATGAATTCCTCCCCACTTTAGGAAACTTAGAGATTCAAAGAGTAATCCAACTATGCACTTCAAACTTGAAGAATAATAGGTCTCATCAAGAGCCAACTTATCATGATCATAAAGATTATAACTAACTGACATTACCATACTTCATACCAAAACAGGGTAATGGCCTGAGATTGTTTCAATCAAAATACAAGGGGTCTCATCACGAGCTAGCTTGTTCAGTTAAGCTATAAATTAAGTGAATGGCACTGTCAATTTTGGCTACCAAACCAAGACATTGTTCTTTAAGAATTAAAATAAAGAAAATAATATAAAAGAAAACAAGAAATAACTGTATATGAGGATTTACCTTTGAAAATTGCATACTTCTCAAAGTGGGACACAGGATCATTACTGGATAACAGGTAACCCTATTGAGGCTATGGATGCCTGCTGGTAGCAGAGGCTCTACCTATGACAAATGAGTATACATAAACTGATCTATGGAAATGTTTTTGTTTTTATCTTTACAAAACAAGTAATTACTGATATGAGTAAAACGACTGATTTTGGGGAGAAGATAATCAGAATAAAGATAGTTAGAACAAAATGTTGTTGTTAATAAATAACATCGTTTACCTTATATTTCTACAATGAAGTTTCATTTTCAAAACCATTTCTATTTTTAGAAGTTTTTAGAAAATTCAAAAAACCATCAAAGATAACTGGTTCTTTTGAGTGAATCGCCAATTTTTGTGATCATCAACAACCCCCATTTTTTTAGTATTAGCAATAACACTAATTAATGGGGACCCTTTCACAAAAAATTAAATATTAATATTTAAGTTTAATTTTTAAATAAAATATCAAAATTGAACTTGCTAAAACATGTAAATTTACCTTCCCATAGTCTAAGCACATAAAACATCGCAAATTATGAGTTAAAAAAAAGCGCTACATGACTATTAGACTTAAGAAAAACTTTATATCAGAAAGTCTCGAAAGTTAAGAGAAGCTTTAAATAAAACTATTTTTATCACAATGAAAAAATGTTATAGGGGGCATCCTTTATAGAAATCACTTCTTAAGAGTGCGATCCGCGAAAATGCAAGATCACAAAGCTTATCATTTCATAGCCTCTCACAAATTGCTTATCGTGGTAGCCCAACACAATGTTGATTTTAAACAATTGTAAGTTTTGCGATATTGCGATCTGTGATATTGCAAAGCAAATCATAAAATTGCTTTTATCACAGATCAAAAGGTTCACAGTTCTAAGATACTAACATTCTGGTATTCAATGCAAAGTTATGAGCATTAAAGTTTAGCTTAACGGTCCATTAGTGTTCATTTATTTAAAAAAGGATGCGGATCAAGGTAAAAGGACATCCCACACAAGTTGATATTATCTGATATGATTTGGAATTAAAATATTTCTCATCACCTTATTTTTATTCAATTATTGCCTGTATTTATTATCATCTCTGTTCTCTACTTTCAACTTTCAGGAAGAATACACAGAACATAAACTACAAAGAAATGGTGAAGAAAGGCAAGGCCCTCGCATCTGAAAAGTTACCCCATTATTCACAAACACCACATGTAGTAGAGATGCAGGGATATATACATGGGAAGCTATGTATTAGTTGTTAGAAAATGAGAACCCAAGGGTTATGGAAGCTACAGCTACAACCGATGAAACAACTCTTCTGAAGCATCCTTAAATGAGCTTGCATGCTCGTTTCTACACCGCATTGCCGTGAGGCCAAAGATACTCCCCTACATTGATATGGTGAAATGGGTTATAGATCAAGCGGATATATCTAATAGAGAGCTCAAGATGGCTAGTAAGCAAGTCATGGGGTCATTTACCCCAACAATTTGAGACGTATGTACCATTTTCCAGAACCCCAGGCTATCTACAACAAGAAATTTGTAGAAAATTTTGCCAATGAAAACGAAGACTTAGAAGAATTCAGAAGGCACTCGTCAAACAATGAAGAAAGGTTGAAGAAGGATAAAAATGGTATGTATTCTACTGGTTCGCTTTCTTCTCCTTACTATTTTTCTGCTGCAATGTTATGTGGACAGTTTGGGAAACCAAACATTGACAAGTTTTCATCATAATTGTTACCTTTGCTAGATGCGGCTGTTAATGCCACCATAATGAATTGGGCCTAGATCTTATCGGATAATTTATCCTCTGCAATTGTAGCATACAGAAGTAAAAGAAGCTCTACTTTAAGGATTTACCCTCCTTTCTTTTTGAGCTCTTATATCATGGATGCTATTTGTTTTGTTTCTGATTTTCATATTATGAGATGGATATGGACAGTACAGAATCCACTTCCCATTCATATTTATCAAAAAGTATTGTGGAAATCCAATTTCATCCCACATTTATTTAAGATTTGCCATGAGTTTATGCTCCCTATTTATAAAATGATCTATAATCAAGCTATCCCAAGGTTTTCCCTAAAAGCTGAAGTAGACATTCTCCCTTTGGGAAGGTGGTTTGGGGGAGAATAATTTGTGTATATCATAGTGTTCAGCAACATTGATTCACCCCATGTGCTACCCTTTTACGTCCCCGACAAACTATTGGGCAGGGAAATAACCTATCAGACCTGTGGTGTGGGGGAATGACCAAGATACTAAAAGAATATAAGAAAGCCATCTGGCCCCAATTTCCTATAGTATGAGGAGTTTTTTCATATTATGACTTAGGCCATGCCTTTAAAAAAGTTTATAATATGTTATTCTTGGAACTACCAAAGTTCCCGGGGAAGCAATATGATCCCTTTGGTGTTGTAAGTAATTTTACTACAAGTGTTAAAATAAAAGTGTTTTCCAATGAAGAATATCCCTTTGATGATGTCTTTCTGCATAAGAACACTTTGAAAGAGGTTCTACATATGGCACGAATTCAATTTGACTAAGAAGAACTCCAAAATTTTGACATTTACAGAAAACAGAGGTTATCAAAGGTCCCGTTGAACTAATTTTTCATCGAATCTCACAGGGAACCTACTCATAGTATTAGCATAAGTGGGAATTCAAAACATAAATATAAATCCAGTGATCAATCCAAGAGTGAAAACAACAACAGTGAAGGATCAGTTAAAGATACCACTCAATCTAAATAAAATCCTGGCCAACAGGTTTTGTCCCTGAAACAAGATGAAAATCCCACTCATTTTACAAAGCTAATTGTAGTGGATATAGAGGGGGAATGGGAGAATTTTAATAAAGTAATCAAAACCGAGGAAAAAATCACATATCCATTCACAAAATCCAATATGTCAGCTACAGGAATGGAAGTTGAAGGGACTATCAATACTCCAGAAACAGAGCATATTCCTGTTTCTCCGTCAATTAAATTGTACTAAGGATAGAGGAAATTTCTCATCTAGATGTATTTTATAGCCCTCAACATAAATTTGTCATGAGAAGGTAACAAAAGAAAATAAATCTAGAGGCTACGCTCACTTCAGAAGTTGAACCTCTAGATGTTCTTTGGAAAGATCCCACTACAGAACCATCAGAAAATCTAACTAGGCTCACTCAAATCACATGAGCATATGCTTCTGCAACAATTGATAATGCAACAGAGGTTCAGTTACTACTTAGAGATAAAGAGGGAAAAATTTATTTTTGGAACTGCAACTACAACAAGTTAGCATCAATAAAGAAGCAGAGACATAGTTAGCAAAACTCCAGCAAGAATTCCATCAAATGAAATTAGATCATAAAACTAGTTTAGCCAATAAATAAAAACATATACAAACTATTATGGAAGTCCATAAGGATGATGCCAAATTGGGGAATTTATCACAGAAACACTCCCTCTAAATTCTCAGCTCTTACAACAGGAAGAATTATTCTGCCAGAAGATCTCGCAATGGAATTCCTATTGTGAAATAAACCATAAGATTACAAATCAAGTCATAGATTTACGACTTGACTATGATTCAATTCTTAAGAAAGTTTCACACTTCTTAGACTAGCAGAAATCAGAAGAAGGGAAAAGAGGAGAATTGCCTAGAATTGATGAATTGCATAAAGAGATGTTATTTGCAAGATGGGATTTCCAGCTTAAAAAAGTAGAACAGGTGATTGGAGAGTCATCATAAGCAGCGAACAGTATCATCAAGTGCATAAACGAAAATATGTACATATCCAATTTGATAACATAGGCTACCCCAGGCTTCCTTCCAAAGGCACAACAGCTTCAAACAGAATGGAAATAAATAGAAGAGAAAAAAACAGAGATAATTAAATAGATAAACAGGTTAAACTGGGACACATATTGGCGGTACCTGGTAAAGCCACACAGCCAATGCATGACCCTGATTTGCATCATAACTACTGCCGAGAAAATGGTGCCAGCTCTTGCCAATGTCGTATTTATAGGATAGTTAAAATCTGAAGTCAGCGAACCGACGCTCTTGAAACCAATGTTGGATATTTGAAATCTAAAGGATCAGATGTTGAATTTATCATAGATACAGTTTAGCTTTATTTTAGTTTATTTTTGCTTAAAATGAGGTAGGTGATTTAAAACTCCTCATCTATTTTTGTAATATTTATTTTTAGATTTCATAGAGTAGTATTTAAACCCCTCTCATGCATTTAGAGAGAGGTCCAGAATTTTATCAAAAACAATTCTTCAGAACATGCACTTTTTCTCCTCCTAGAGGAAGTTTTGATGAAATATATGGAACGAGATTTTTCTTTATATGAGTTCGATATCTGCCACTGAAATGCACTTATGTACTCTTAGTGGATGTTGAGTGATTTGAAGATAAATCTATATCGTTGTAGCTCATTAGTAGAACTTATTATCAATGGTATTTCTATCTCTTAATACTTTTGAGTTATGTACGAAGTGATAAATTATTTTAGTTATTGATATATGAAATTTTGAATGTTTAGTTATCATTATTGCACTTTTGTATGGTGATAACTTATTTTATGCTGAATATATGAATAAATCTTATGCGAGATATTTCTCATAATTGTTTCAGATAAATTTGTATACAAAACAATCATATTAATGGATTATTTTCTCATAGTAGTTGAATGATCTTTATTATCAATTGCTGTTAGAAATTATTTTAGATCGCATAACTAAAAGTTGTTCCTGGGACAATTAGATTTAGATCTTTTCTTTGATTCCAATAGATTGAATTTGATAGTTAAAAGATATATTAGATTTAGAATAAGCATTCACCCCATTAAAACATTAAAAGAACAAAAACATCATCCCGTTAGTACATCCATCATAAATAGATTGGGAAACTGGTCCCATAATCCCTAGTCGAAGACACTATTCCAAACGGAAAAGGAGCTGCTTTAAGGTTCGGACTAGGTGGTTATCCCCCTTATTGTAGACCCAATTTTTTGAGCCTTCAACACAAGGTTCTGTAACTGATGGTTCTACACCTAGTTCCACTGGCTGGAACTCTACTCCTACTCCTCCTTCTGTTGGAAGAAATAAAATGCAATGGTCTAAGTAGTGTCAGGCAAGAATAACTTACAACAAATTTGCTAATGGCCCATTGGTTGTTCATGATTAAAATGGTATTTTTGAATGGTAGGTTATGAATTCCAACCCACGGAACCCCCATTTGCAACATTTGTGGTTATTTCTGATTTACACTTGACGTGTTCATTGGTAATGTTGACGAGGCTTCCTATTTGGTGGGCCAACCCACCGGGTTTGGTGGGTTCAAACCCTTTTTCCCTTATGTTAAAATTCAAGTGGCATGTCCATTGGCATATGGTCGTGGGTGGGGTTTGGTTAACCTACAGCCCTAATCCTTAATACACTATTTTATGTTAAATATATAACATGTTTGCTGGGTGGTGGGGTTGGTGGCTCACCACCCATTTTTTTAAATATTTTTTTATATTTATATAAAAAAATTGATTCAAAAATTTGTCGTCCAAAATTAGGGTCACCAAAAGAATTAAAGAGGAAAAAAATTTACCGCTTCCAGTGGTTGGAATCCATGCACCAATATATTCCAAATTTTTTCCTCGTTAGGGGTTGTCACTAGGCCTAATTGACCAAAACTTTGATTGGCAATAATTTTAACATACGAACTCGGATTCACGTGTCGTTCATGGCATTGGAAATATTGCAACAATATATTAGATATGACCTCAGTTCTACTTCAACATAGTTATTTTAAATTTTAAGTTTTTCCAAATCCATTTCCAGATTCTGAACATTCCTTAAGCCACCAAGTTTAGAAAAGTTAATGAATATTAGGAAGAGGTTGATGAATCCCAACCAGAAATGTAAGATGCATATGAAGCTCAGTGCATGTATAAGGGAATGTAAAGGAAATAGTATGACAACTAGTTGGCTTGGTTGGTTTCATTGGGATAAATGGACAATGTCAGGATAGTAATGAGAAAGGTAAAGTACATGGATTTGAGGCATTAGATTCCTTATCTATGTTTTGAACTATTTTTCTTGATGTTGTCCATGTGATGCATAGATAGGGGGAGTTAATTTAAGCTTGACCTTTTGATATCTGGTAATTGTGTTGGGAGATTATGCTCACGTGTATATATGTGTATATATGTAGGTATGTATGTCATTTTCTTACAGGGTCACCAGGGATAATGATTTCTTTATTCTATTGATTATATATATGTATTTATGCATGTCATTATTTGAGAGGGTAATCATATATCATGATTGTTTTATGTTGATGTTTGTATGTATATATGTCTGTATGTATGTTGTTTTCTTACAGGGTCACCAGGGTTTTTTCTTGTGGAGGAATGCTTTCTTATGCAGGTGAATGACATAAAGAGGTTCCTAGTTTATGAGGAACAAGTGGGAAGAGAAGCCTGACAAATATCTAACGCTAGTATCATGTGGATATGAATTGATATTATATTATTGTACTATGTCTATTTTTATGTTATATAAATGTAATGTTTAGGGATACATCAACGGAATGAAAGAAATATGATCTGTGACATGCTGGAACACGCACGAATAATGGAAAGACACTAGAATCAAGGTTTCTTGGTAGAGTTAGTGTGTGGTATATGGATGTGTAGTACTACTATTATATATATGTTGTACATGTTGCACGCCTTATGTTGTGTGTATGCGGTTTTTTGTACAGGTTGTTTATGCAATTCTACGTATAGATCGTGTTCTTTACATTTTGTTTATGTAGTGTTCTATACATATGGCATTGTGTGCATGTTAGATATGTGGTATTATGTACATATGGTGTTTTTTTCATGTTGGATACGATTTGTTATGTATAGAGGGTGTTGTTCACATGTTGGATATGTGGTGCTATGTATATATGGTGTTGTGCACATGTTGAATATACAGTGCTATGTACATATTTTTATTTTAGCATTTTTAATGCAACACTATGTCTATATGGCATGATGTGAATGTTATACATATGGTGTTATATACATGTTGTGTAGTGTGTATGACTGTACATGTGATTTCATGTACATTTTGTACATGGGGTGATGTGTGGAAGTGGTGTTGTGTACATGTCATGCATGTGGTGATGTGTACATGTGGCACTATGTACATGTCGTGCATGCGGTGTTGTGTACATGTGGTGTTGTGTACATGTTTTACAGGTGGCTCTGTGTACATGTGGTAGTGTGTACATGTTATGTAGGTGGAGTTGTACATTTGGTTTTGTGTACATGTTTTCCATGTGGTGCTATGTACAGGTGATACTTTTTACATGTTGTACATGTGGTATTGTGTGCATGTCACAAATGTTGTGTTGTGAAAATTTGGTACTATGTGCATGTTGTACATGTTTTTTTTTTATGTGTGGTACTGTGTATGTGTAGTGTGTAGTCGTGGTAATGTGATATGTGTATTTTTTTTTTTTACTTCGTGTATGTATGTGTGTTGTGTTGTACACTAGGTGTAGGTGTATGTATGTTGTTGTGTTATAAATTGGATGTAGGTGTATGTATTTTTTTTCTTGTACATTGGGTGCAGGTGTATGTGTCATGTCGCACACTAGATGTAGGTGCATATGGTGTGTTGTACATCGCATGTAGGTGTATGTGTTGTATGTAAGGTGTATATGCATTTATTGTATGGTGTTTTATGTAATGTGTGGTTATACGTGTGTGATGGGCACTACATGTAAGTGTACTTGGTTGAATAGAACGCATTGGGTGTTTGTCGGTTGTGGAAACCGATCCACTATGCATACAGAAAGGAAAAAGGATAAAGGTAGAAGCTAAGGATTGATTAAAGGATAAGTATCAGTATTTTATTTCAATTTTTAATATGAATGTGATCTATGATTCTAGTTTATGATGATTACATGTGACCTATGATTCTATTTTATGATGGTTACATGTGATCTATGATCTTTATTATGATGGTTTCATTTTGAGCTAACCAAATGTGATATTTTTATGCATGATGATTTGATCAAAAAACTATTTTGACTTGTTGTGAGAGGAAGTGAACAAAAGTAGAAGTGCACCTTTTTGATGAGCTACAAATGAGATATGGTTTGGATTTATTTCAGTTTATTTGAATGCAATTGAAGTTATGTACTTGGTATAGGAGAGCATGAAAAATCCTCGTTGGGTTATTGAAACAAACTGTATGGATTACTAGCAATAAAAAAAATGAATTGAAACATGCAACAATATATTGGTAAATTAATTCAAGAGCAGGGAAATTGTGGGACATGGGTATCCAATAGTGTGTATTGATTTCCATGACCATATTATGACCGATATGATGGTTTTGAGGTAGGTATATGTTTTGGTTGTTTTACCTTTCGATGGGAGGAAGCCTTTCCAAGGGATGGTTCGCCTGAGAAAGGAGATGTCAAGTAACTTGGAAGTTGAGTGACTGCATGAAAGGGGGTTATCCAAGTTCTCGAAGGAATATGTAACAGAGAATGGAAGGTCGAGGATGGAATTTTTTGGTAATTACCATTTTTATATGGAATCACATTCACATTGGAAGTGTGCCCTAAAAAAATAATTTGGTAATTTTTCACTGAGATGACACATGGCACATGATTAAAACATTGGATATTGGATGTAGGTTGGAATTTAGTAGTAGATTTTGGTCGTATTTGTTTATTTACTGGTTGAGAAAATGTGCATGTGTATATGGGTATATTATTTTAAATGTTGTATAGATATGGATTTATAAATCTCCATAGAAAGTATGGTTATTTACTAGTTGAATAAAATGTGCATAATTATATGTGGTTGTTATTGTAAATACCATAATGAGCTGAGTAAATGATATGTTTTTCATGTTTTCAACAGGATGTTCATTGTAAATATTGCAACAAGCTAAGTTATAAAACTCCATGGGAAGTATGTTTTGTTTTTAGAATTCTTTTTGGTTGTAGGTGTCATTGAACACTGAGGATGGTGTTCCCCCAAGGGGGAGGGTTCTGTAACAACCCTAGTCAAAAATCCATGTAATAAAGTTAATAAAAGAGAAATATAAGACCAAGGCCATGGGAAACGTATTCCAAGGTGAATGTTGGGAAAAACATGCTAGTGTGGGTTTTCATTTGGTTTATTATGGCTAAGGAAATTGGAAAAGGAATTTGGAAAGGCAAGAGGCATTATTTGGCAGTTTATTTATGAAAATAATGGATATTAGGAGAAAAGGAAGGTGAAAGGTCACAAGTTGCATGTGAGGATGAAAATGAGGAAAAATAATGGAAAATGAAGAAAATAGAGGACTCATTAATAAAACTTCTTCCAAGGATGAGTTGGTAGAATTTTGTTAGTTCAGTTTTGGACCTCTCTCCCTCTCTTTACTATCTCTCTCTCACTCTTCTATACTCGAATTTCTTGGAGAACTTCAACATGGAAAATTTTAGGGGCTAGTATTTGTAGGTGGGCTAATTTTACATAATTTTTCCCAAAAGAAAGATTCGCCAATTTCCATTTTTTCTAAAAATTATTCGCCAAAATTTTATAATATAAATTTATTTGACCTTAAAAATTTCCAACATTATATAGATAATATACATAAAATGATTATAATTTTGAATAACTTTACAAATATATCAATAAATATTTTATAATTTACATATTAGGGACTAGTGAGATTCACCAATGTTTTAAACTTCAAGATAATTTTTCTTCCTTAAAATTTCCCCTGAACTTCAACATTGGATGAAGAAAAGCAAGGGAAGGAAAAGAAAGGAAAAGAGAAGAAAGATCAAGAAAGGAAGAGAGGGGTCAAGAAGATTCAATGAGATTACTTGTAGGTATCAATTTGGATGTGTGATTTCCTTGTTATATTTGGCATGCATGGTACATGGATGTGTGTATATGGTTCTCTTGCTTTCATTGGCATAGGTTTTTCCAGGTGTGACAGAGTTTGTCTGTCTTTCCTTTCCATTTCCAGATAGGCATGTTGTGATGGTGGTTTATCTTATTTGGTTGAGCTATATTTTCGGATGGTATTTAAGCTAAGTGAGGTGGTATCGGTAGAAGAAAAAAATTCCTAGCTATCCCTAGTCCAGAGAAGGTGTGAATGTGGTAAAGCCATAGTATTTGTATTTCGACAGGCCTAGGATTCCTCGACTGATGAATCGTGGGATATGTAATAAATCCTATAGGTGTGTGCCCATGATCAGACCTAGAAATCCTCGACTGGTGGATGACGGGATATACTATAGATCCTCGAGTGTGGAATCTCCATTAGTCCTAGGAATCCTCGACCGTTGAATGACAGGATATGGAGTATGTTAACAATCCACTGGATCTCTAAAGGCTGAGAAGGAGACCAACAAAGGTATCCATAGACCACTTTGACCTAGTAGGTAGCCCTACTATGATAAGAGGGCTCTATCAATGAGATTCATAGCAAATTTGACTTGATCGTGGGGATTTTAGGCTATATATGTAGATTATGTATTGATTTGATTTGGATTTTGTGCTAGATCTTGAATTAGATCTCGGAAAAACTAGGTCACGTCTTTGAAAATCACATTTGAAGAGATGTAGTGTGGAAAGGTAAGCACACACTTTAACACTTTAAAGGTATCTAGGAAATATGGTATATCGATAAGGCCTCAAAATGAGCATTAATATCATGAATTTTTTTATATCATAATAAAATGAACATAAATGTGAAAGCTTCTCCAAAAAAAAGCATTGAATCAATAAATTCTATTTATCAAAACTTCGAAATAAATCACATAAGACATGGAAATGAATATGGAAGGTAAAATACATTCAAACATATGATAACAGAAGAAGAAACACTAATAAAAGACATACCACATGAATCCCACCACAATAGCTACAAATTTTGTCTATTAATTCCTCCCAAAATAGTTGAATACACTAGTGTTCCAAAGCTAAATTCCACAACATCCAACCTTTCGAAATGATTACAAAATATATCTTATAGTAAAATACATCATAGCATATCTCATCAGGTCGAAAATCCTATTCAATTCTCATCATAAATATCTCTTATGAGTCCTCACCTAAAGACTACGATAGTTGAAACAATTTCCAAGATTTTAGAAAAAGTTTAGGAGAGTGTATCTCCTCATTAATTACAAATTTCCTCATATGGTCAAGAAAAAAATAATTTAAGAGCTTAAAATAAACTAATTTTATTACAATACATTGAATTCGGTATCATCTAGTGCATGAAAATGTCTCTATACTAGATGGGTCACACGAGAATGCATCAAAATAGGAATTTAGTGGAAAGGTCTCGAAGGGTCACGCTAATTGACTACTTCTTTTGGCATACTTTCAGAAGTCCATATTTCATTATGAAAACCATTTCAAGTAGCCACATGTGTCTTATATCCAATGAGCCGTCAAAATAAAAAAATACCCATGGGAAACCTCCAAAACCTGATTGTTCCAACCTCACTCAGAAGGGCCACACCAAACCTAATTTTTTTTCATTTTTCAAGATATCATGGAAAAAAACTGTTATATTTGGCATGTACAGATCATTATCTATCCATCAATATAGATAAGAGCTCATTTGGATGCCGAGTCAAAAAGGGTCGCCCCTTGACACTACCTTTCTGTGTGTAATTTTCTGCAAAATTTTAAAACAAATAAAACTCCTCCAATTTTTTCAGAATTTGTTGCTTAATTTCTTTGGATGATAGTATAAACATCCAAGGGTATTTTAGCCATCAATTTCACACCTTGAAATATTTTTTTACTGACTTTTCCTGTCTTGGACTTCTTGCAATTTTATTTTCAATTTCTCAAATTTTACTTATGAAATCTAATTTCTGGTTTGAAATCGGGAACCATGCATTTGTGAATCTTATTTTCCCTGTTTTCATTATCGAAGAGGTTTTCTAGGTGAATGTTGACCTTCTCAAGCCAAAATTCCTTGTCCTCACATATCTCTTTATCTATCCTCTCCTCAAAAGTGAGTTGCTGATCTGTAGGGTTTTGTTCTTTGTTTTTCTACAATGCCTTCTCGACACCCATAGTTCTTGGTATTTTCCTCTTCACTTTGTGTTCAAGTTCATCATTTTTATCCATTTTTCTTCCTCTTTCTTATTTATTTTCCTCAAATAACCTCATCTCCAAAATCTATTGATCTTCCTTCAATTGATTGTTTTCCTGCTCAAGAAATGAGATGAAAAATTGAGACCTTGCTAAGTTATCTTAGAGCTCTTTTATTTGAGAATCCTTGTCTTTTATTTCCTTCTGAAATTTTTCCTAGTCATCATGATCATCCAAGTCAATCAAATAAAAATCATGTTCCTCCTCATCATTCAAGGAAATCTCATGCAAAGCTGATGGTGATCCCTGTAGTGTAATAGGCTTGGTCCCTTCCTATTTCCGAGGAGAAAACACAAACATCGTGCCTCTCTTATAAGTGAGAATAACCTCAGGTCTAGGCCTCTTTGATATCTAATCCTTCTTGCTTGATGAGCAAATCTCTATTGGCTATGTAGACATTGACCCTGATGGTGTTCTTTTTCTAGGAGAAACAGTCGGACTAATACCGGGAGCAATGTTTAGTTTATCCATGAAGTTCTACTAGGTGATTTTCTTGGCTAAAATATGATGCGTAAAAAAAAAATATTGATTAGGCTATGATGAAATAAATTGATGATATGAGGCTATCTCCTGGTCTTAATGTTTTCAATCACCTTCACCACACTTCTAAATAGAAAGTTGGACAAATTAAGTGCCTTTTTATAGGTGAAGTGCATAATCAACCTAACATGATACCTGTATAATCTAGAAATCCTACCTTCACATGTAAAATATCTCATAATTATCTTCCTTAAAGGGGAAAACTTTTTGTTAGTGTCATTTTTTTCATATTGCCATCAGTGATCAAAATTACTCTTTTTTATTTGCATAGTAGGAATCCCATACCATAAATTTTCACCCTTCCATTAGGTCATGGATTCATTGATGGTAGTAGTCTTTCATCATTTTTCCCTCATGTGAAAACTTGTTGGTTCTCCCCTCTATGGTCTTCAGTCATGATTCAATTTCACTTCGCAATTTAAGTTATTACGTCATAGGGTTGGTCTCATTAGGGTCTAGGGTCTGATCATGGTCATATTAATGAGTCAAGTGTAAATAAGTATCAGCAAGGTCATGAAAAGGTCAAATAAACTCAAAGTCAGAGTATCTGTAAAAATAAAAGAGTTGTTCTAATAAGCTTGATGAATTTTTCAACTCAAAACATGTTTTGAGGTGAAAAACATGGTACTTTTCTTTTAGTATAATTTCTTATGTAATTTTTTGTTTTCATACGTAATAAGTTGAGCTTTTAGAAGATGCTATCTCTACACCACCACCACCCTGCTTTTCAAAGGTGTTTTCCATATTATTTTCAGTATAAAATCATGTTCTAAGTATGTTCATCAGAAGGAGCTTGGAAAGAGCTTTCCAACAATATATTGTACTCTCAAAACTGACTCCTAGATTGGAAAATATGCCTAAGTGAATGAAAATTCCCAAAAGAATAAACCTTACCCCTTTTCTCATTTGGTCCCTTAGACTTTACAACTTCTGCCTTTCCATATAATTTTAAAGTTTTTCTCTTACCGTTGATCTTCTCAGCGATCCAACAGCCCACATTCAATCACAACCACCCAATCGCATTGCAAATTCACAACATTCCCAACCTTTTTCCTTGCTCCCATGACTTCTTCCTATGCGATTGACTCTCGCCGATGCGCACCCCCTGATTGCATCTCCACCGTCAATCCGCCCTTCTAATCAGATGGCTTGCAAATTCATCGCACCATCGTAATTGGCATTTCCATTAGAATCTTGTTCCCACTCCACTCCTCCGTCGATTTGCGATTGCGATCCCTCCCTGGGTCCCACATAAAATACTTCTGCTCTTTTCAAAAGAAAATGGGTTTTCCCTGTGTTAAAATATTTTTTTCCATTTTTTCTTATAAGGACTTCCCCTCCATCGCACATCGCACATCATGTTTTCTCCCTTCCATATGTATGACTACTTCCTCGCTGCGATTTCCAAATTGAGATTGTGATTTCCACATAAAACCCATTTCCCCTATACACTATCGAATCGCAAGTCTCCAATCGCATTGCTTCATTATGTGATACACCCCCTCCCCTCTTCTGATTGCGATTTGCGATTGCGATTTTCGATTGTGATTTGGTCCCACCATCCCTTTCCCTCCACTATTTTTCAATAAAAATGGGGTCTCTTCTTCATTAAATGGTAAATTCAATTTTTAGTGGTTTCAAAGGCATTTTTCTTTGGCAATGGGTTTTTCTTCAAAAGGTTAAGGCTGTGAGCTAAATACAAACACAAAATAATTTCAACTTCTTCAACAAAGAATAAAAAGGGATCTTTCAGACTTCTTATTTTCATTCATTGCGTATGACAACAAATTTCTCCAGGCAGTCGAGTGCCTTGCTCCTTTTCAAGGGCATATTGTTGGTCTTTTCCTATATTCAGATTTTAGTTTCTGGGCTTTTGAAACAACCCCTCCTTCTGTGGATCTACTCCCCTCAAATTCTGTCTATTTAATGTAATTTCCAAGTTATTTATAAAGGGGGGAAAAAGTGTGGAATAAATTGGAAATCTTTCAGGATGCTTCGAGCCCCATTTGTAACAGTTTGGAATGGAATTAATAAAGAAATGCAACACTAATTTATGGGATACTTGTGGTATGTATTTTAGCACTGTTCTTTCCTTTGTGATCATCTGTTAAATTTTTATGTTTTCCATTCATTCATTCATATTTCCAGTTGAATGTTTACAAGATAGATAGGTAAAATCCATTACATAATGCTCTGCCTTGGGAAATCATTCAATACTTGATGTTTTCCATTGTTTGAAAAAGATCCATCTCCTATTCCTTTTTTAGCTTCTCACTAGTCTTACACATTCCATCATTATTAAAACTAAATTGTTAAAATCCTGCTTGTCATGCCCCATAAAATACCCTATATCTCTGATTTAATTCCCCAGTTTCAAACTGCCCAACCCCGTCTGTTCATACAACCCTGAAAAACTTATAAAACATTCCAATTTATTATACCTAGCCTAAAATCAATTTGCAGTTACATTTCATTGAATATTTTTCATGGAGAGAGCCCTCTCCTGACATTGTAGGGCTAGCTATAGGGCTGAGCGTGGTTTGAGGTTACCCTGATTTTCCTTCTTTCAGCCTAAGGTTCAAATTAGGTGCTAACACTTTTCACAAAGAATTCTTAAAGGAATAACGTGCTTAGGAAAATCTCTAATGTTAGCTTTTAGGAAAATTCTATAATCATCAAGCTATAATTCCATGCCCTTGAACGATTTTTCACCCTTATTTGGAATACCTATGGCTGAAGAAATGATGTCTTCTAAAACACTAAACTCAATAGTTGCTATGACAGCTCTATCTATGTGAACATTATGGAAAAAGAGGTTGATCAAAAGAACACGAGAGCCAACCTCTGTGATCATCTCACAAAAATTCATACAACCAAAATTCACAAAATATTTTTTAACAAATGGAGAAGCATTGATTTCACACAGAATGATTAGCTCAAATATTGAAAGGTGTCCTCCCTTTTTCACATAATGTTTACTCTCTGTTTCACTCTCCATGAAATTTTTTGAGCGATAATACACTAGGAAAGTTTAGGGTTTAGATAATAGGTCATGTTGTTTTTGAAAATAGAGGAAAGGTAGTGATGGTATGTAAGTTTCCTCAATGGTTTTGAGGAGAGAAAGGGGAGTATGAGATGGAATGGTATAGTGAAATTTATTTCATGAGATGAAATGGTCTGGTAAGGAGATTGTAAACTATGCAGTGGAAACCTTCTAGAAGTCTAGGGTTTCATGAAGTCAATGGTAAATATGTATTGAGCGATAGGAAGTTTATATGCTAGGGATTTTATGGAGTATAAGTGATATTTTAGGTGAGTGAAAGCTATTATTTCCTTTACCAAAACAATGGAGAATAAAAACTACGGAAACACTTTTTTGGAGAAAAACTTGAGAATTAACCACTTTATCTTTGATTAAATTGTTTGAAAATATGGTGTAGATGATCACTTACTATTTTTAGAAGCTTTACGGTTATTTGAAAAATATTTGTAGGCTATAAAACCTTTGAATTTCAGCCTAAAACCATGAAGAAAAAAATTCATTTCAAGACCCTCACAATTTGGAAGAAAGGTAGCAGAAGGGTCGCAGTTCTCTAAAACTGCAGAAAAAAACCCTTCCTTTTTCACAAATTTCACCTTCCCTTGATTTGTAGAGAGATTTCAAGGAGATCTAAAGACATGTGGAGTAAAATTAATTTATTTAAGCTCCTCCATAGGCCTTTATACTTTGCTTTTGATGTCTTAATAATTAATGAAGTAGGATGGCCCACCTTACCTATTTAACTTTTTCTTTTGAACTTTAGGACATTTTTGAAATTTTGGAACCTTATAAACATTATTACATACAAAAATATAATTACATTCGAAATCAAAATTTATTGAAGATACTTTCTTGTTACCACTCCTCCAATTGTTGTATTTTATGCATGAAATGGAAATTTTATTACCTTGAAACCCTAATGAACTAATGAAGACTCTTAAATAAATGGAATCATGATGGAGATGAATAAAATGATGATGAAAACCTTATAATGATGCTGTACTCAACTTATTTGATGACATGAACCAGCAACTTAAAATTTTAGAAGGAGTGGAAACAGTCCTAGACCTAATACCAAGTGACCAAATTTTTGATTAAAGAGTTAGTGAAATTAGAACAAATTGACTTAGGGACCCT
This sequence comes from Pinus albicaulis, assembly GCA_034641835.2. Taxonomy (NCBI): domain Eukaryota; kingdom Viridiplantae; phylum Streptophyta; class Pinopsida; order Pinales; family Pinaceae; genus Pinus; species Pinus albicaulis. Next base: position 698,579,261 of record CM076571.1, on the reverse strand, counting down.
ATTAAGAAATTATAAGAGTCCATTTGATCACTGGTGACAAGATGAAAAGACTCACACTAACATTGGCTCGAGCTGGGGATGGCATCTCCTTGGAGGTTTTAAAAATGTCGTAAACTAAGTAGCCTAACCATTGGGCATGGAGTGAAAAGCTAAAAACCAGACTGAATACTGAAAACTTGACATAATAAAATGACTCAAAACTGGACTAACTTGAATTTGACTAAATTTTTGAAGAAAACATCAAATCAATGGAAATTTATGGCCTTCACCTCAGGCTCCAAGGTTCGATGATTCTCTCTGTCACACTTTGTAGAAAAATTTAACTGATATATACTATGAAATTGGGAAATTTTCATAAATTTTCATCAGAAAAAGTAATTCTTAAGGAGGCTACCATTGACCTGTCCTCCTAATCAATCTTCTCCATTCATTTGTTCTAATAGGAAAGCATGTTGTCTGTGAGAGGCTAAAATATTCTATGGTCCTGTCCACAGGTTCCCAAATTTACCATGCTTACCTTTTTCCTAATTTCTAGCATCCCAACAGAGGACCACATCTCCAATCTTAAAATATTCTAGCTTTGTCTTGCGGTCTTATAACTTATTTATCTTTTCATGAATATTTGAGGTGTTCTAAAAGACCTCATCTCTTGTTTGTTGAAGATGGATCATCTGATTGATCTAGCACTAGACTCATTTTCTTCACTACCTGCTTCTTGTAGCAACTTCATAACCAAGACTACAAGTGATGTATGGAAAATAGCATATACTCCATATACCAACTGAAAAGGAGACATTCCTATTTATTTCCTACTACTCACTCTGTCTGCCCATAAATCATTAGCAATATTTTTATGTGAGTTCTACTTGTTTTCCCCCAACATATTCTTTATGATATTAATCAAAGATTTATTAGAAGATTATATCAATCCATTACCTTGCGGATAATATGTGGTTGAGTGCCCCAATTTGATGTTATACTTATCACAAAACTCAACCATTTTGTTGGAATTGAATGCAACCACATTTTCTGTAATGATCTTATGAGGATAGCCAAAATGAGACATAATGTTAGTCTCAAAAAACTGAATCATAACTAAATCTGTAGCTTGCCTTGTTGGGATCGCTTCGATCCATTTGGTGAAGTAGCCAGGGGCTATTAGGATCCATTTTTGTTGATCAGATGATTTAGGGTGAATTTATCTAATAAATTCAAGGCCCCACTGTTGAAAATGTGCTTGCTCAGATATAGGCTGCAAAGGTAACGAGAGAAGATTCCTTTTACCTTGAAATATGTGACACTTGTGGCATCTTATCACTTTTTTACATAAATCTGCAAAAAAAGTTGGCCAATAATATCCAGCACTCAACGCCTTATTTTTCGTGGTTTTCCAAAACAGGTGACTTCCAAAATATCCCTTATGGAAATCATTCCTTACCTCTTTGCATTCATCTTCTACTAAACAGTTCTGCAAGAGACCTCCTGGGTATTTACAATAAAGATCACTATCCAAAATGAAATATTTGGAATCCTTCAACTTCAATGACCTACCCTTACTTTTAGACATGCCTGAAGGAGGATTGAGATGTTGAAAAACATATATAATGTCAGAATACCAAGGAGATGAGACAAAAATATCAAATACCTATATGAGTGTGACATCATCTTCTTCATTGGAAAAAACTGAAATGAGGTTGATATCAAGAGAACGTAAATTTGATTTAGCCACGAGCTTGGCTAATCCTTGACCTTTGATCAGATTTGTGGGCTTGATATGAAGGTCATAATATAACATTGCTGCTAACCACTTCCCTCTTCTTCCTTCTGGATCAATCTGCATAAGAACATCCTTCACTACTGAATTGGGGACATAGGCTAGAATAGGTGAATGAAGGATATATACTCAGAAATCCTTCAATGCCTTTGCCAGGGCCAAGGCTTGCTTCTCAATTATGTTATATCTAAGCATTCCATCCTTGATGGTATGGCTAAAAAATTCAATGAGTTTCTCAGTATTATCCGTCTTTTGCATGCTGGTGATTTCTCGAAGATGCTCAACAAGGTTTGGAATAAATGTTCTTAATAAGTTCATCTTACCATTGGAATGTTGAATCTCTTTCTTTCTGCGTCGAAAATCAATTTGTTGAATAGCATCAATCTGAGAATTATCAATTGGGATACCATATTTTGAGAAGATATGACTGAGAAGCTTTCCCTCCTCCATGGAAAAAATACTCTTTTTGGGATTATTGAAATCCAAAATTTCCTTCATTTATGAAATACAATTCGCCAATGATACAAATGATCATCACCGGAACGAGAAAAAAATGTCAAATCATCAAGATTCCCAGCTAATAAAAAATCCTTTTCATTTGCGAAGGCTATGTCCATTGCTCGCTGAAAGGTTTCCCCTGTATTTTTGAGCTTGAATGGAATTTTAGCATACTTGAATGTGCCCCAAGTTGTCATGAAATAAATCTTCTATTTATAATCCTTATGCACTAAAATATGATTATAACCCGAATATCCATCAAAAAGTGACATTCGGGAAGCCCCAACCACTCTCTGTAGGATATGCTCCATCTTCGAAAGGGGATAATTATCCTTTAGAGATACCTTACTTAAGTTTCGAAAATCAATACAAAGTCAGATTTCTCTAGTTTTCTTCCTTAACTGGACAAAATTTGACATCCAATTAGAAAATATGATGGGAATAATGATACCAACTTTGAAAACAATGTTTACCTCTTTTTATATCGGCGAAAACAACCTTGGGTTGATTCTTCTCAACTTTTTTCTAAAGGGCTTTTGGTTAGGCTTGACCGGAATTGTATGGTGAATGATATTCTTATCATAAAATTTCAAGTCTACATAGTCCCAAGAAAATACATCAAAAATTCAGACAACAAAGCAATGTATTTTTCTTTTACCTCTTGAGATAAGGACTTGGACAACTTTACCATCTTCGGATTTTCTGCTATTTTGATGTTCACATCGACAACAAATTTCTCAGGAGGAACCATAGTCTGCTTCCCAGAAACATCATCCCGATCAAACAATTCTTCCAAAGGTATATGACCTCTTGGAATATTCTTATCCTTCAACTGTAATAGATCAACCGAAGTGGCTTTGATGACTTGATCATCTTTGTTATAAACTTCATCAATAAAGGAATTCTAAAATTCACCTTCATTTTGCAAAAAATTGTTTACCTGTTTTTCATCCCAAAACACTTTCCAATATCGCAAGTTGTCAGGGATATTTATTCAATGTTTGACAAGAATTTAAAATTTCTTATTAGAACATATGGGAATTTTGAAATTACTTGATGATATAGCAAGAAAATATGCCATACGATTATAACTTATCGGTACTACTGACAATCTATATTCAGGAAACATCTTTAGGATATTCGATACAACATTTCTATATGTTCACATTCATGTATGATTGGCCTCGTATTCCCTTTTACCTATTTAATCACAAGCTCAGAGTCACCATAAACAAAAATTCTTTTTGCACCCAAATTTTTCAGCATTTTGAGGCTAGTGATCAAGGCCTCGTACTCAGCCTCATTATTAGAAAAATAAAAATCCTACTTATATGAACACAATCTTACAAGTTTTGGAACTTTACCTGGCTAATGAAGTGGAATATGGACCCAAATTGCAATGTCTGCCCCATGTTTCCCTAAGGCACCATCGAAATCCATGGTCCAAAGACCAATCTCATCCGCGAGATGTTGGAATTTTTCTTTCTATTTTGTTTCATATTTTAAAGCCACTTCATCAATCTGTTCTGAACCTTTTTCTGACTTATATGATGACTACTCTTAAGAACTAGGTTGATTTCCTTTTTTCTCATCTAAAACTACTCAGACACTATTGGAAATTTATGGAATTTCTTCTACTTCTATGAGCTGACTATCTACATCATACAAACCACTATCATTAAAAAAAAAAATTGATTCAAGATCTGTATTTACATCATTAATATGATGATTGTTTGGTTTCTATTTGTTGGTAATCATATATTTAACCCTTGTTTCCCAGTACAACTTCATCAATTTTCCGAAAACTAGGATGGTGGCATCAAATAAATCCAGTTGCAAAGTACCTCTTAACTTCGCTCCCCAAGATCTTAACAGTAACCATGGAAAATTTTAGGGGCTAATATTCACAAGTGTGCTAATTTTTTATGTTATTTCCAAAAAAATATTCCCTAATTTCTATTTTTCCTAAAAATGATTTGCTCAAATTTTATAGTATAAAACTATTTTAATTTAAAAACCGCCAAAATTTTATATAGAAACTATATAAAATTATTACATTTTAATATTTTTACAAAATTATCATCAATCATTTTACATGTTTCATATTATGGATTGGTGAGATTCACCAAGTTTTCTAAGATTTAAGATAAATTTCCATCCTTAAAATTTCCTCTGACAGTAACATACCAAACCGTGGCGGTATATCAGCTACCATTACATCCATCAAGGCATTCCTTGCTGGGATTTGTTCAAGGGAAACTACCAAATACTTTTTGAGACCAAGACAACGTACTCTAGAGGAATGAAAGGAATATAGATCATGATAAGGCTGAGGTATATCTAAGCCAAATTTATCGATAATGGCCTTCGACATCAGGTTATCAGAAGCTCTAGAGTCAAGAATGGCATTATGAAGGATACATTGATGAATTATCAGACTCAAATAGAATGGGGGAACCTCCTAATACTCTAATTAACCATCTATGGCTGGACCAAAAATAAGCTCAGTTTGGTAATATTCAATATTTACCATATCAGACAGAGGATCTGCTTTCAACATTTTTGCCACGTGAGATTTATAGTGGTTGTTTTTTACAAGCTCAGTTAAAGAGATATATACTTTTAAATTTGAGATTTCATTCTCTAAGCTAAAAAAATTGGACTGATTATGTACCTCTTTAATGGTGATGTCTCTTTTGTCAGGTTGATCCTTGGTTGTAGTTTCCTTCTTCTAAATTTATTTTTCCTTGTTTGGTGTGCTTGTAGATGGCTAATTGATCTTGCTCTGATTTTCAGCTGCATTCTCCTTTCCTTTGTTCTGATTACCTTGAGGATTTTTCTTTGGATGAGTATATTTTTATTGGGGTGCCCTTTTCTGAATAGGATTGATTGGAACATCTCTACTTCTTAATGAATATTTCCTATGTTGTGAGCTGAGTGCATTTAAATAACCCCGCTCATAATCATCAGACTCAACATCCAACTCAGGATCATTAGGAAGTATGTAATATTCATATTTTTTAGGTCCCTATATGACTAGTGTAGTCCCTTATTGTTGTTAGTGTATCCTCCTTTTTTCTACTGTTGTACCCCTGTAACCCCAATATTGTTATTATTGTTCCCTTGTATTATTATTGTTAGGCCGGCTAGGATTATATTGTGACCCCATGGACTCCTATATATAGAAGGAGGTTTTTTTATTTGTATCATCCAAGAAGTTTTCATTTATGTAATGTAAAGGAGGTTTCCCCCTCGAAGTGGCTATTTATAAGGCGTTGATCTCTCTTTTCTTCTATTTTGGAGTAGGTTTCATAACATTTAGTATCAGAGCTTTGGATTCTAGGGTTTCACTGCTCCAAATAGGCCATTGTGGAATTTTCGCTATAACGTTTTTTCTACGAATGTTCAAATGCTAAAATTTTCACATAGAGAAGCCAAAATCTTGAGGAATGTTGTGTAAAAATTTCATATCTTTGTTCGCAACATTTTCGGAGATCTGATCTGTTGAAGTTAAGGATTTTTCAGGCTCCCGAATTTCACCTAAGTAAGACATCATGGGATTTTTGCTATATTAGTGTTTCTACGAAGGCTTAGAGCTAAAAATTTTACAGATCGAAGCCAAAATCTTGAGGATCGTCACGTACAAATTTCAGAGCTTGGTTCACAACATTTTCAGAGTTATAATTTATGGAAGTTATGGATTTTTCAAGCTCCCAAATTTCATCTTAAATAGGTGACCATGGGAAAATAGCCATAACTCTCTCTCTAAGCATCGCATTGGAATTCAAAACGTGGTTGCAAGTATACAGACTGTAGTTTCTTATGTATAAATTTTAAAAGCCGAAGGAAGAAAAAGTGACACATGGCAAGTTGTACAAGTTTTCTCTACTGAACCAATCCATAATTAGGTCATTGTGGGATATTGTGCATAACCTTGCCTTGAAAAATCCAAATCAGGTCAAACCTGTGGAATTTGAAAGAAGATTCAGATGGATAATAGAAGCCCAAATTTCACATATTTAAGATCCTAAATCATAGATATAATTCAGTTTCAATATCAAAATCCTCAAAAGTAAGAAAAAGGTGTGAATTTGTTTTCCGAATTGCATAAGCCTTATTTGAAGAATCAATTTGAATTGATTCCAAGGGCATATTGTACAATAGAAATCAATATTGGGTTCTAAAATGCCCCCTAAAAAAAATTCAACACCCATTAAGCCTTCAAAAGGCTCTACTATGAATCATGAAGATGAAGAAGTGCAATATGACATATAAAAATTACATGAGAAAGTGCACCAAATTTATCTCTCGCAAAGAGCAACAAAAAATGAAATGGAAGCTTTGAAGAAAGGCGTGGAAGCTAAGATGGATGGTTTGAAGAAAGGTGTGGAAGCTAAGATGGACAGTTTAGAGAATGGAATGGAAGCTAATATGGATGGCATGGAAGCTAATATGGACGACATGGAAGCTAAGATTGTTGAAAAAATGGAAAACATGAAGAATGATCTAAAAGAAGACATGGCAGGTTTGACAAAGTTGATACAAGAAATGTTTCCTAATGGCGGAAAGATAGTAGAGGAAACTCATGATGAGAAAAAAGTAAATATTAATCATGATTTCATAGACTCTAATGTTGGATGGAAGACCACCATATTTCAAAGATCGATATGAAGAATTTTGAGGGCAAGGATCCTGTAACATGGATACTACAAATGGAGCAATATTTTGATCTCAATAATGTGCAAAACACAAAAAAGATGTGCATTGCAACTTTATATTTAGAACAAAATACATTTGTATGGTATTGTTGTCTTTCCTCCCATAAAAAAATTATCTCTTGGTCAATTTTTATGGAGGAAATGATAGCACATTATGAGGATACAAAGAGCAACACTTTTTTTATGCAATTGATAAATCTCAAATAAAAGGGTTTAGTGGTGGAGCACATTGAGGATTTCCAAAAATTGAATATAAGCGTAACTGATATTCTAGAGGAACACATAATTGATGTCTTCATAGAGACTTTAAAGGATAACATCGAACATGAGGTTCACATTTGGGAACCTGATTCAATGGAGAAGGCATTCAGGTTGGCAAGAAAAATTGAAGGTAAAATTATCATGACAGGGAAGCCTACCATTAACATCTATAAATATGGGAGTCTTGCTACTCATATAATTCCACAACCTACAAGGTTGACACCACAAAAAATGGAAGAAAAAAGAGAAAAATGTATTTTCTACAGTTGTGATAGCAAATACACTAGAGGTCATAAGTGTGCTGAGAAGAAGTTATTTTACATAGATTGTGAAGAGGAGGAAGAAAATTAACAAGAAAATTTAGAATAAGAGGATATACACTAGGAACCAACCCTAGAAGAAGAAGAAATGAGTCCGACCATATCATGTAATTCATTGGAAGGAATTACCACTCCTCAAACTCTCAAGATAGAAGGACATATCAAGAAGAAAAGGGTAATAATGTTGATTTATTCGAGTAGTACCCATAATTTTATTCATTGTAAGGTAGCCAAGGAATTAAATTGTTTCCTATACCCAGCACCAGAATTTCAAGTGATGGTTCCAAATGTAGGAACTATAAATTTCTCTAGAAAATGTCATAATATCAAGATAACCCTGGGGGAATATGTATTTAATAGTCCAATGCTTTCCATTCCAATGGCAGGTGTTGATGTTGTACTAAGAGTACAATGGTTACAATCTTTGGTGACAATAGCTTCTAATTTTTAAGAACTTTACTTGAAATTTTTTTCAGAAGGAAAGGAAGTCGAATTATGGGGTATCACAGGGAAGACGAGAAATATAATAAGCTCTAATGTCATGAAAATTTTTCTGAAGAAAGAAAAATGAGGCGTAATTGCACAATTATTCTCACTAGAAGTTCCGACATCAAAATCATTTATTTCTCAAGATCTCCAAAAACTCTTGGACAAGCATTCCAAGGTGTTTGAAACTCCCAAAGGAGTCCCACCTATTCATGATCATGATCATGCAATTCATTTGATTCCAGGAATTGTTCCTCCAAACGTCAAGCCTTATAGATATCCTTATGTCCAAAAGAGAAAAATTGAACGTATGATTCCGAAAATGTTAGGTGCAGGTATAATTCAACCTAATCAAAGTTATTTCTCTACTTCAGTAGTATTGGTGCACAAGAAGTATGGACCATAGTGCATGTGCCTAGATTATAGGGAGCTCAATGAGCTCACTATTAAAGATAAATTTCCCATTCCTATGATTGATTAATTACATGGAAAAATTTATTTTACCATGTTGGAACTTCATTCAGGATATCATAAAATTAGAATGAAGACTAAAGATATTCTGAAAACAAGATTTCAAACTCATGAAGGTCATTATGAATTTTTGGTCATGCCTTTTAGCCTTACCAATGCACCTTCTACATTTCAAGGGTTGATGAATTCCATTTTCAAACCCTTAGAAAATTCGTGTTAGTATTTTTTGATAATATAGTAATCTACAGCAGGTCTTGGAAGGATCATGTTCAACATGTTGACAGGGTGCTCAAACTATCGGAGGAGAAATAATTATATGCAAAAACATCCAAATTTTTTTTTGGAGTACAAGAGGTGGAATATCTGGGTCATATTGTATGTCACGAGGGTGTTAAGGTAGACCCTAACAAAATTAAATCCATTAAGTAATGGAAAGTCCCCACAACCATAAAGCAGTTGCGAGGATTTCTCGGGTTAACATTATATTATCACAATTTTGTTAAGAATTATGGGAGAATAGAAGCACCTCTAACAACATTATTGAATAAAGTTTCATTTTCATGGACTCCTAAAGAAACTAAGGCCTTTGAAAATCTTAAAGAGGAAATGTGGCTAGCAGTGGTCTTCGCTACACCACACTTAAAAAAAAACTTTATTGTGGAATGTGATGCCCCGGGAAATGGAATTGGTGTTGTTTTAATGCAAGAAGGAATACCCATTTCTTTTGAAAGTCATCCAATCAAAGGAAGGTATTTATAGAAAAATATTTATGGGAAGGAAATGTTAGCAATACTACATGCACTAAATAAATGGTGACCTTACCTAATGGGAAGGCACTTCAAGGTAAAAATTGATCATGATAGTATTAAAAATTTTTTGGAACAAAGACTATATTCAGAAGATCAATGAAAATGGGCCACAAAGATGTTGGGTTATGAATTTGAAATCATCTACAAAAAAGGGAAGCTAAATGTTGTTGCAGATGCACTCTCAAGAAAAAATGAAGAGGTGGAAGCATTTCTTTGTGCCATTTCTATTATCCAACCAGATTGGATAATCAGAGCAAGGGATGAATGATGGAAGGATGAAGAAGTGTAGACACTCATTCAAAAGTTGAAGCAAGATCATAGTACATCTGATACATTTAGTTGGAAAAATGATTCGTTATGGTACAAAGATCGCTTATATATTTTTAAGAATTCCCAACTAAAACAAAATATTCTTTTGGAATTGCACACTTCTACTTTAGGAGGACACTCAGGATTTTTAAAAACATACCACAGGGTGAAGAAATTATTTTCTGGGATGGCCTTAAATCTGATATTCAAAAGTTTGTGGTGGAATTTTTTGTTTTCCAGCAAAATAAAGTTGAGAAAATTAAGACCTTGGGTCTTCTACAACCTTTATCCATTCCAAGTCAACGTTGGGAGGATATTTCAATGGATTTTATCACAGGTTTACCTAATTCTGAAGGAAAGAGTGTCATCATAGTGGTATTTGATAGACTTACCATGTATGCATTATGTCATCCATTTAAAGAAATTACAGTTGCTACTAAATTTATGGAAAAAATTCAAAATATACTTGGAAACCCAAATATTATTGTAAGCGACAAAGATCTCATTTTTATTGGAAATTTTTGGACAGAATTATTTTCTTGTCTGGGTACTCAACTAGCTCATATATCAACTTATCATCCTTAATCCGATGGTCAAACTGCGATAGGGAATAAATGTTTAGAAGGATATCTTTTTTGTTCTATATTTGAGAAACAAACACAAAGGGTCAAGTGGTCACCTCTTGTTGAATGGTGGTATAACACTTCCTTCCATACTGCATCTAAAATGACCCCATTTATGGCACTTTGTGGATATCATCCATCATCCATCACATCATCCTTAAGAGAAAATTATAAGGTTCAAGAAATGGAATATCACGTTAAGCATCAACAAGAAGTTATCAAACTCTTAAAGGATAACCTAAATCTAGCACAAAATCAAATGAAACAATAGGCAGATCAACATCGCAGCGAGAGAATTTTCAATGTAGGAGACTGTGTAATTTTACGGCTACAACCATACAAAAAAATGTCCCTCAAGCAAGCTAAGAAGGATAATAAATTATTTCCAAAGTACTATGGTCCTTACAAGGTGCTGCAAAATATTGGTACTATGGCATACAAATTGGAGCTTCCTGCTTCATCACAAGTGCATCCATTTTTCCATGTTTCATGCTTAAAGAAGGATATAGTTGAAAAACTTCTACTTCAAAAAATATTGCTGGAACTTGATGAGGAACAAAAAATCGTATTGGAGCTTGAAGAAGTCACAGAAACAAGAACTCGATAGCTACGAAATCGATTTTAGAGCATCTCATCAAGTGGAAGAACTTACCCACTGAATATTGTACATGGGAGGATGGGAATTTTATATAGAAGCACCCAGAGCTATTCAAGTGTTTAGGACAACACCTTTTTGAAGGAGACAGACACGTTAGGTCCCTATATTAGTAATGTATTCCCTTATTTTTGTTAGTGTAGCCCCCTTATTTTTATTTTTGTACCCCTATAACCCCAATATTGTTATTATTGTGCCCTTAAATTATTATTGTTAGGTCGGCTAGGATTATATTGTGATCCCATGGAATCCTATATATAGAAGGAGGCTTTTTCATTTGTATCATCCAAGAAGTATTCATGTATGTAATGTAAAGGAGGTTTCCCCCTTGATGTGGATTATTTCTAAGGCGTTGATCTCTCTTTTCTTCTATTTTTGGAGTTGGTTTCATAACAATATTTAGGAAAATCTATTTTCTCAACACATTCTTCATCCTCCTTCAAGAATATAGGCTGGACATCTGCTGTAAAGAAATTATTTTCGTCTACAATATCATCTTCTTCTTCAACCCCTTTAGCATAATCTTGCCACAAATGTCTCTTAATATGTCAATGTGGTGGATCCTCAGGAGCCATTTTTTCTCTTTGGTTGATCCTAAACTGAGGCTTCTACTACTATCCTCTAAAATTAGGATTTCTAACATGTTCTTCTGGTTGTCTTTCTATGATGGAAATTATGTCAACCATTCTTTCCATTGTCCTAATCAAAGTATCCAATTTTACCTCAGAAGATGAGGATGTTTCTTCTTCAATTGTTATCTTTCTCTCACCCTTTGTCTTTGAATTTTTAGTTGACAAGTTTTCTTCCACAATGAATACATTCCTTTTCATATATTCTAGTGTTGCAGGACTTCTCTCTCAGAGCTGGTATGCCATATCCAGATCAAAGGCATCTGGATATTGTAAGAGAGCCAAACCTCGGTGACGTTTGATCTCATTTGGAATTGAGTTGTACACTCGATTGAAATGAGCAGTGAAATCTTGAACTAGTTCATTTGGATTCCTCTTCAAGTTTTCATACTAAAAATAAACTACAATGGATTCTTCTTTACTTCCCATCGGGCTATGAAACCATCAGTAAGTTGTTCCAGGTTTCCTATACAATGGGATATTAAATATCTGAACCAAGTTTTAACATCTCTGGAAAATATTTAGGAAATGAATCTTATCTTGGAATCATTAAAATCTATATCTTCCAAGTCTATGAAATCATTGACTTTGAATAAGTGTTGTTTTGCACTAATTTCAAAATTCTCATCAAAGAGATGGAGTCTTTGGCCATAACCTTGTGCCAAGGGTGCAAGTTGAGAAGGTAGGACTAGGGGTGAAAATCTTTCCATGATTCCCGTTGAATTTGGTGTAGGAGTTACAATGAGAGGGGTAGGCTGAGAAGGTAATGGAGTAGAAGGGATGGAAGAGGAGGCAACAACTGATTGGGATTGTGTCAGAATGATGGATTTTCTAGATGTGTATTGAGGTTGATTAGCTAAATTTTCAAGCCTGTCAAATTGACTCGAGAATTTTCTATCAAAGTCTAATTTAGATTTAGATTCTTCGAAAATTAAACTATCTTCATGTTTCAAGGAATTAAAAACTACCTCAGATAATTATTTTACTTCAGATAGTCTTAATGCGCCAAATAATATCTCAAAAAATGAGGTTTTAGACTTTGATCGAAATAAAGACAACTCAAACTTCAAATCAAAAGGTATGTCTTCAAGAGACAAAACTTTTACAGGTAATCAAGAAGATCTTACCAATGGAGAAGGATTCGATTGAAACTTTGAGTGTTGGGATCTATTATTCCAAAGAATTTTCTCTAGATCTTCAACTGGAGAAGCTGGATGAGGATCTGGATTCAATCCAGTGTATCTTCTCGAAGCCAGAGTGTTCTCTCTTTCTACAACTTAGTTCTTTAAAACTTTCAGATCAGCCTTCAAGAAGATTAAGGCCTATCACCCACAGACCTATAATTCGATTAACTTATGGTACAACAAGGGAATATCTGTAACTTCATTCCCTAGTATGGCTGTGAAGATGTTATCACTCCACTATATCTCTGAAGGCTGAGAAGGAGACCAACACCAGTAACCAAAGACCGTTTTGACCTTGTAGCTAGCCCTACTAGGCTGAGAGGGATCTATTAATGAAATTCACAACCAATTTGACTGGATCATGGAGATTTTAGGCTAGATATGCAGATTAGGGTTTGATTTTATTTAATTTTGTGCTGGATGGTGTATTAGGTCTAGGAAAAACTAGGAGAGGGCTCTTAAAATCAGATTTACAGAGATGTAGTGGGGAAAGATAGGAACACACTTCAACACTTTAAAGGTATATGTGGAATATGGTAGATCTGTAGGGCTTCAAAATGAGAATTCATATCATGAATTCACTTATATCAGAAGAAAATTAACATAAATGTGAAAGATCCTCCAAAACATAGCATTCAATCAATGAATTATGCTTATAAAAACTTAGAAATCGATCACATAAGACATGGAAATGAAGATGGAAGGTACAATATAGTCAAACATGTGGTAATAGAGGAAGAAACACTAATAAAACACATGTCGCATGAATTCCACCAAAATAGCTGCAAATTTTGTCTTTTAGTTCCTACCAAAATCACAGAATACACTAGTATTCCAAAGCTAAATTCCACAACATCCAACCTTTGGAAATGATTACAAACTATATCTTATAGGAAAATACATCATAGGATAGCTCATCAGGTCAAAAATCCTATTCAAAGCTCATTATAAATTTCGTTGATGAGTCCTCACCTAAAGAATAGGATAGTTGAAATAGTTTCCAAGATTTTAGACAAAGTTTAGGAGCTCTTTATCTCCTCATTAATTACAAATTTCCTCATATAGTGAGGGAAAAATTAACTAAAAAAATTCAAATAAAATAAATTGATTATAAGACATAAGATTTGATATCATTTAGTGCATGAAAATTCCTCTAGACTAGATGGGTCATACAAAGAGAAAAAAGGGTTGCACCAGAATGCAGAAAAGTCGCACCAAAATGCACCAAAACAGGAATTAAGTAGAAAGGTCACGAAAGGGTCATGCCAGATGAGAGTTGATTTTTGTTGACTTTCAGGTGTCAAAATTGAATTATGAAATCTTGGTCAAGTATACACACGTGTCTTATTTCCAATGAGCAATAAAAATCTAAAAAATACCCACAGGAAAGCCTCCAAAACCTGATTTGTCTAACCTCACTCAAAAAGGCCACACGAGTCCAGATTTAGTGCCAGGAGCATGAAAATTTTGAGGTTTTTTGTATTTTTATTCAAAATTAGAAGTTTTCATGGAAAACCCATTTTAGATTTAGCATGTGAACATCATTATCTATCCATGCATGTAGACAAGAGCTCATTTGTATGCCTAGGGAAAAAGGGTCGCACCTCGGCGTGACCTTTTCGTGTGTCATTTTCAGCAAAATTTCAAAATTCATTCCTTAACTTCTCTCGATGATAAGATAAACATCGAAGGATTTTTTAGCCATCAATTTCACTCCTTTACCTCTTTTTGTTCACTCCCTTTGCTTGTCTTGGACTTCTTGCAATTTTCTTTCCATTTCTCAATTTTTACTTGTGCAAGTTGATTTCTGGTTTGATATTAGGAAACCATGTGTTTGTTAATATTATTGTCCCTGTTTTCATTTTGAAAGATATTTTATAGGTCAATGTTGACCTTTTCAAGCCAAAATTCATTGTCCTCACTGATATCTTTCATCATCCTCTCCTCAAAACTGAGTTGGTCATATGTAGGGTTTTTTTATTTGTTTTTCTGTAATTCCTTCTTCAGAACCATAGTTCTTGGTTTCTTCCTCTTCACTTTGTGTTCAATTTCATCAGGTTTAGCCATTATTTTTTCCCTTTCTTTTTTATTTTCCTCAAACAACCTCTTCTCCAAAATCAATTAATTTTTCTTCAATTGATTGTTTTCTTGCTCAAGAAATGAGATGAGAGATTGAGCCCTTACTAGGTTATCATGGATCTCTTTGATCTGAGAATCCTTGTATTTTATTTCCCTCTGCAAGTTTTCCTGGTCATCATGATCATCCAGGTAAAAAAAATCAAAATAATTTTCATCTGCATCATGCATGGAAGTCTCATTCAAATTTCATGGTGATCCCTGTAGTTGAATAGGCTTGGCCCATTCCTCTTTCTTAGGAGAGAAAACAACCCTCATTTCTCTATTATAGGTGATATTAACCTCAGGCATAGGCCTCTTTGATATATCAACCTATTTTCTTGATGATCCAAGCTCCATTGGCTATGTAGACAATGACCCTGATGGTGTTCTTTTGCTAGGAGAAATAATGGGACTAATACTAGGAGTAGTGTTTAGTTTAACCATGAAGATCTGCTAAGTGATTTTCCTAGTTGAAACCTGATGCATAGCCAAAATCTTGATTAGGCTATGATGAAACAGATTGGTGATATGAGTTTATCCACCAGTCTTAACCTTTTCAGTCATCTTCACAACACTTCTAAACAATAACTTGGATGAATTAAGTTCCTTTGTGGAGGTGAAGTGCCTAAGAAACCTAACATGATACTTGTATAATCTTGAAAACCTCCCTTCACATGTAAAATATTTCATAATGATTTTCATTAAAGGGGAATACTTGTCACGAAGAAAAATTAAAGGAATAAAATTCTCAGGAGCATATCTGATGTTAGGTTTTAGAAACATTTTGTAATAATCAAGCTGTAATTCCATACCCTTAAACCAATTTTCACCTTGATTTCAACTACTTGTGGCTGAAGAAATGATGTCTGCTGAAACACTGAACTCAATGTAGAAATTTGAATAATAGATAACTTATTCATCAAGATTATCCTGATCACACACTATTTGAGCTTCATGCATAATACATAACCTCTTCTACTATTGATCATCAATTTGCAGAAATTAAACAATCGCATGCGCACATTAAAACCGTAAAGAATCACACACATAAACACAGTATTTACGGGAAAGCTTAAAGCTGAAAACCCCCAACTATATGTATATTATAATGATAGATAACATGTAACAATCATATTACAAACTCCTCACAAGCTCTCAGCACTATCTCCAATTGTTACACACAAAACAAGCTCAGATCATACATATCACATGCTCCAATCTGCTCCACCTGTCTGCCTGCCTCTACTGTGCAATCCAGTATGGAAAAGCATGAGATCCAAGCTCGAATCCCACCAAAATGTACTTTGCAGTCCTCGCTGGCAATCTCAGTCAATGTGTGTGCAAATCTCATGCACCAGTATAGTCACAACTGATAGTCACACTGCTCTTTCACCTAACCTCTCCACTAGTCTCCACTGAACTATCCATGCACTTGAGTTAACTGATGTATTATTTAGTTGATTTATGAGTTAATAATTAGTGAAATAATTTATAATTAATTCACACCACTCATCACTAGTGTATTAATCAGTTATACTAATCACAACTAGTTCAACTAAGTAAAACTGAACACAACTCCATTAACTCCTCAATCAACTCCACCAAAATCAATCACCTGACTTCTAACTGAAGTCCATCATGCAATAGCTCAACCAAACCCTAGGAATAGCGTAATTCCTTCTATCAGCTGCATGTGCCACATCCGTAGCTCAAATTGAAGTGCTCCAAGAGGATAAGATAATGTTTATAGTCCAAATATTATTAAGAGCTAATAATGTTCGACATATCTATTTTTAGACTGGCAATCTAAAAATAGATTCCGCCTAGTATGTCTAAAAATAGAAGTCCATATATTTTTCCTAACTTGACCAACCATCCACAAATAGTATCGTGCAACTCATAGAACATGATCCATATGTCTAAAAATAGACATAGTGTAAAAATAGACTTTGCATAAAAAATACCCTGCGGGCCCACTTAGTGAAGGCGACTTCTTTCCACTAAGCTCCATCATCTTGTTGCATTCTCAACACTCCCTCTCAACAATATATGGATTATCTTCAACCCTTATCCTGCCTCTGTGGTATTCGAATTTTCTCCTGGTGAGCGCCTTCGTCAAGATATCAGCATCCTGATCCTCCGTGGGAATGTATGAAAGTAAAATGATTCTCTGCTGCTCACAATCTCTGATATGATGATACCGGATCTCAATATGTTTGGATCTATCATGAAATACTGGATTAGCTGAGATTTTGATGCAACTCTGGTTATCATAATAAATCACAGTAGGCTCCAAGTGTGAACCGAACAATCCAACCAGGATCTTCCTCATTGATATAGCCTCGCATGCAGCCAAACTCGCTGCCATATACTTGGCCTCCGCTGAAATGAGTGCCATGGATCTATGCTTCCTGCTATACCAAGAAAATGCTGCCGACCCGATACTAAAAATCCCTCCATATGTGCTCTTTCTGTTCGTTGGGCTCCCTGCCCAATCTGCATCTGTGAAGCCACACAACTTCACCTCATCCAACTGTCTGTACCACAATCCATATCCCGATGTGCCTCTAAGATAACGCAATAGATGCTTTCCTGCCTTCCAGAAGAGCTTGGTAGGCTTAACCATAGCTTGTGAAATCTGGTTAACTGCATAGCATATATCGGGTCGTGTATTGACCAGATACATAAGCGATGCCACCAACTGTCGATAAATAGTGGCATCCACTACCTCTGCCAAAGTAGCAATCTCCTTCCTCCAACCACCAAGAAGAGGAGTATCAACAGGCTTGCAGCCATGCATGTTGAACTTATCCAGTATCTCCCAAGCATACTTACCCTGAGAAACAAATAGTCCATCACTGCACTGCCAAATTTCCAATCCCAAGAAATAATGAAGGAGGCCCAAGTCCTTCATCTCAAACTCTCTTGCAAGATCCTCCTTGCATGAAAGTATCAATAGCTCATCACCTGTCAAAATCAAATCATCTACATAAAGTACAATGATCAGAAACTTACCATCCACCACAATCTGGTATAGGTTAGGATCCGCCTCACTCTTGGAGAATCCAAGTCCAGTGAAATAACTGTCTATCCGGGTGTACCAAGCACGAGGTGCTTGTTTCAACCCATACAACGCTCTCTTGAGCCTGCACACATGCGACTCGCTGCTGAAGATCTCGAAACCTTTGGGCTACTCTATGTACACATCCTCCTCAATCACTCCGTTGAGGAACACAGTCTTCACATCCATCTGATGAATGTGCCACCCCATCTGCGCTAAGAGAGCTAGGATCATCTGTATGAAAGAATACCTTATGACAGGTGCAAAGGTCTCCTCATAATCGATCCCCTCTATCTGTGAAAAGCCTTGGGCAACAAATCTTGCCTTGTACTTCTCCACACTCCCGTCAGCTACCTGCTTCACTTTGTAGATCCATCTCGAACCCACCACTGATTTCCCCTTCAGCCTCGGGACAATCTTCCATGCACTGCTTCTGACAATCGAATCATACTCTTCCACCATGGCATCTACCCATGTGAGGTCCTCCACAGCTTCCTCGAAAGAGGATGGCTCTATCATGATACACTTGCTCACAAGAGCCATGTATCTAGTATACCGGTCCAGTGACTGTCTCTGTCTGTGCTGTGATGTAGGTGGTCCTACAACCTTCTCTGCATCTTGAGCCAGTCGCTCAGCTTTTGTAGTGTGCTTCCGCCCTCTGATGGTTGGCACTTCATGAGTGGTCTCTTCCACTCCATGAACCTCCTCTTGTGGCTGATCCACATCCTGAGGCTCATCCTTAGGAAATAATAGCTCCTCCTCTGCATGCAAGTGTGGCTCCCTCTCAAGCGAACACTTCATGGATTTCTCCTCCTGAAATTTGATATCCCATCGCACAACAGTCTTGCGACTGTCTGGAAAGTACACACGATAGTTGTGGGGCATATCAGTGTACCCCACAAATATCCCAACCTCTGTGGTCGGCTCCAGCTTCTTCTTGGCATCCTTCGTCACATGAATGTAAACAGGTGAACCAAAAATCCTCAAATGGGAAATATCAGGCCTCTTACCAGAAAACGCCTCCTCGGGTGTACTCATGCCAAGTATCTTGTGAGGACAACGGTTCTGCACATATACTGTAGTATTTCATGCCTCCACCCACAAGTGAATGGGTAGGTTCTGATCATGTAACATCGCCCGTGCAGCACCCACGATCATTCTGTTCTTCCGATCAGCAACCCCGTTCTGCTGTGGGTTATGAGGTGCTATGAGCTCTCTTCGAATTCCTTCTGTGCTACAAAAGTCCTTGAATTCGGAAGAGATCAATTCACCACCATTGTCTCTCCTAAGAGCCTTCACCTGCTTCCCCGATTCTTTCTCAACCAGCGCCTTGAACTCACAGAACTTTGAGTATGTCTCGCTCTTCTTCTGCATGAAGAAGATCCATCACTTACGAGAAAAATCATCAACAAATATCACATATTACCTGTGCTTTACTGTCGAAGCTACTGATAAAGGTCCACACACGTCTCTGTTAATTCTCTCAAGGATCGTCGTGGCGCGACTATCCTTCTCGTAAAAGGTGGCTTTCACAAATTTTCCCAAGGTACACCCCTTGCACTGATCTGAATGTGCAAGAGTGCCTTTAGGAAGCCCAGTATAAATATGCTGCAGTATCTTCAAAGCTCCATGGTGAACGTGGCCCAATCTCCGATGCCACAGCTCGCCATCATCTCGGCTCACCACTCCTTCTTCGTTGCCTGCCATTGCTACGCAGCCATCTACCTGCAATTGGTAAAGGTTCTTAACTCTAACCCCTATCCTACGGGTCTCACCAGTTGCCTTACTGCGCAGGAAACCCTTTCCCTTGGTAAAGACAACATCATATCCCTTGTCTTCTAACATCACCACAGAGATAAGATTCTTCTTCAATCTTGGAACATGCATCACTTACTTCAATATGAAGGGTTTACCAGAATCCCTCTCAAAGGAAATGGTACAGATACGAGTCGCATAGTATCTACCATCATCTCCCATCTCGATGTGCACTCCAAGATATTTCTCATCCAGATCAGTAAACAAATCTCGATATCCTGACATGTGAAAAGACGCACCACTGTCCAGAAACCACACTGATCCCGCCACACTTGAGACCAAGCATGCGATCAGTGAAAAATCCAGCTCAAACTGTGAGGCTAAGGCCTCTCTAGCTACAGATCCAACAGCCTGCTTATTTTTCTTCTTCTGCGGACAATTTGTGGCATAATGTCCGTGTTGGTGACAGTGAAAGCACTTCACCTTGGACATGTCCTGCTTCTTGCCTTTCACACCAGACTGAGAAGCCTTCTTGCTCTTCCCCTTCTTTGCTTTAGTAGCCAAAGTGAAATTCTCTTCATCAAATGCCTTTGATGAAGATCCATCCCTGGTACTCCGCCTTATCTCCTCTTGCACAAGATCCGACCAAAGTCGCTCCCATCCCGGTAATTTCTCTTGACCATTGACAGAGTCATGATAGGAATGCCAACTCTTCGGAAGCGCAAGGAGAGCCAAGCTCACCAGGTCCTCATCATATACAGTCACCCCCACACTTCCCAGCTCATCCCTGCATTGGGTGAACTTCGTGAGGTACTTGGGCATACTGTCGCCTTTCTCCATCTTTATGTTTCTGAGTTTATCCTTGAGCGCCAACTTCCTCTGGTCGCTCTTTCTTTGGAATAAATCTGTCAAGGCTTTCCACACCAAGTATGGAGAATATTTACCATGTACGCTAGACACTATGTGATCCTTCACGCCCTCCAACAGAATCCTTCGACACTTTGCTGTCTTCTTTTGCCAAGCCTCAATTATAGCAGCATCACTAGAAGTAGGCTTTGGGACTTCAGCATCTATGAACTCCTTCAGCCCATTGTCATCTAACACTACCTCTATCCTATCCTTCCATGCAATATAATTTGAGCTGGCCTCAAGGGCATACTCCAATCGCAATCTGTTGAAATAAATCTCAACTTTGACACCAAGAAAACACTGCTGCAAATTCGAATTCCACCAGCACAAAACTCAACCACTTCAATGTTCTGCAATTGCTCCAATGATCAATACTGCTCTGATACCATGTAGAAATTTGAATAATAGATAACTTATTCACCGAGATTATCCTGATCACAAACTATTTGAGCTTCATGCATAATACATAACCTCTTCTACTATTGATCATCAATTTGTGGAAATTAAACAATCGCATGCGCACATTAAAACCATAAACAATCACACATATAAACACAATATTTATGGGAAATCTTAAAGCTGAAAACCCCCAACTATCTGTATATTGTAATGATAGAGAACATGTAACAATCATAGTACAAACTCCTCACAATCTCTCAGCACTATCTCCAATTTTTACACACAAAACAAGCTCAGATCATACATATCACATGCTCCAATCTGCTCCACCTATCTGCCTGCCTCTACTGCACAATCCAATATGGAAAAGCATGAGATCCAAGTTCGAATCCCACCAATATGTACTGCACAATCCTCATTGGCAATCTCAATCAATGTGTGTGAGAATCTCATGCACCAGTATAGCCACAACTGATAGTCACACTACTCTTTCACCTAACCTCTCCACTGGTCTCCATTGAACTGTCCATGCACTTGAGTTAACTGATGTATTCTTTAGTTGATTTATGATTTAATAATTAGTGAATTAATTTATAATTAATTCACACCACTCATCACTAGTGTATTAATCAGTTAGACTAATCACAACTAGTTCAACTAAGTAAAACTGAACACAACTCCATTAACTCCTCAATCAACCCCACTGAACTCAATCACCTGAGTTCTAACTGAAGTCCATCATGCAATAGCTCAACTGAACCCTAGGAATAGCGTAATTCCTTCTGTCAGCTGCATGTGCCACATCCATAGCTCAAACTGAAGTGCTCCAAGAGGATAAGATAATGTTTATAGTCCAAATATTATTAAGAGCTAATAATGTTCGACATATCTATTTTTAGACTGGCAATCTAAAAACAGATTCTGCCCAGTATGTCTCAAAATAGAAGTCCATCTATTTTTCCCAACTTGACCAACCATCCACAAATAGCATCCTGCAACTCATAGAACATGATCCATATGTCTAAAAATAGACTTTGCGCCAAAAATACCCTGCGGGACCACTTCGTGAAGGCGACTTCTTTCCACTAAGCTCCATCATCTTGTTGCATTCTCAACACTTAACAGCTGCTATGAAAACTCTGTCTCTCTGAAAATTATGGGCAAAGAGGCTAGTCAAAGGAACATGAGATACAACCTCTATGATCATCTCACTAAACTTCATACAACCAACATTTACAAAAAAAAAATTAACAAATGAAGAAGCATTGATTTCACTCAGACTGATTGGTTCAAATCTTGAATGGTGTGCTCCCTTTTTCACTTATTGTTTACTCTTTCTTTCACTCTTCATGAAATTTGTCGACTAGTAACACCATAGTCAAGTTTAGGGTTTGGATAATAGGCCACGATGGTTTTGAAAATAGAGGAAAGGTAGTGATGGTATGGAAGTGTCCTCAAGGTTCTGAGGAGACAAATTGGAGTATGAGATGGAATAATATGGTTAAATTTATTTCATGAGATGAAATGGTGTGGTAAGGAGTTTGTAAATTGTGTAGTGGAAACTTGGTAGAAGGCTACGGTTTAATGAAGTCAATGTTAAATCAGTAGTGAATGATAGGAACTGTGTAGGCTAGGGCTTCTATGGAGGATAAGTGATAATGTAGGTGAGTGAAGGCTAGGATTTCCTTTACTGAAACGATGGTGAATAAAATCAGCTGAAAAATTTGATGGAGAAAACCTTGAAAATAAACCACTTTATCTTTGATTAAATTGTTTGAAAATATGGTGTAGACGACCACTTACTATTTTTAGAAGCTTTATGGATCTTTGAAAAATATTCGGAGGCTAGAAATACTCAGAATTTCTCCCTAAAACTATGATGAATCTCTGCATTTCAAAACCCTGGTGACTCTACATAAAGGTTGCGAAAGGGTTGCACACGTAGAAATGATTTGAAAGGATCGTACCTGGTTAGAAAGATCGTGCATGACAGATGGGTCACAGAAGGGTCGCACCTCTTTGAAACTATAGAAAAAATCATCATTTTTTTTTAAATTTTTCCTTCTCTTGATTTCCACAATGATGCAAAGGAGATCTAAAGACATGAAGAGTAAAATTATTCTACTTTATCTCCTCTATATGCCTTTATATTTTGATTTTGATGTCTTAGTAATTAATGAAGTAGGATGGTCCACCTCACCAATTTACCTTTGAAATTTTGGAACCTTAGAAACATATAAAAGCATAAATTACATTTGAAATCAAAAATTTTTGAAGATACTTTCCTATTACCACTCCTCCAGTTGCGGGATTTTATGCATGAAATGGCGGTTTTATGACCTTGAAACCATAATGACCTAATGAAGACTCTTAATTGAATGGAATCATGATGGATATGACTAAAATGATGATTCAAACATCATAATGACGATACACTAAGCTTATTTGATGACATGAACCAACAATTTAAATTTTGGGAAGAGTGGAAATTGTCCTAAACCTAAGACCAAGTGACCAAATTTTTTATTGAAGACTTAGTGAAATGACACAAATTTGACTTAGGGACCTTATTAAGACATGATAATAGTCCATTTGATCACTAGTGATAGGATGCAAATACTAACACTAACACAGTAAATCCTAGAGAGTGGAGTCCCGATTATGCCTAAGAAAACCAGTGAATGGAAGGATATACGATAAAGCCTAGAGACTAGAAGATAGACAAATTCCTCATGGTGTAGGTGGAGAGATATGAAGGAATTAGTGCTTACTTAGGACCTGATGATCTGGTGGGGATTTTTATAAAGCATGAGGGGGCCCTGATTGGTTCTTTTGTGAGTCCTACATTGATGCTTGGAATACGACATGGGGGTGGTTAGCTGCAATTTTTTCTTTTTTCAGCCAATCTATTGTCAGTTGGTGTGTGGAAGTCCTAGACCTAGTTGGATTATGCATTCATTAATAAGAGATCCTCCTCCATAGTATTTCATGTGTAAATGCAATTGTTCATATGTGGTTTTTATGGTTTTCATAACCTTGTTACTTATGTTGGTTATATGTTGGTTATGAGTATGTTTTATGGAAGACTTGATGTATGGATGTTATCATATTTTGAGGAGAAAATGAATGAGAAATGAATATATGACCTAATATATGATAATGGATTTTTTGTGATGAGGCATCAATTCTTCCTTAATATTATCAGATAATTATGAGACCCATATGTTGAGATCTGTTGTTATGTCTTGTATATTACATATTTGTGACATGCTTGATTAAATGTATGTCATTTCTAGTAGGGGTCATACTATGTACTTGAACCTATTATTGTGTTAAGGACCTTAATCCATTGTTTATTATCATTTCTTAAGGTTTCATGAAGTTCTGGGCACTTTCTTGAGACCTAGCCCTGAAAAAGTGACTCAAAATCTAGGGTTGCTGGCTCAAAGTTACCTAGAAAATTCCACAGTCGTTGGCATTCCTTGCTGTGGGAGAAACTGGAAGATCTCAATCGCATGCATGGCTTGTCATGGGGGCACCTAAGGGCCCATATCAGTAAAATGTTAAGTTTTGTCAAGGATTAGTCACCTGGAAGGGTTGGCTAGCTTTTGAAGGTTTTGTAGCATGTGTGGAAGGTCTGTTTGGTTGTGTTTTTTCAGTTCCACTTCCTTAACTGTACATGGTATTTCATCCCTAAATGAAATAAATACGATAAGTTTCTATAGTGCTTTGAAGTGGGATTATGAGATATTTATAGTTTAGTCTTGTCAAGGGTGGTGAATACTAACCTTGAGATGTTTCCTTTATCTAATGGGGTAGTGACATTGGAGCACGAGATATAAAGGGGTTTTATTATTGTTATAATTATTTTCTCTACATAAATATAGCATTACAATTTTTAGGTAATTCAACTAAAAAAGATTCTCTCTTTCTATGGATTCTCTCAATTTATGAGAAGGACCAATGATTATGCAAGCATTTAGGTGAAAATCTCTCTTTCTAATATCAAATCTTTTCATCAAGAATAGGATGCGACATCACAAGAAATAGAAGTTGGATAGAGTGTTAAGTTTTTTTGAAACTGTTAAAGAAATTCATTATTTAAGTTTTAAAGAAACTAAAACATCAACGAGTGAACTTTCAATATCTATTCTTTAACTTTAAAATGAGATTGTGATGCCCTGGAGGAAACTCAATTGGTGATTGAAGTAATGTGAAGTTTGTGAAAAATAAGAGATGTGACATTCACATCCCCCTTGTTTGTGACCTAGTTTACAGAGAGGAGGATAGACTGCCAAAATTTTACTAGTAGTTACTTGTAAGGCGAGTTGCTGGGTTCCTCTAGGATAGAAAAAAATGATATGGGTGTAGTGATATTAGAGATTATAAATTGTACTTTTATTATTTTGAATAACTAGGATGATGCCAAAAAAAATCATTTTATTTTTTCCATCACACTTATTACAACTTGTATGTCCTATATTGTCTCATATACCATTTTATAATGTTGGGAGTGATATCTAATAAATGACTAAAAAATGTTGGGCTGTTGAACCTCTTGTGCTCTTTGGACTAGGGATCTAAATTATTTCTTGGGATATTGGAAACACCAACTGAGCTTGATTTAGTGATGAGGTGATTAGGTACCTTCAACATCATATCCTCCTTTAATATATCCTCTCAATTTTACTTCTACTAACAGTTATTTTTCAACTGTCATTTCCATCCAAAAAACAAAATCCCCAATCCTTGATAAGGAATACTCTCTAATATAAATTTGGGTGAGTGCTATGAATATGGATTCTAATACATTTGAAAAAATGGAATTAAATTCTCACATGGTCAACTTTTATTTTTCCTTTACATTAATTTAGTAAAATAGGTTAATAATATACTAAACATTATGTTCTATTAACATATAATTCCAAGTATACATCTTGAGTGATCTTAATTGTTAAAAGAATATGTTTTCTAATGATGAAACACACTGGTTGGTTCGAAATGCGTCGACAACGTTCCATTATATGTGATTATTACTGAAAAAGATTTTACAATTTTATATGGATCACAGAAGCATAAATTCTAAAAATATGTTTTCTGATTAAATATTATATATTCAAATCAAATGTAAAGAGAAGTAGAATATCTATGGTTTTATAAAATTTAATAATTTTTTATTTTTAACAAAGAATATCTCATATACTAATTTAATGTTTAATTTAATTATAACTTAGAAATTAAGTTTTTATTCTTATTTTTTTTAAATAATTAAATTATTTAATTATTTAATATATAAACGAGTTAAGAAAACTAACAAAACCTTGTCTATTTATAAAATCTAAATCTCCAAATATCCCTCGTAAACCACAATTTTTGCATGGACAGTTTTACCCTAAACCAAGACAAAAGAAAAGAAAAAGTGAAGTTTTTATAATACAGCAATTAATCATGTAAGAAGAGGTTAATGCAGAGAGTCTTTGTTTGGTTAGAAATTAATGGAATTGTACTTAATATATATTTCGTTATTTTAATTTTTTGAGCTTGTTGTTAATCCCATATTTAAATATCGATGGTTCTTGTTTTACTGTAACAAGCTGTCATATTCGTTGGTAATTACTTCCTGCATATATATTGTATATAGTATTCAATATAATAAAAACATAAATGTACAATTCATTTTTCGAATGTCATATTTGTTGGCAACTATATTTTGCATATTTATTGTATATAGTATTCAGTGTGATAAAAA
This sequence comes from Pinus albicaulis, assembly GCA_034641835.2. Lineage (NCBI taxonomy): Eukaryota > Viridiplantae > Streptophyta > Pinopsida > Pinales > Pinaceae > Pinus > Pinus albicaulis. Next base: position 698,552,533 of record CM076571.1, on the reverse strand, counting down.
AATGAATGTTTTTGGAATGCAATGTTTACGATGATAATATTGTGTAATAATAACTTGTGATTGCCTTAAATGGTGTAAAAACAAATTGATAGATTTGATAATTTGGAAAAGTTGTATGGGAAATATATTTATAAAAATGTATGTGATACGTTTTGTATTTCCAACTTTTGAATATGAAAAGTTATACATTAAATCTCTGCTTTAATTAAAAGTAATTGTTTCTCACATTCTAATTGAAAACTATAAAAATTATATTTAAGTTTTTTTTTTAATATGTATGCATTTTAACTCAAAATAAATTTATTGTTTGATGGTGTTATAAATTATTTTATTTTATATAATTTTTCTTTTTTTTTAAATTATGCTACTCCTATTATATTAAAGAGGTCCAAAACTTACATTTCTGGTCATCCGGAGTTGACAAGCCAATTTCATAGGGAAATTTCAAAAGAAAAAACTCTAAAAAGGGTCTGCCCTAAATGGGGAAACCAGCCCGAGGGAAGAGTTGATAATGAGCTACCCATAGCGGGAAACCAACTTGACGAACTATAAGTTTAGGAAATAACCATAACAGTGGACAAAAATAGAACATTAAAAAACTAGAAATAGCTAAAAGATAACTGGAAAACGATATGAGCACCCAACCATTAAGCTGAAGGAGAGTTTTCATTCCTTTAAGGAGGGAGGGGTGGCTCTTCCACAATCCTGCTTGCATAGTCTAACTCGTCTTCGTCCTTCTTGGACACGTGGGTCGTTGATGCAAGAAGAAGCAACACCTCGGCGTCAGGCGAGATGGAGGAGGTTGCTTGAGAGTTGGTGACCACATCAATTACAACCTCATCCGAGCTTGAACCTACATGGCTGCTTGAATTCTCTTCACTACTTGAAGCACTCTACACTGGTAAGGCTTTCATTTTGGGAGGAGAGAAGTCTGGAGCAGAAGGAATGGTAGATTTATGAGGTCTTTTCCTAGGGTGGAGGTCGGAGAGGGCTCAGGGGGAAGGCTCGGACTATGGAGGAATAGATGGGTAGTAAGGTTGACGGGGTCAAGGAAATCCAGCTACACCCTTATCCATAGTGAAATTCACCACCCTACCCACAGAGGCCGAGGTGGGAGGCTTGAAAGAGAGGTCCTGCACTCCTGCTCTTCGGAAATGCATCCTACGTCTTTTGGGCATGGAAGAGGCAAGAGACTAATATGATGTCTTAGGAGAAGGGCGTCCTTTGGTGGAACCGGGGCGCCGAAATTCAAAGAGAGGCGACCATAGGGGAGGGGGAAAAAATAGAGGAACTGAGACGCAGAAGAGAAACGAGAGGCATCTGCTCAGAGCTGAAGGGATAGACATATGGTGGAATATTGAGCAAGGGTGTCAGATTTAAGGGCCATGGGAGGTGGCCAAGGCAGGACAGACATAATTAAAGAGCAGCAATCGGAGGTAAATGTAGAGGAAGATGATGGGAGGCTAGTTATGGTGGCGAATAAATGCCCCATGCTCCAACATTTAAAATAAAAAGGGCAGCCATGTGCAAGCGCATGGGGTGGAAAGGGCACCCAAGTGGCACCCACTCCCCTCAGCAATCACTCGCATCCATGATATTTTATGTAAAATATTGTACCTTTTTCATTCTTTTTTTTTCACCGTTTAACTTTCTTTCATCTTATAAATTTAGTTTTATATTATATATATATATATATATATATGTATATATATATATATATATATATATATATATATATATATATATATATATATATATATATATATATTATTTAAAAACCTTTAGCAACTTTATTATTATTATTATTATTATTCGCTAATTAGCATCATTTATAACCATTATTTAAGTTGTACAACAATAAGATTTTTAAATTCTCTTTGATTATTGTTTAAATATGAATCTATATCAATAAAATTTGGATGATAAAGTAACTAAAAATATATTTTTTGAATTAAATTTGATTAACACTGGAAGCTCTTCCTCATCCCACATGATGCTAATAAAGATTGATTCCTTGAAACATGTCATTATAATTTTCAACATGTATGACACGTTAATCCATTCCAACAATAAAGTATTTATCTAACCAGATATCATAATTATAAAATTCAATTAAAAAACTTGAATGCATAAAGCTAACTACTTAACTACCCTATGTGGTCAAAAGGACAAAAATATGTAAAATTGAATGCATAAAACTAACTACCTAACTATCCTATGTGGTCAAAAATGTGTAAATCGTGATTACAAGCCCAACACTTTACTAAAAATTATAGTTAAAAAAATGTAAAAGTTTCTTCTTAAAAAATTATATGTATTGTAGAAATTGCCCCAAAAAGTGAATAAATTGGAATGTTGAATTGGAAAATTTGTATTTTGTAATTGAAATATTGAGGCTATTAAAGTTGAAGGACATATAATTTACCATTTATTTTACCAATGAAATATTTAAAACCAATGTGAAGAAATATTGATTTTCTATAATGGACAATTTATACTAACAAATTATTTTTGACTCATTTTCAGAATGCATATTTTTTTCTTATTTCATATTATATTATCTATTATTTTTATTGTTGATTTTATGAAATTATCTCTATTTTTTTTTTCTGGAAATTGTTGTTGATTTTCTCATTTATAAAATTATCTATCTTATCATTTCTGGAAATTGTATCCAAAAAAGTTAACAAATATAAGAACCTTTTTTATTTATTTACTAAAAATTTGTACAAATTATTCTCCAAGATATTTTTACCGAAAAATAACTTTTGTGAATTTTTTTTTACTTTATTTGCCCATTTTACTCCTCAAACAATTTTGTTAATTTGTTCATAAAACTATGAATCCCCTTAAGAACAAAAAGTTAATCGAGGGCACCCATTGTCACACTAACCTAACTATGTGCAAGCGGGATCCTTCCTAAAAATAGTTGTCTTTTCGAATTAGCCTTTAAATAGTTGTCTTTTCGAATTAGTGACCCACGTTTAAGAGTTTTTTACTTTTGTTTCAATATAAAAATTTATAAAACGTAGATGGACCATAAACGGAAATATAATAGTTTTATGTCAAAAACTGTGTTGGAATTGCTCAATTTGTATACCATTAAACTAGCCTCGACTATTTGACACATAAGACAACATAATCAACACAAAAATACTCTCTTTTTTTCCAATATATTTGAGAATTGGCGTTCCTTATGTCTATAGAACTACTCTCTCTCTCTCAGTTTCTCTCTTCCTATGTTTCTCTTAATGGTGCATATTTTTTAAAATTGATGTTTCTTCTATCTATACAACTGTTCTCTCTATCTCTCTTAGTTTCTCTCTTCCTATGTTTCTCATTACGATCTTATCAATGGTGCATATTTTTGAGTAAATTTGACTTCAAATTTGATTGTAATTGAGCATCTTTATGTTATCCAATATTTTGAGAATATTTAATAATGATTACCAGAAGAGTCAATTGTTTGATTTCATAAGGTTTTTGGATATCTTTTGAATTTTTAGTAGATAGATATAAATTCAATAATTATGTGAAAAATTAGTTTTATTTATAAAATGAGAAATTTACCAATACTTAAAATGACATATTAAAAAAAAAAACTACTAAAACTGTTGAAATTTCGACCTTGGGAGAAAAAAAAAACTACTTCTAAATAAAGTGATTGGATTACTATCTATCAAATTTAACCTTTCCATTTTTGTATTTTGTACTTATTATTGAAGATTTTAAGTTTAAAAGTTTTTTTCATAGTATGTTTGGATTAAATGTTTTTCGCAAAACAAGTTTGTTTGTTCTTATTATTTTTCTAACCCAGAATAATTTTATTTGGAGTAATAGTAATTTAGCAACATCATTTGCCACTATTAAACCAAGTACAACTAAGGAAATTACCATAAAATACGATGGACAAAACAAATTGATCACCAAATCACTAAACTCAAATCCTTTGACTTTTTTTTCCTCAATAATTTTAAGTTACATTATTTTAAGCATAAATTTATTTATTTTAAAAATTTATTTTAATTTTAAAGTTAAATTTTTTATCAAAATTTTGATTAATTTAAAAAGAAATTATTTTTAAAAAACGATATTTAATTAAATCAATAAAATCATAAATAGTTAAAATTGAAATGAATAAAAAATTAACTAAATAAATAACAAAATTGAAAAATTAAACAGTTCTATTTAAAATGAATAAAAATGTGTGAAATATGGTTTTAGCATAAACAAAACGTGAACCCTAACATTATAACAAAACATTAAAAAATGAAACCACAATCTAAATAAAATAAATTTTTGCCCGTAAAAATTTGAATGTTTTTTATATCACACAAATTTAAATAATAAATCTTGGTGTTTCCATGGACTCTGTGCTTACCAGAAACTCACTACAAAAGAAAATATAATTACTTAGCTAAGGATTTCAGATGGGAAAATAAGATCAACGTTTCAAAAGCTTTGGGTTCACTAAATTCATTGAAAAACGTTGTAATAGCATTGAGGCAAGTAATCGCTAAGGACGCGGAAATAAATCTCATATCCCCGATTTTATCTTTCATTTATAAAATCCACCTAATCCTGATCGAGAAGGAAATTGTAAAGGAAGAAATGTTGTCTCACTTGAATTCAGTGCTTGATGGTGCCTAAAATCGTGTTGAAAGTGCAGTTAAATTGCCAAAATTCCACTTCTACTATCACAATGATTTAACTTCTACTATCACAATGAACACATGTCAGGCCTGATATTATGGACAGATTTCAGGGTTAAACAAAAACGAAGAGAATTCTACGTTTACTAGCTCAAAAGAAAGGCCTATCCATTTAAATAGGTTAGTGTTTTTGTTTTAAATAGGTTAGTGTTTTTGTTTTAATGATTTTTCTTTTTCTTATTAGTGATTTATAATTAATAGCAAATATTAATAATATTATATATTAATGTAGTTATATAAATTAAATAGTTGGTAAATTTTGACAAGTATTGGTTAGTATCAAAAGATTTTATAATACATCTTATACTATAAAAATTAAAGTGATATAAATTCATTTTTATTATGAATTTATTAATTGTTCAGAGAGATCAAATTTCTTGATATTCAAACTTTCTTTTAAAATGCAAAACATCAAAAAGATTTAATGTCAAGAAATTTAATCCCTTTTAATATGGTTAAGATAAATCTTGAGTATTGAAATATTTTACTAAATTCAATACTAACATACATATATCTATATACAAACATACTCTCTCTTTGTATTTATATATACTCACACTTCCTCTATATATGTATGTATGCATATGTATTTATAGATATAATATATTGGTGAATATGGATATTGACACAACATATTTAATTTCTATATTGAAATATTAACGAGAGAAATAGAAGTTATTTTAGTTTTACTTTTAATTAATTTATTTTTGTAAGATTGATATAAAACTTCTTTATTTAACATTAACTTTGTAATATTTGGATAAAAATTTAAAAAAAAAAAAGTGAAATATTTTTACCACAACTATTTCACATTGGACTATAGTATTAATTATGAACCAAGTGACCATATGGAGAGTGAGATTATTTATCTTTTATAATGTTTACAAAATATGTATAATCATTCATGTTTTTATCATAGCTTACATTGTTTGGACATAATCACACATTTCCATTATTGATATTTTAAGATGATTTTAATTAAAACTAACCAAGTATGTATAATGATTTTTGTTTTTATTGAATTTCTCTCTCAACGAAAAATACATTAAAAAGTAAACTAAATTCTAGTTTTATTTTAAATTATTATTAATAGTTATATAAAAAAGTAAACTTTGGTGTTATAGGTGTGTGTTTAACCACATGCCTAAAATACCATAAGTCATTTTATATGACACTTTTTTTTTTTTTTTTTTTTCTCGTTTAGACTAATCCTAATCTTTCCATTTTTTCTCCTCCCATCCCACCCACGGGTTTCGAACCGATGACCTTACAGAAGGGAGTGCCTTAACAGTGCACCCCATCACTGACTGTTCTACACCACGTGGGCCATTTTATATGACACTTATTAATATGAAATTTTTTAATTAATTAATTTAATTGAAGGGGTATAAAAGGGTATAACTACTTTCCATCCACCAATATTATCAAAAAATTGAATACTATGTGGAAGTTAAATCTCACCATCCACCTTTTATTTAGTGATAATTAAATTTAAATTTTGAAAATTATATTTTAAAATAAAATAAACACATAAGAAATAATAATATCTATGATTAAGCCTAGAGGCTCATTCTACAACCTAGTATAAGGGGATGTGTAAGTTTTCCCCTTTAAAATAAGAATAAAAGTTTGTAAAGTAATTAGAAGTTAAAAAATATGTGAGTGGGATGTTTAAACCTTATAATTTGGTTATTGATAAATATTTTAATAGAAATTAATATTGACATATACTTGAAATATATTAGTAATAAAATACTACTTTAATATGCATGATAAAATGTCTAGATGTACATGTTATGTAAAATATTTTAATGTCAATTGATGTGAACAAAATATTTTTTTGTGCTTAAAATGTTTATTTGGTTCTATATATACTTTATTTAACATTCAAAAATATAATTTAAAGGATGAAAAATAACATGTTGTATTTTACCTTCTAAAGAAGTTTGAGTTAGTGTTAAATTTTAGAATCTAGTGAATTTATGTTTGACTAATTGGTAAATTGAGGTATTTGTTAATTGTAATTCTGTATTGAAAATCCAAAAATAAATTTTTAAAAATATATTAATTTTTTTTAACATACATAACAATAAAATAAAATAAAAAATTACCTTTACGATTACTAACCATTATTTCTATGTAAATGTTATGAACTTGGCAATGAATATCTGTATGCACTATATCACTTGGATTTTCATGATAAATATTAATTATAACATGGAGGTCCATGTGGTTTGTCCTGTAGGATGCATGTCGATGGTTCAACACTTATGAATTAGTCACTTCACAATACTATATATTTATGATTTTGCTGGTAAATAGTTATTGTTATCCAAACTCATATCTCCTATGATTAATGTGCTAAGGGTAGATCAAAAACAACATATCTCTCAACCTTTATAACTGATTTTTCATTCGTTGTTCATTGAATTGCAATGATGATTAAGGGTTAATTAATGGATTTCATTGCTGTGCCACCATGAGTTGTACTGCTCGTATGACACTTGCCCATCCTTACACTGTCAGATCTAGGGATTTAGGGATCTATGTTGGAGCCTTCTACGGTACCCGTTTAGGGTATTTACCAGCACAGAAACCCTAACATATTTGTCATTTTGCATTCGTGCTCTGCCGACACTACCCTTTGCAACACTCTCACGTCTTGCTTCGCAAGAAACTTTGCTGCTCTTCCAACTCTAGTGTTGCTTGCCATGGTGCCTTACGGGATAGGTGACCTCTGTTGCTTGACCAGATTAGAGTTTTTCCCTTTTTGCAATGGTATTATCCATTGCTATAATATTAAGTTTTCTCATTGTAGTTTTTTTGCAGGGGGATGGCAGTGGGGATAAACCACTTACCGTGCCTGAAGGATGTATGAAAAGCTCAGTGGATTTACATAATGAATGTTCTAGGTCCCAGGAGCTTTCTTCCTAGGAATGCATTTTTCATTTCTTCGGTCCCTCCACCCTTCCATGGCAGGTAGCTTTCTCCACAACACTTTGTTGTCCATTTTATTTATTTTTTCTTTTGTCACCAGTCAGCTAACTCATTTTATTAACGTCTTGAATGAATATATTGGTGCAACATTTCTACTTGTATGCGAAGTTTTAAGCAAGGTATTGTGGGCTCAATACACACAGGCTGCCACATAGTTTGTATACTTGGTTTTCATTCTAGATTGTGTATTTTCTAACCTTGATTTTCTTGTTTCCCTTGTGAAACTGGTATTTGTTACTCTTCTCTCCTTGCATGATTCCAATACTGCATTTTTCCTTCTTTTTTTCTTGTGGACTTGTCCGACTACAATGACCTTATCTCTATATTCACAAGTACATGACTGTTTATCGAAAGAGATTTTAACTTTCTAGAACAGAGTTGTGGCTCTTTTAAATTCTCGATCCTTGCAAATTTGGGTTATCCTGTAATAGGATTTTAAGGCTCCAATGCCCTCTACATTGCTAGTGTTTTATTTTTTTATGGGTATCGCCCCAAAGAACAGTTTATCATGCAAGTCAAATTTTCATTGTATCTACTTCAATGTTTAAGGCCTAGCCTTTTTTAATATTTATACAAGAAATGGTCTGTGTTATTTATGGCTAGTTTTCTTTGCTTGCAGGTCGAACCCTCGACCTAGCTAAGAGTAAAAATCCCTCAATAAAATAGATTTTAAATTTTGTATATAATATTGCAATGTTTGGTTAATATACTTGTGGACTTTTGTATAATGACATGTCTCAGTCTCTTCTTGAAGGCAATTTACTTCTTGTTAAAAAATTGTTCAATGTTTTCAAATGCTACGCCTTAGCATTAAAATGGATTTTCCTTTTTCTAAGCATTTTCATTAGTCTATTCTATTAAATCATAAACTCATTTGTTTTTCCTACCTGTAACAGGATCTTTCTACAATACTGTAAGTGGAAATATATAAATATAGTGTTTTCTTAAGTAGACATTTACATCCTCATATATTTATCGTATGCTTTTTACAATATGGGTTTTCTTTGATATTTTGCATGGAATAGTTTGGTCAAGATTGGGGTTTCAACCCTCTTTTTTCTTTGGTAATTTTATTTTTTTTCTCAAGGGTGTCTGGTCCATCCGTTTTCTGAGTTTCTTTCTAAACACTCATCATGTTCGAGTATATCATAGTAATAAGAGATTAAAGGCCAGTTTGTGTCCACAGTCTCGACCATGGACCTAAACTAACAATTTGTCTGGCATTTTTTTTCCAGTAGAAGTTGTTTCTATTTTACTGTCTCTAATGATATAACTATTCCCTTCCTTAAACAGCCAAGAACTTGAAGAAATGCATTTTTCACACAGTTAAAGGATAATAACAGTTCTACTGTAACTTTCTCTATTTTTCATAAAAATAATAATCATTTGTATTTACAATAATTCTCTATGTATAATTTTGCACTTCATAATTTAAGAACATTTCCTATTTAAAAATAATTTTGTCAAAAATAACATATCGAGTTCTGAATACCTAAGCAGTATGTATACTTATCTGGTCTCAAAATTTGCTGATGATTTCCTCCCTACCATGAGAAAGGCGATTACATCCACTTCTCCCCCTCGTGCTCCAAACCGTATATGAGTAGGTTGACAGAAATTCCAGAAGAGACCTCGGGACCCCAACTCCAGTACTCTTCTTTTCAAGGATTCAAGAACGCTTAGTGTTTCCACTGGTCACGACCAGCTTAGGAATCACCACTCTCTTCCTTCCTCTCTTCAGTCAGAGAACGCCTTTTCCTCATTGGGATATACTTTTTATCCCTAGAGGAAACGTAATTTCTTTTAACTATTTTCTGTTCAACCACTCTCAGTTCTCGGAATTCTTTTCATCATCAGTATTATTTTAATTTTATTGAACAAAATTCCATAATTAAATCATATTTCCAAAAAAATAATTTAATTGATGTTCATCATTCATAATCCTTTTCTAAAAAAAATGAATGTTTATTCTTTTTAAAATAAATAACATAACAACTAGTTTTCACTTAAGCCAGTTGTCACAACTTCCCCCTCTAGAAGTAAGCACCATCCTTGGTGTTTCATTCCAGCTCAGAATTTTTTTTTGGGTAAGCCTCACCAACAAATCCTTCATATTCCCAGGTAGCCTCATCTGAGCTGAAGTGTTTCCACTGCATTTTAACCTGGGTGATGGCTCACCTCCAGAGCATGATTTCTCTATGATTGAGTATAAGTTGAGGTTTGACCAGAAACTCATCGTCCGGTTCGACCTGCATTCAACAATACCTTCAATGAAAATATCATAAAACTTAGAATTTTAAGATAGGATTTTTCAATATTACCCTACCTGAATGCTTTCCGAGTGGATTACATGCTTTGGGTCATACATGTATCATTTTGGTAAAGACGCATGAAACACATTGTGCACCCAGATATGGTTGGGTAAAGCCGCTTGATAAGCCACACATCCCACTCTTTCCATTATCTGGAAATGTACATAGAATCTGGGAGCTAATTTGGTACAAGGAGTCCACCTTACCGTGTTTTTCTTAGTTTTAATCCCTACATACACGTGATCGCCCACCTCAAATTCTCTGTAAGTTCTCTTTTTATCTGCATATACTTCCTGCTAATATACCACTACTTTTAGATTTTGTCTAATCTATATAAATTTTGATTCCATCTCAGCCAATATTTCGAGTCCAAGCACCAACTTGGTTTTAGGATTTCTCCAGTTAATGGGAGTACGAAATTGTCACCCATACAACGCTTCAAAGGGGCTCACCTTAAGAGACTCATGGTAACCATTATTGTATGAAAATTCTACCATATGTAGATACCCTTCCCATTTCGTTGGTTGTTGCATTACATACATGCGCCACATATCTTCCAATATTTGGTTCACCCGCTCAGTTTGTCCATCTGTCTGGGGATGATAAGTGGTGCTGAAATTTATTTGGGTTCGCAAACCTGTAAACAGGTCCTTCGAGAATGCTGAAGTAAAATTCACATCTCTATCTGATATAAAATTCTTTGGAATTCCATGCAATCTAAAAGATGTCCCTCATGAAGATATCTGCTATTTTCACGGTTTTTTACGTAGACTGTATGGGTATGAAATGCTTCTTTACTCAATATGTAAACTAGCACCATAATGGAGTCATTGTGCCTTTTTTATCTTGGTAAAATAGTAATAAAATCTAGGGATATAACTTCCCACTTCCATTTGGGAACTGGTATAGGATGCAACAATATGCCTAGGTGTTGATGCTCCACCTTAACCTGTTGACACTCGAGACATTTTTTTAAGTACTCAGCAATATTTCTTTGCATACCATGTGAGAAATAGACTTTTTTAATTGTTGTCAACATTTTATGGTATCCCTGGTGTCCTGAGTAATTACTGCGATGATACTCATCCATGATGAGCTCTTTTAAACTCATTCAGTTTGGGATATATAACTTTCCTTTGAAGTTTAATAATTGAACCTTGTTAATTCCATAGTCAGAAGGTTTCTCTTATATTCTAGCTTCCTCCACTTGTTTCCATAAAAATCGGTATTCATGATCATTATCGGCTTCCTATTTTAGCTGATCTAAAAATTTACATTCGGTTTGATTATAGAAAATTTCATCAACACAATGAACTTTTCTGCTTAATTCATCCGCCACACAATTCTCTTTTCTATTTACATGATGTATTATAAAAATAAAATTCACTTAGGAAGTTATGCCACCTCACCTATCGAGCCTTTAAATCTTCTTGCTTAAAATAGCTGGTTAGGCTACTGTGATCAGTTTTTAACACAAATACTTTTCCTAACAAGTAGTGTCTCCATACCCGGAGAGCATGCACTACTATTTCCAACTCTAAATCATAGGTTGAATATCGTTGTTCACGATCCTTTAATTTTCTCGGTTCATAGGCAACCACTCTTCCTTATTGCGATATAAATTCCCCAACTCATTCCTTACAAGCATCAATGCAGACCTCAAATTCATTGTTGGGGTCAGCTACCCTCAACACTAGCGCTATGGTCAACAAATTTTTTAACCTTTTGAAACTATTCTGACACTCACCAGCCCATTTAAATACTTTTCCCTTTCTCTGCAAAGATGTAATCGGAAAAGAAATATTTGAGAACCCTTCTATGAATCGTCGATAATATCCAGCTAACCCCATAAATGAATGGATGTCCGCCACCTTTTGGGGTACTCACCATTCATAATAGTTTTAATTTTCTCTGGATCAACCGCTATTCCTTGAGCAGAAATGGCATGGCCTAGATACTAGACTTGTTCTTCGAAAAGGTCACATTTGCTGAACTTGGCGTACAGCTGATGTCTTCATAAAATTTCTAGTACTATCCTTAAGTGTTCCTTGGGCTCTTCCATGGTCTTTGAATAAATCAAAATATCATCAATGAATATCAGAACAAATCTGTCCAAAAAGGGGTGAAATTTTCCATGCATCATCCTGATAAATTTTTCTCGTGCATTAGTTAAACCAAATGGTAATACCACAAACTCCTAATGCCCATATATGGTATGGGAAGTAGTCATGTAGATATCCTCATCTTTAATCTGGATCTGGTGATTTCTATATATTAAGTCTATCTTCGAGAATACAGTTATACCCTCCACCTGATCAAATAGGTCACCAATCCATGGCAAGAGATACTTATTTTTTATTGTCAATTTATTGAGTTGTATATATTCCATCCACATTCACATGGTTCCATAATTTTTCTTTAGGGATAACATCGGTGCTCCCCAAGGGGACACTCTCAGTCGAATGTACCCTTTTTATAACAAATATTGCAGTTTCATTTTCAATTCAGTTAGCTTCGATACACGCATTCTATATGGGGGCATTGAAATTGGTGATGCTCTTGGCATCAACTCAAGAGTGAAATCCATGCCCCTTCTTGGAGGTAAATCTGGTACATATTTTGGAAACACATCCATGAAATCTTCTACTACTGGTATGCTTTCTAGCATAGGGGTATTTTCCATAGAATTAGCAAAACCCACCTAAATTGCGTAAATATGACATCCATTTCTAATACACTTACTCATTTGAGAAGCTGCGATGGGACGCAACTGTAAGGGTTCTTGATTCCTTGTATCTCTTGATGAGTTCCATCTTGCATTCTGTAGTATATAATCTTCTCTTTATAATATACCAGTGTCCAGTGTCTCTCTAACCAATCCATGCTTAGTAATACATCATAGGATCCCAAAGGTAGTACATTCAGATCCAATTTTAACTATTGGTTTCCAATTTCTAGTGTACAGTTGGAATCTTGGCATAAAAGTTTCTTTTTGCTCCAATGGCTAGCTATACCAGCGAAGGGTTTTTGAATTTCTGACTTTGTAATTTATATATTTCTACAATTATAGGGTTTACATAACTTAAACTGGCATCTGGGTCAACCAGAATAGAAACAGGTTGTGAAATTAACTTACCTTCAAGTTCTATCATCATTGGTCGATAATTCGCCTGCCGATCCTCCAAAACTGCACCGATTCTCTGTATGTTCCAGGATACATCACCCACTATAGAGGATTCTTGTAGATTGGCTATTGTATCATTTCTTCCCCGCTATGGGAAATTCTTATAGTAGTGAGCCACACCACACCCCCAACATTGCAGAGGCAGTTTCTGGTTCGTTCCAAGTTTTGGCTTCAAAGGAAGCCTCTGAAGGCTTCTCTTCCGTAGGACACCAGGTTCTTTGATGGTTTCTTCTGAATTTTTTTCTCACTGAATTCCTTGCAGAATTCTTAAAGTTATTGGTCCTGTAATTTTTGAAATTTCAGTTGCTTTTCTACACTTTTCTTAGCTGCCAATTTTTTCCTATTTCTCCTTTTGCCTTGGACTACTGGTAACACATTTTTGCATTTTGAATTGCTTCATCCATGGTCCTTGGATTCAAGAACTCCATTCATTATTTCATTTGGGTCAGAAAATGACTTAAGAACCACTGAACGTTAGCCTTTTCATCCCTTAAATAAGGAATGTATCTTAATAAGGAAGTGAACTTGGTTATGTATTCATCCATCATCATTTGACCCAACCTCAAATCATGGAATTCTTTGGAATTTTCGTCATAGAAATGTTATTTTAGATATTTGTCCTTAAATTATTGTTGAAATGCATCCCATGTCATGTCCCGGTCTTCAATGCTGCGCACATTCTTGACTTCCTCCCACCACAGGGTGGCCTTTTATCTCAACTGATAGATGGCCAACTGGCTTTTAGATTGATATTGTACTCATAATATTGAAATTATTTTTTCATATTAATCAACCAATATTTTTCCACAACCTCCGCTTCTCCATCAAACGTAGGTGGTTTAATTTTTTGGAACTCACCTTATAACTCCACCTTTTGTTTCTTTATTTCTTGTTGTTCTAACACATTACCAGACCGAGCCTCATGTTACTTTATTTTTTGGTTTGGTCCTTAGCTTGTCATTCGTTATTTTCTTGCGTATCTCTATTCGAACTGGGTTGTATCACTCCTTGATTCTGTTTATCAGAAAGGATTTTCAGTATCATTTCCTGCTCTTGCATCAAGCACTCAGTGTCACTCCTAACCTGGACCATTTCTTCCTGTAACTTCTGCACAATGATTAGCAGTATACTGGTTTAGTGCTACTATTCTTCCAACAGTCTACTGTTTTGCTGGTGTTAATCTACACTTAGCTAAATCCACATTCTCGTATGTGATCGGGGTGTAGGTTGCCTTGGATTCTGGGGCATTTGTTGTGTCGATCCCGTCCTCATTTTTCCTTTTGCTATGTTATTTCATTTTCTCTGTGCACCATATACACACAATAATTTATCACGTTAGGTGACCCATTGGATCCAAACATATGAACACTGCTCTGATACCACTTGTAACATACATAACAGTAAAATATTTTTTTTTTACCTTTACAATTATTAACCATTATTTCTATGTAAATGTTATGAACTTGGAAATGAATATATGTATGTACTATATCATTTGGGTTTTCATTATAAATATTAATAATATCGTGGAGGTCCACATGGTTTTTCCTGTCGGATGTGTGTCAATTGTTCAACACTTGTGCATTAGTCACTTCACAGTACTATATATTTATGATTCTTCTAGTAAATACTTATTGTTATCCGAACTCATACCTCCTATGATTAATGTATCAAAGGACAGATCGAAAACAACATATCTCTTAACCTTTATAATTTATTTTTCTTTCACTTTTGATTGCATTACGATGATGGTTAAGGGTTAATTAATGGGTTTCACTGTTGTACCACCATGAGTTGTACTACTCATATGACACTTTCCCATCCTTACAACGATAGATCTAAGTATTTAGGGATCTATGGTGGAGCCTTCTATGAAACATGTTTAGGGTATTGACCATAGCAGAAACCCTCACTGATTTTTTCTTTTTCTTTTGTGCTCTACCGGCACTTCCCTCTGCAACTCCATTGTGTCTTTCTTTTCCAAACCCTCCACCACTCTTCCAACTCATGTGTTGTCTGCCATGGTGCCTTATGTGATAGGTAACCTTTTTTGCTCGAATATATTAGAGTCTTTCCATTTTTGCGACATTATTATCCATTGGTATATTATTAATTTTTCTCATTGTAGTTTCTTTGCAGGGGGATGGCAGTGGAGATAAACCACTTACCTTGCATGCAGGCAATATGAAAAGCTCAGTGGATTTACGTAATGATTTTTCTAGGTCCTAGGAGCTCTCTTCCCAACAATGCATTCTCCAGTTCTCTGGTCTCTCCTCCCTTCCATGGCAGGTAGCTTGATGCAGGGGCATTAGACACTAGCCAACAATGTAGGAGGTTTTTCCCACATGCTGTGGCTAGGAGGGTTCAAAATTATTGAATTGTAATAGCTAGGTGTCAATACCTTAGCTGACTGTACCATTTAGATTAGTTGGAGGTTGTAGAAGTCGAATAGTTCAGTTCGATCCATCTGTCACATTTCAGTTACTTGAATTATTGTAATTCGACCTTTGATTTCTAGAATGGTCCTCACAGAGGAACCGAAGAGTCATATGTTGATGTATATAAACGTAATCCCTCGGATGTATAGAGAGAGAGGAAGAGGAGGAGAGATTTCTACAATAAACTCTGTGTGTTACAATTGTTTCTAGTTAAATGATTTCAAAGACCATTTGCAATTGGATTGACTCGAACCTCTATCTGTGAAGAGATTGTTTAATTGCGAAACGATTGAATTATGTGCAAATATAATTACTAGGTTGAACTATCATGTAGATTCTGCATTTCCCTGTCAATTGATTCCCTCAAAGTTGTTTGAATAGGCTCTGTCGAATAAATCCCCACTTACAGAAGAAGTCTGCGTAAACCCTGGTCGTTGAACTTTGTTTAATAGAAATCCCACCTAATAAAGAAATTACGTTTGTTCATTGTTAATTATAATTTCCAAAACGAGTAGAAAACCTGAGTTAAGGCAGATGAAGGAGTGCGCAACCCCGAATGAACCTTAGTTAGTCACTGTACAAAACCCACAGTGGAATTACAAAGGCAAATTTCCCATATCACACCGCTTTTGGTGTATAAGCAGTATTTCCCGATCGAGGAGAGATTCCATAGAGGAGTCGACGCGTGGCAGGGCAGATGCATGGAAAACTGTTGTCAAAGTGCACCATCGCGTGTTAAATTCCAGCGTTAGAAGCCGAGAGATATTGACGAGAGTCGTTGATCTGGGAAGGGGTCATTGGAGGATAGCCAGGTATGATAGGTGCATTTGATTGGTTATATATATATATATATATATATATATATATATATATATATATATATATATATATATATATATATATATATATATATAAATAATAAGATAATGAATTTGTTTAATTAAACGATTGCTGCATAAATCAATATGTATGTCCGAGCGTGACTGTGGTAAGGTCGGGTGGTATAATATAGAGCCGAAAATATATAATAAAGAGGTTGTTGTTTATATTATTTATCAAATTCCACAAATTTGATAAATAAATCAACGAAGTCAATTAAGACCACATGGAGTAAAAGAACGAGGTATACAAGAGGGCGAAATGAAGACCGAGCCACGTCACAGTTGACCAGCTCTCCGAGGGGCTGAATTTCAGTTTTGTTGCGTCATTTGTGGTATCGAAGCCATTGTTTTAAGGTTGTTTTTGCAGAAGAGCTAACATGGCGATCCGAGTTGGTAGAGGTGCTGGAAGAAGGAGGATCATTGCCAACACAGAGGTGTTGGGGATGTTGCAAAGGGTCGAGACCAGAATGGATGCCATGGAGCGAAGACAACCCAGAGATCCGGAAGACATCAGTGAACCTGAAACAGAAGAAGCAGAAGAAAATGTTGAGATTCCTCCTGACGTGAGGCTCCTTAGAACTGTTCTGGGGTCTGCAGTTAAGCCCAGAATTGAAGTTTCGAGTTACGTTAGGACCGAATCCGTAAGAATTAGTAGACCTGATTAATGAGTTGAACAAGTGCTTCAATTGTCAAGAACAAGTGAAGATAAAAGAGTCAATTTTCAAATGGACAAAGTCAGAAAGGTGTCGCACTTTGGTGGGATGGAGTGCAGGAAGAAAGGAGGAGAGTTGGCAAGCAACCTATCAAAAGCTGAACCAGAATGATGGCTAAATTAAAAGGTAAATTCTTGCCTAGTGATTATTAGCTGACATTGTATAGGAAAATGCAGAACGTGGGACAGAGGTTGCTGACAGTAAAATAATACACTGAGGAATTCTACAGAGTAAGCATAAGAGTTGGGCAATTTCAGGACACACCAGAGAAGACTGCCAGATATGTGAATGGTATCAAGCTGGAGATCCAATATGAGATTGGTCTCCTGTCTCCTAAGATAGTGGAAGAGGCCTACCAAATGGCCCTGAAAGCATAGGAGAAACTCCTGAGGAAACAGTCTGCCAAGAAGAGAGGTACTTTCCGTAGGAAGAAAAGTCAGGGTGGTAGAGGAAAGCCTAATACACCCAGGGATGTAGCTAATAGTAGCTCACCTCAGAATGCATCTGCAGAGGATGATGCAAGGGGCAGAAGTGGTTCTTACAGAGGGAAAGGAAGAGGAGGCAGAGGTAGAGAGTTGAGGTGCTATAGATGTCATGCTAGAAGTGAATATAAGCACATGAGTGCACCAGAGAGAATGTGGGTGTTGGTCCAAGGAATGTTTTTGTTGCCAAGACTGGAGAAGAAGCAGAGATTGAAGAAGAAATTCTTCCAGAGAGGGGAGAATCCTTAGTGGTAAATAAGGTCTCACAGTTGCCAAAGAGAACACCAGCCCACAAAGGAGGAATTTGTTTAGAGCATACAAGTCTGTTGCCAAATGCCATCTAGTCATTGATAGTGGCGCACAGACAATATTGTTTCACCGAGGTAATAAAAGCCGAAGTTGAAGACAAGGGAGCATCCAACTCTGCGCAGAAACCTAGCTACATGCTGGCACCCGCAAATTTTGCCAAAAGACAATGAGATAGAGTCACAAATGGGAAAATACGAAGATATGTCCTTATGCAGATGTGGTCGGATGTGTGTCATATACCGCTGGGTAGACCTTGGCAGTTTGACAGAGCAGCAGTGCATGATGGCAAGAAGAACACTTACAAGTTCTTCAAGGATGGGGTACATCATACATTGATACCCATGGAAGAAGGAGAGCCATCCAGCAGAGTGATTGATCCAAAGACCTTGTTGCTGAGCGGGAAGGAATATCTGCAGCAGATAGAAGAAGAAGAGGTAAGTTTTTCTTTATTTTGCAAACCTAAGGTAGTTCTTACTTCTACAAAGATTTCTGATTTACCAGTAGAAATCCAAGAGATGTTAGATGATTATTGTGACATTGTTGTGGATGATTTACCTGATGAGCTGCCACCAGTGAGAAAAAGATTAGCCACCGTAATAGATTTTATCTCCTGTTCAAATCTTTCCAAATAAGGTAGCCCATGTACTGACCCTGAAGGAAATGAGGAAAATCAGAGATAAGCACAAAGGAATGGTGGACAAGGGGGCGGCCGAGAAAGCTGGTACAAGCAAACACCGTTGTATGATACTCCAAAGAAAACAAGTATACGGAGGATGTGTAACGAAAGAAATGCAATCAATAAGATCAAAATCAGGCACAGATTCCTGGCCTAAAATTATATTTAATACTGTTTGAGCAAGCAATATTTCTCAAAGATAGATTCAAGAGTGATACCATCGATTAAATTAAGAGAGAGTACATGAGTGGAAAGTTGCCTTGTAAAACAAATGAAGGATCTATAATAGCCTGATAGACATGTGCCTTTGGGTTTTCAACTCAAATGCACCTAGCACTTTCATGAGACTTATGAATGAAGTATTGAAAGAATTCATTGGTAAATTTGTGATAGTGTATCTGGATGATATATTAGTTTTCAGCATAACTAAAGAAGAACATTTAAGGCATCTTAATCATGTCTTGAAGAAGCTGCACCAAGAGAAATTGCTGATAAATTTGAAGAAATGCTCATTCATGAAGGAAGATTTGGTGTATTTGGGGTTTGTTGTTTCTGCAGAAGGATTGAAGATGGACCCAGAAAAGGTTAAGGCAATTATGGAGTGGCCTTCACCCAGGAATGTTTTTGAGGTAAGAAGTTTCCATGGACTTGCTAGTTTTTACAGAAATTTTATAAGAAACTTTAGTAAGGTCAATGCACCCATAATTGAGAAAATAAAGAAGAGTAAACAACCATTTAAGTGGACTGCTGAAGCATAAATAAACTTCAACTTTTTGAAGGAAAAGATAATGGAGAAGCCTGTTTTGATTCTGCCTGATTTTACAAAACCATTTCAAGTAAAATGTGATGCCAGTGGGGAGGCCATTGGAGCTGTGTTGAGTCAGGATGATATGCCTGTGGCATATTTCAGTGAAAATTTGAATGACACTAGAAGAAAGTATTCCTCTTTGGAGAAGGAATTCTATGCAATTGTTCAGGCACTGAAGAAGTGGAGAGATTACTTGATGTCCAGGGAATTTGTATTATATTCTGACAATTGTGCTTTGCAGTATATTGTACAGCAACCCAAGTTGAAACATAAACATGCTAAATGGGTTGAGTATCTCCAAGGTTTTAATTTTATTTTGAAACATATAAGTGGTAAAGAAAATAAAGTAGCTGATGCTTTGAGTAGGAGGCACATGCTTGTTCAAGAAACTAATTTTGAAGTTGTAGGATTTGATTTTCTCAAAGAATTATATAAAACAGATCCAGATTTTAAGGAAGCATTTGAGGCATGTAGTAACCATGTTTTAATAGATAGAAGCGAGTGGCTGGATTATTTCTTGCAGGAGGACTTACTATTCAGAAGAAGCCAACTGTGTGTACCAAAATGTTCCATGAGAGAAAATTTGATCAAAGAGAAGCATAGTGGTGGACTTGCTGGACATTTTGGTACTAATAAGACTTATGAACAGCTGAGTCACTTCTATTGCTGGCCCAAGATGAGAGCAAAAGAGGACAAGTTTGTGAAGAATTGCAAAATCTGTTAGTATGCTAAAGGAAGGAGCCAGAATGCAGGATTGTACACTCCCTTGCCTATTCCAGACAGGCCTTGGTACATGGTGAGTATGGATTTTGTTCTGGGATTGCCCAAGACTCAGAGAGGGAATGATGCAGTCTTTGTTGTAGTGGACAGATTCTCCAAAATGGCACATTTTATTCCATGCTATAAAACTAGTGATGACACCCATGTTGCTAACTTGTTTTTAAAAGAAGCTATTAGATTGCATGGGTTGCCCAAGAGTATTGTTTCAGACAGAGACACCAGATTTGTGGGTCACTTTTGGAGGACATTGTGGAAGAAACTTGGTACCAAACTGAGTTTAAACTCAGCTTATCATCCTCAGACTGATGGGAAAACTGAGGTAGTGAATAGGAGTTTGGAAATTTATTGAGAAGTCTTGCAGGAGAGCATTCGAAGCAGTGGGATCATATTTTTCCCCAGGCAGAGTATGCATATAATGACTCACCAAACAGGAGCACAGGGCAGATTCCATTCCATATTGTTTATGGAATGCACCCCAGAGGAATATCAGAGTTAAGAAATCTGGGAAGAGCAGAGCTAAGGAGTGCAGATGGTGAGGAATTTTCTTCGGAGATCTAGGTCATACATGAACAAGTGAAACCACAACTACAAGGCAGAAGCATCAAATACAAGAGCAAATCAGACTTGAGCAGAAAAGAAGTTCATTTTGAAGTAGGAGATCTAATTTTGGCACACTTGAGAAAGGAGAGATTCCCAAAGAACAAGTATAAAAAATTGAAGTTCAAAAAGATTGGGCCATGCAAGATACTTAGAAAGTTTTCTGAAAATGATTATGAGATTGAATTACCTCCTGATGCTGGAATATCTCCTATTTTTAATGTTGTAGATTTTTACAAGTATGAATATGATGGTGCAGAAGAAAGAGCAGCAGACAAGGAACATATTTAGTGGAAGGAGCAGCTACCTCCAGCACAACCATTGCAACCAGAGACGATATTGGACAAAAGAGTATTCAGAAGGACCAGAGGACAAGATTACTTTCAGTACTTGATAAAATGGAAGGATAAACCAGAGGAAGGTGCCACTTGGATGACTGAAGGAATGTTGTAGAAGACAGGCAGATCAGTGGAAGAGCTCATGGACATGAGCCCATGAAAAAAATTTCCCTCGGGAGTCTGATGCAGGGGCATTAGACACTAGCCAGCAATGTAGGAGGTTTTTCCCACATGTTGTGGCTAGGAGGGTTCAAAATTATTGAATTGTAACAGCTAGGTGTCAATAACTCAGCTGCCTGTACCATTTATATTAGTTGGAGGTTGTAGAAGTCGAATAGTTCAGTTCGATCCATCTGTCACATTTCAGTTAGTTGAATTATTGAAATTCGACCTTTGATTTCTAGAATGGTCCTCACAGAGGAACCGAAGAGTCATATGTTCATGTATATAAATGTAATCCCTCGGATGTATAGAGAGAGAGGAAGAGGAGGAGAGATTTCTACAATAAACTATGTGTGTTACAATTGTTTCCAGTTAAATGATTTCAAAGCCCATTTTCCATTGGATTGACTCGAACATCTATCTGTGAAGAGATTGTTTAATTGCGAAACGATTAAATTATGTGCATATATAATTACTGGGTTGAACAGTCATGTAGATTTCGCATTTCCTTGTCAATTGATTCCCTCAAAGTTGTTCGAACAGGCTCTATCGAATAAATCCCCACTTATAGAAGAAGTCTGCGTAAACCCTGGTCGTTGAACTCTCTTTAATAGAAATCCCGCCTAATAAAGAAATTAGATTTCTTCATTGTTAATTAGAATTTCCAACTTGAGTAGCAAACCTGAGTTAAGGCAGACGAAGGAGCACGCAACCCCGAATGAACCTTGGTTAGTCACTATACAAAACCCACGGTGGAATTACAAAGGCAGATTGCCCATATCACACCGCTTTTGGTATATAAGTGGTATTTTCCGGTCGAGGAGTGATTCCATAGAGGAGTCAACGCCTGGCAGGGCAGACCCGTGGAAAACTGCTGTCAAAACATGCCATCGCGCATTAAATTCCGTCATTGGAAGCCGAGCGATATTGACGAGAGTCGTTGATCTGGGAAGGGGTCATTGGACAGTGGTCATTATATAAAGGTGCGCGGAGGATAGCCAGGTACGATACATGCATTTGATTGGTTATATATATATATATATATATATATATAGGTGGGGCCGGAGTATAATGAAGTTTTTTAATTAAACGATTGGCAGATAACTAACATAAGTCTGGAGTGTGATTGTGTAAGGTTGGGTGGTATAATATAGAGCTGAAAAATATATAATAAAGAGGTCGTTGTTTATGTTATTTATCAAATTCCTCGAATTTGATAAATAAATCAAAGAAGTCAATTAAGACCACGTGGAGTAAAAGAACGAGGCATACAGAGGGTGAAAAGCTGACAGAGCCACGCTATAGTTGACCATCTCTCCATTGGGGCTGACTTTCAGTTTTTTTGCGTCATAACTTTCTCCAAAAGGCGTCGTTTTCTGTCTTATTTATTCTTGATTTTGTCACCAATTAGTTAACTCGTTTTATTAATGTCTCAAATGAATATCTTGGTGCAAGATTTCTATTGGTATGGGGAGTTTTAAGCCAATTATTGTAGGTTCAATACACACAGGCTTCCACATAGGTTTTATAATTCGCTTCCATTCTAGACTGTATATTTTCTAACCTTGCTCATTTTTTTTCCCTTGTGAAACATGTATTTGTTACTCTACTCTCCTGTCATGATTCCAGTACTACATTTTTTGTTTTTGTTTTCTTTGTGGACTTCTCGGACTACGATGACCTTAGAGCTATATTCACAGGTACATGAATGTTTATCAAAAGGGATTTTAACTTTTGAGAACAGATTTCGTGCTCTTTTAGCTTCTCGAACCTTGCGAATTTGGGTTTTCCTGTAATAGGATTTTAAGGCTCCAATGTCGTCTACATCGCTAGTCTTTTATTTTGTTATGGGTTTTTCCCCAGAGGAAATTTTATCATGAAAGTAGAATTTTTGTTGTATATGCTTTATTGTTTAAGGCCTAGCCTTGTTGACTATTTAGACATGCAATGGTCTTTGCTATTTATGGCTAGTTTTCTCTGCTTACGGTCAAACCCTCAACCTAGTTAAGAGTAAAAATCCCTAAATGAAATAGAGTTTAAATTCTGTATACAATATTGTGATGTTTGGTTAATATACTTCTCAAATTTTGTGTAATGATATGTTTCAATCTCTTCTTGAAGACAATTTACTTCTTGTTAGAAATTATTGTTCAATGTTTTCTAATGCTACACCTTATCATTAAAATGGATTTTCCTTTTTCTGAGCATTTTCTTTAGTATATTCTATTAAATCATAAACTCATTTGTTTTTCTTACTCGTAAAAGGGTATTTATGCAATACTATCAGTGGAAATATATAAATATAGTGTTTTCCTGTGTAGACATTTACATCGTTAGACATTTTTCCTATGCTTTCTACAGTATGAGTTTTCTTTGATATTTTACATGGAACATTTTGGGCAAGGTTGGTGTTTCAACCCTCTTGTTTCTTTCGTAATTTTATATGTTTTCTCAAGGGTTTCTAGACCATCCGTTTATTGAGTTGTTTTCTAAACACTCATCCTGTCCGTGTATATCATAGAAATAAGAGATTGACGACCAATTTAGGTCTAGATTCTCTACAATGGATCTAAACTAACAGTTTCTCTGGCATTTTTTTTCCAGTAGTAGTTGTTTTCATTTTACTGTGTCTAATGTTATGAATATTCCCTTCCTTAAATAGTCAAGAACTTCAAGAAATGCATTTTTCACACAGTCAACAAATAATAACATTTCTACTATAACTTTCTCTCTTCTTCATAAGAATCATAATAATTTGTAATTAAAATACTTCTCTATGTAAAGAAAAATAATTATAATTTGTAATTACAATACTTCTCTGTGTAAAAAATTTCACTTCGTAATTGAAAAACATTTCCCATTTAAAAATAATTATGTCCAAAACAACATATCTAGTTTTGACTACCTCAGCAATCTGTATATTTATCTAGTTTAAAAATCTACTAATGATGTTCTCCCTACCATGCGAGAGTTTATTACGTCCTCTTATCCCTCATGCTTCACACCTGAGATGTGCAGGTTGACAGAAATTCCAGAAGAGACCTCGCGACCCCAAGTCTAGTAGTCGTCTTTTCTAGGATTTAGGAACGGTGAGTGTTTCCACTGGTCACCACAAGCTCAGGAAACATCAATCTCATCCTTTTTCTCCTCGGTCACAAAACCTCTTTTCCTCATTGGGATGTATTTTCTATCTCCAGAGGAAAAGTAATTGTTTCTAACTGTTTTCTGTTCAAACACTCTCAGTTCTTGGAATGCTTTTCATCATCAGTCTTTTTTTAATTTTATGGAACACAATTCCATAATTAAATATTATTTCCAAAAACATAATTTAATTTATGTTCATCATTCATAATCATTTTCTAAAAAAAATGAATGTTTAGT
Source organism: Pinus albicaulis (assembly GCA_034641835.2). Taxonomy (NCBI): domain Eukaryota; kingdom Viridiplantae; phylum Streptophyta; class Pinopsida; order Pinales; family Pinaceae; genus Pinus; species Pinus albicaulis. The sequence continues at coordinate 698,527,763 of CM076571.1, read as the reverse complement.
CTTTTTAAAATAAATAACTAAACAAATAGTTTACACTTAAGCTACGTGTCACAATTTTCTATAGCGTATAACATTCTTCTACAAAAAAAAATTCATAATCACACTATTAATTATAAATATTCTTATTATTTTTATTAATATTAATTTTTTAAAAGTATATAATATAAATTTTATGTATTTATATAATTTTAGTGAGGAATTAATAAAATATAATTAATTAAAAATAATAAAATACAAATCCAAATTCAAAAAGAAGGTCGTAATTGCAAAATCTAACTGATAATATGGACCTTAAGAACACGAAGAAGGTCGTTTCTCAACTGCCATGTTTCTCAACTGCCACAGCGTGAATCTTGCCAAGAAGCTGGCAAGATCTAGGATTTCCGCTGTTCAACTTCTGCACTCAACAACCAAGCCGTTGGTGTAATTGTGATAGTTAATTTAAATCAAAATAATGATGCTCACATTTTATTAAATGACAATTTGTTATAGATTTTTGACTGATATTTAATTGTGTTAATGACATTTACGTGAAATCAAATTATCGATTGAAATAATAAGATATAAATATATTCAAATTTCAATTAAATTTAGAAGCTGAAATTTTATAAAAAAAATTATATTGAGTAGCTTTTTCAATTTATTAAATTAAATTGCATCAAATCATTCATAATTATAATATTTAAATAAGTTAAAAATAATTAATTAAATTAACCTTTCTCTCACACGACAACTAAATTATTTTTCCTTTACAATGTAAACACACTTTCACAGGTCAAGTAAATTGGTTTTCCTTAACCATGTGCACATAAATTTAAATGGATAAGAAAAGAAAAAATATGATAATAAAACTATTTCACACTAACCTAGAATAAAATAAAAGAAGATTGCATTTAGTTTGCTATCAGTCATACAAGCTTGCGCAGAGATAAATTAGAAATTATAGTAATTGAAATCTTTTTCCGTGATTTGAGAATTTTTATTTGGAAAAGAAAATGGGCTCTGCGGTGATTTCCTAGATGTTTAGGGTTTCCTGCACTGCTTCCAGGGACGCTTGTCGGCAGCCTCCAGGGTTTGCACCTAAGATAGAGTGTGGTTCTGGGAATACCCCATGATGCCATATTGTCCAGTCCTATGGGACTGGATTTGTGGCCTCCCTCTGCACCTTATTCGGCCTCACTCCATGGCCAGTTTCGACTAAACACCCCAAAGACGTTTTTATTTACTGGTTGGAATCCTACAGAGGTGCTCCTCTTTCTGTGAGTTGGGGCTTGTTACTATTCTCCATCGACTTCTTGTAGCTTCTCCTAAAGCCGGTGACCTTGTGTCTAGATTGGACACACTACCTCCCCCTGGGGACATTCAGTGATCGATATTTGTAGGGCAACTGCATTATATAGAGCTTACCTACCGATGACTCTGCACTGCCTCCCACATTTTCATTTGGTGGCGCCATGAAATCTACTTCTCTGTTGACCTCGCCTCAACATCCAGTGCCGTCCACCATGGAAAACCCAACCATCATCGATAATAAGGCATGCTTTGTTTACTGCCAAATTTTTATTAAACCCCCTGCCGAGAACAATATTTTATTATGGGCTCAGGAAAATGATGGGGTGGATGATCCAAAACAAATTATCAGTCATGTATCTAGCTACCCTAGCCATATGCAATATTTGATACACTGTGGAAGATCCTGCTAAGACTCTGGTTCATTAAGAGACTACTCATATGTTTTGGGTCCACCATCATTCACAATCTTAGACTGAGGAGTCGAACTACCGAAAGTCACAGAACACAAGGATCAGGAAGGGGCACCAACACTCTAAAACTAGACATCCCAAAATGTCCCTCATACAAGAACATTTTACAGGGGAAAAGAAAAGTGGCTACTCCAACTAAACCAACTGGCAATGCACCCAAACCATATATTGTGGAGAAACCGAATTTCCTTCCACAACTAAAAATAGAACTTCTAGAGATAGACGAACTCCAAACTTCGTTTGAATCACAAGCGATAATCTACAAATTTAACATTTCCTAGGCCAAGCCAATGGAGCTCTTCCATTGGATATTCACCAAATGGACTATGGACTATGAAATCCACCTCTGTTCTAAGGATTTTTTCGTCGTCAAGTTCCCAACCTTGGAAGCTAGAGACATCATCCTTACGGAAGGACCATGGCTTTGGGGATCCACTAGGCTCTTCATGACCCCTTGGTTCCCAGACTTCGACACAAACACCATGGAAATAATCAGAATGTCGGTCTAGGTTTGGATTTACAACCTTCCTCTTCACTTTTGGAACAAGTATTGGAAACATCCTTGGGAGATATATCAAAACCAACACACAATGCTTGGAGGAGAAAGTATTCACTTTTTCATGAATATGTGTGGAGGTGGACGTCAGTAAAGGGCTTCGAGAAATCATACAACTGATACACAAACAACAAAAAAGGACACAACATCTTGACTTCAAAAATACTACATTCAAATTTCGTATTTTCAAGAATACTGGTCATCTGCAAAATATATGTTCGGAAGCAAAAAGAGATAATAGAAAAAAGAAGAAGATAGGGAAAACTCCAAAAGGATGGAAATTTCCCTCAAATGAACCAGATCAGCAGAAAAATGATGAAGAGGACGTCCTCAAACCAAATGATAACGATCAGACAACCACCAAACCAGAGACAAAAGAACAAGAGATGCAAGACCCTTTTGACATAACTTCCACGGATCATCCAGCATTGGACCTTGGGGCACCGGACACGAGAGGGAATAAAGGAAAACAAAACTCAGAAACCTTAGATTCAGATAATGAAAATGGAGCAATCATTGATGATACTCAGCTCGCCCTTATCTCGGCCACGCCAACACAAGGTGCTTGGCAGAGGGTAAAAAAGAAAAAAGGTAGAAAAACTAGATTTTTCTCCCCATGTACTATAGGTTTACTTGCAACTTCATAGTCTATCTTAACTGACAATTACCAACAAATGCAACATGTAATTTTGTTTTCATTAATAAAATTATGATTTTTCCTATGAAAAAAAAAAAAAACATTTTTCCACTTTAATTTCACTAAGGAATGTCAAAAGGCGCCAATTACGGTCTAGACAATGGATCAGATTCAAGCTTCTTAAAGAAATTTTGGGCATTCTATTGGAATATTAATTCCAATTACTGTACGCACAGTAATGCAAGACCGTGAAGTTATTCATGAAGGGATAGAAAGATGACAGAGTTAAGTCTGAATTAAATTGTTTGAAGGTCGGTGACAACAAAGGAGGTGTGTTGTTATCCACACTCATCACCTGCATTGATGCTTCACCAACTGCATTCATCGCAAATTCGGCGATGTTATGAAAGGAAGTAGCAAATCATGCACAAGAGAAGCGTTTCCAGGGGTCTTCCATTGTGAGCTGCGAAGGGTGAACACAACCCCCTAGAGGATTTGATGTCATTCACCTCCGGTCCCACCACCTCTTCAATCAAAGCAGTTCCGGTAGGTAAAGAAAACCCATGGGAAGCTCCTCCAAATAGCTAACGAAAAATACATAAAGGGGATCAATGGTTTGCGGGACCACAACAAGCTCGTTGTTTATGTCGAGGGGGTGCCTACGTAGTTGACTGCCCCATCTCACGTTGACCAGAGATCAACGACTGTGGCTTACTGTGGTAGCATAGGTCGATCGTCTTAAACCCGTGGAGGGGTGCCTCCGTAGCCACCAAAGGGGTGTTTCTGCCAATGAACCACCGAAGTTGTGCCACCTGCCAAGCGGTGCTGCTAGCGAATAGTTCGAAATCAATGTGATCTTCAAGTGGTGTTTTTTGTTTTTGTGCCATTTAGTGGCATTCAATACCATTAGTTTTGTAATAAATTCCTATAGTCAGTCAGTGAACATATAGAGGTTGAATTGCACTATATAGAGTGTTGTGTAATTGATTTTATGCCCGAAGGCTGAAGACAGAGAGACAGAGAGATATTGTAGTGCTGTGTGTGTAAAAACCAAGAGAAATTTTCTGCTGTGAATCCAAAACCTTGTTCTGAAGAATTCTATGTTTTAATAGAGTCAGTTTGTTTAATGAAATAGAGTTTCATATTTCATCTCTATGACTGGAATTTAAATTTTAGTTTTTTTATCTCTGTGTGTTTTTGTTGGGAATTAGTCAGAAAATTTCATTATGGTATCAGAGCTAGTCTAGGCGCTCAGTGAACGTAGCCGAGTTTTCTCTTCATTGCAGAAGCTATAAGAAGCTAGTTGAAGCAGATTTCTCCAGCAGAGAAGGCTATTGTTTGTTTTTCTTGCACAGTCACGATGGCTGCAGCAGGAACCAGTTTGACGAATCCCCAACTTCCACAGTTTAATGGGAAGAATCATGATTATTGGGAAATCACCATGAGAGCCCTGTTGGTTTCATAGCACATATGGGAGCTAATTGAGAATGGCTACCCAGAACCAACAGATGCGGTAGCATTGGCTGCTTTGGCAGCAGTAGAAAGTGACCTATTAAGAGATAACAGGAAGAAGGACTCCAAAGCCCTCTTTTATCTCTTTCAATTAGTGCATGAGAGTATTTTCCCATGGATTGCAGTAGCAACAAATTCTAAAGAGGCATGGGATATTATCAAAACTGCCTATCAAGGCATGGAGAAGGTAGAGACAACAAAGTTGCAGATGTCGAGGAGAGATTTTGAAACTCTCTATATGAAAGAGTCTGACACTATAGACTCATTCTTCACTCATTTTATTGGGTTTGTTACCCAAATGAGATCTCATTGAGAAGCAATTGAAGGAAGAAGGATAGTGGAGAAAATATTGAGAAGTTTACCCTCAATATTTGATGCCATGGTAGTGGAAATAGAAGAGACAAAGGATCTCTCACAATTTACAGTGGATGAGCTTAGTGCATCCATGATGTCTCATGAAAACAGACTGAACAGAGGAATAGATTCCTTATTGGAACAAGCTTTCAAGACTCAAATTTCTTTTGGCCGAAGAAGTGGTCAAGGCAGAGAAAATAACAAAAGAAGAGGCGGAAGCCAAAACAGAGGTAGAAACAGCCCTGCAAGTTCGAATGGAAGGAGCAGCAATCAAAACCAGAATGAAGGCTCAAGCCAACAACAAGCTCATGGACAAAGGTATGATAAATACCAAGTCCAATGTCATTATTGCAAGAAACATGGACACTATGCCAATGAATGTAGAAAAAAGAAAAATGACATGAATAATAGGCAGAATAATAATTTTGTAAAAGAAGATAAGAACCCAAAGAATGTGTTGTTAATGTGTAATATAGCACAAGATAAACAAGATGATGTATGTTTCTTAGACTCAGGTTGTAGTAACCACATGACTGGAAACATCGCAATGTTTTCCAATCTTGATGAAGATGTTAAATTTGAGGTAACAACATGAACTGATAGTAAGATCTCTTTCAAGGGAAAAGACAGAGTAAGTATCTTGGCAAGAAATGGAGAACATAAGTTTCTTCCAGATGTCTATTATGTACCTGGCTTGAAATGTAATCTTTTGAGCATTGGAAAACTCATTGACAAGGGCTACATTGTATTCTTCAAATATGACGTGTGCACAATCATGGACATACCTCCAAGCAAGAAAGTCATTGCAAACGTGCAGATGACAAGAAATAGTACTTTTCCTCTCAAAATCAGAGGAGACTTGAAAGAAGGAAGAAATGTAGTAGCTGTAACACAAAAGGTCTTTCAAAAGGAAGTGAAAGGTGAAAACTAGTTATGGCACTTGAGATTTGGACATCTCAATTTTGGAGGCCTGAACTTGTTGCATAGGAAGGGAATTGTAAAAATATTACTATTGATTGAGAAACCAGACAACCTTTGTGAAGGCTTCATCTTAGGCAAACAACACAGAGAAAGCTTTCCAACAGGGAAGAGTATAAGGGAAAAATCACCCTTAGATATTTTCAACTCTGATTTTTGTGGACCAATGCAAATGCCATCTTTAGCTGGCAACAAATATGTTTTGACATTCATAGATGATTACATCAGAAAGACATGGGTGTATTTCTTGAATCGGAAGAGTGAAGTGTTTGAGAAGTTCCGCCACTTCAAAACTCTTGTTGAGAAGCAGAGTGGGCACTACATCAAAGTGCTAAGAACTGACAGAGGTGGAGAATACATCTCCAAATATTTTTCTTCGTTTTTCCAGAGAGAATGACATACATAAGAAATTTACCATGAGATACACACCTCAGCAAAACGGTGTTGCAGAAAGGAAGAATAGGAACATTATAGACATGGTAAGAAGTATGTTGAACGAAAAATAGTTTCCAAATGAATATTGGGCCGAAGCTGTTAATTGTGCAGCATATATCTTGAATAGATGCCCAATTGAAGCTATCATGAATAGAATTCTGAAAGAAGCGTGGAACAGCAGAAAACAGTTCGTCACCCACATGAAAGTATTCGGCTGTGTGGCATATGCACATGTCTCAGATCAGCTGAGAAAGAAACTTGACAGTAAGGGGGAGAAATGTATCTTTGTTGGATACAATGATGAGTCCAAGGCCTACAAGCTTTATAATCCATCTACCAAGAGAGCAGTAATAAGTAGAGATGTGCAGTTTATAGAATAGGAAGCTTGGGATGGAATTTTAGAGAAAACAGTGAATTTGAAGACATGTGTGGCTCACGAAGAAGAAGAGGAAGGGACAGCAGAAAATAATCTCTCGATGGTGGCTCCTCCTCCAGCACCGCAAGCACAACAAACCACACCACAAGATGGAAATAGAATAGCCTTGAGAAATCAAGGAAGTTCTTCTTCAAGCACACCACATGGAACCGAAACTTCATCGAGTTCAAGTGGAACTCCAAGTACACCAAGAAGATCGAGATTTAGAAATCTGAGTGAGATTTATGAAAAAGGAGAGGTAAATGATATTTCTTGTATAAACTCTTTATTTTTCTTTATATTGTCATGTTGATGACCCAATTCTTTTTGAAGATGTTATAAATGAAGAAAAATGGATTGAAGCAACGAACAAAGAGATTGGTGCAATAGAAAAGAGTAATATATGGGATTTAGTGGACCTCCCTAAAGGTAAAGAAATCATTGGAGTTACATGGGTCTAAGACCAAAAGCAATGCTGAAGGAAAGATTGAAAGGAACAAAGAAAGACTTGTTGTCAAAGGCTACAAGCAGCAACAAGAAAGAGATTATGAAGAAACCTTCGCACCAGCTGCAAGGATCGAAACAGTGAGAACAGTGTTGTCCATACTAGCGCAATAGAAATGGAAGGTTTACCACATGGATGTGAAATGTGCATCTCTGAATGGAGTGTTTAAAGAAGTACATGTTGAAGAACCTCCTGGCTATAAGATTGAAGGCCAAGAGCACAAAGTATGCAAGTTGAAGAAAGATCTTCATGGGCTGAAGCAAGCACCAAGAGCATGGTACAACAGGATACATTCTTACCTGATTGAAAATGGATTTAAGAAATGTGATGGATAACCCGGACTCTACATAAAAGAAAATGATGATAAGATTCTTATTGTTGTTTTATTTGTAGATGATTTAATTTTTACTGGAAATGAAGTTTCTCTCATTGCTGATTTTAAAACAGTCATGAAGAGTGAATTTGAAATGAATGATTTGGGTTTTCTGAGATATTTTCTTGGAATAGAAGTAGAGAAAAATGAAAACGATATTTTCATTTCCTAAGTAAAATATGTTGAAGAAGTGTTGAAAATATTCAACATGCAGAATAGCAAAGCAGCTGTAACTCCAACTGTCATAGGGTTGAAATTGAGAAAAGAAGACAACAACAAGGATTTTGATCCAAAGTTGTATAAGAGCATAGTTGGTAGCCTCATGTATTTGACTACAACTAGCCCTGACATTATGCACATTGTAAGCTTAATCTCCAGATTTATGGAAAGGCCAAAAGAAACTCATTGGCAGGCAGCCAAGAGGATTCTAAGGTATGCGAATGGAACGTAGGGGCACGGTATTTTATACTCCTCATCTGAAAATTTTCAATTGATAGGTTACACTGACAGTGATTGGACTGGAAGTGTAGATGACAGGAAGAGCACATCTGGATATGTGTTTCATTTGGGATCGAGATACGTTTCATGGGCTTCCAAGAAGCAACCAATAGTTGTTTTATCAACAATAGAGGCAGAATATGTGGCAACAATAGTAGCAGCATGCCAAGCAGTATGGATGAGAAGAATGCTCAGAGATTTATTTCATGAACAGGACAAAGGAACAACAATTTACTATGATAACAGCTTGGCGATAGCTTTATCAAATAATTATATCTTCCATAAGAGAACAAAGCATATCGATGCTAAATTTCATTTTATACTTGAAGTGGTTAATAATGGTGAAGTTGTTTTGCAGCACTGCAGAATAGAGGAACAATTTGTTGATATTTTAACAAAGTCATTAATGCAGAAAAGTTTTAATTATTTTAGAAAATGCCTGGGTATGCAAGAAAAACCCAACATTTCTAATTAAGGGGGAGTGTTGGAATATTAATTCCAACTGCCATATGCACAATAATGCAGGATGATGACGTTATTCCTGAAGGGATAGAAAGACAACAGATTTAGGTATGAATTAAATTGTTTGAAGGTCGGGGAAAACAAAGGTGGTGCATTGTTATCTGCACTCATCACCTACATTGATGCTTCACCAACAGCATTCATCGCAGAGTCGGCGATGTTCTGAAAGCAGGCAGCAAAGCGCGCACAAGAGAAGAAGTTCCAGGGGTCTTCCATTGTGAGCCGCGAAGGGTGAACACAACCCCCTGGAGGAGGTGATATCACTCACCTCCGGTCCCACCACCTCTTCAATAAAAGTAGTTCTGGTAGGTAAAGAAAACCCATGGGAAGCTCCTCCAAACAGCCGACAAAAAATACATAAAGGGGATCAATGGTTTGCGGGAGCAAAACAAGCTCATTGTTTATGTCGACAGGGTGCCTCCGTAGTTGATCGCCCCATCTCGCGTTGACTAGAGATCAACGACTGTGGCTTACTGCGGTAGAATAGGCTAATCATATTGAACCCGCAGAGGGTTACCTCCGCAGCAACTAAAGGGGTGTCCCTGCTAATGAACCACCGAAATTGTGCCACCTACTAACCGGTGCTACCAGCGAACATTTCGACATCAATGCGATCTTCAAGTGGTGTTTTTTGTTGTTGTGCCATTTAGTGGAATTTAATAGCATTAGGTTTGTAATAAATTCCTATAGTTGGTCAGTGAACATATAGAGGTTGAATTCCACTATAGATAGTGTTGTGTAATTGATTTTATGCCCGAAGGCTGAAGATAGAGAGGCAAAGAGATATTGTAGCACTATGTGTGTAACAACCAAGAGAAATTTTCTGCTGTGAATCCAGAACCTTGTTCTAAAGAATTCTATGTTGTAACAGAGTCAGTTTTTTTAATGAAATAGAGTTTAATATTTCATCTCTGTGACTGGAATTTAAATTTTAGTTTTTTATCTCTTTTTGTGTTGTTGTTCGGAATTACTCGGAAAATTTCATCACATTCTTCTGTCGGATCCTTACCAATTTCTATAATTAGCATCTAGAATTATCTCCCTTGCAGTTGGATCCTACGTCTCGAAGTTGGAGGCCGAGGAGATGCCGCAAAGCTCAAGATTAAAATTACCGAGAAACATGGAACGGGGTCTCACTCACTAGAAATTTTTATATCTTTGAATTCGAACCAACATTGAAATTAATGTCCCAATCCACATCAACATTCAAAGAAATGTTCCAATCCACACAAAACAATCAACTACATGCTCAGTGAGAAAGAAAAGATTTAATTGTTAAAAAGGATTAGCCAGCTTAAAATCTAACTGCTTTTGTAACTCCTGTAATTTAGATATTACATAATAAAAGAATAGTTATTCAAAATTAAAAAAATAGATTAATATAACAAAATTTAATTTATAATTTTAAATTATAAACCATATGTAAATTTTTATTTTCTTTATTATAAATAATAGTTACTCAAAAAAATCTTAATGCTTAATTCCACGCTTAAAACCATGCCTTGAATTATATATATATCTATATCTATATATATATATATATATATATATTCAGTCTAAAAAATGCTATTACGTATGTTAAATAAAATGCAGTACAAAAATCTTGAAACTTATCAGCCTTATACATTTAGCTCTTTCCTCTGTTAACTATTTGGAAAAAACCCATAGTAGTTCACTACTTGTCATTATAAACTTGCTACAAAGAATTACATCATACAGATTGTGTTCAAAACGTGGCTTTTCTTATTATGAAACATAATTTACATCATATAATAAAACTCTATCTAAAACTCAACTTCATGCTTAGAATGCTTCATTATGCTACTTTGGTTCAAGAATAACTGAAGGTAGCTGCATTTACCACCAATCCATGAACATGTGCATTGAAAATGATCTTACCAATTTCCTTACCTATACCTCTTTTTAAGAGTATATATGTTTTTCCATTTTGTTCCCTATACAAATTCTAGAAGATAACATTTGTGAAAGTCTTAATCAATGCTTTGATGTGCATCGCTTGTTCCATTCTATTCCCTATGCAAATGCTAGAAGCTTAAATTTTTTGATGTCTTAATCAATTCTTTGATGTGTGCCATCTAGTTGCTTAGAATAGGTGGAATGAAGTCAATATAGCTCTTCACCCATTCAATGATGCCTTTTGCATCCCCAAATATTTTTATCTAATCTATACCCAACCATCCAAGCATCCGATAATGCTCAACACCCCCCATAAGGTGATCATTTTTTCTCTATTGTTTTTTCATCTACCCCCTTCCCACGAGAAATGATAACAAGCCTCCTCTTCCAAATAAATGATAGTGCCACACCCACAGGACCTTTTCACACTAGCTCCCTCAAAGAATCCCACAAGAAACGTTTTCCAGATTTCCTTGGGTCTTAAAAATTTGTATCCCTTGGGTCTAAGAACTTTGTATCTTTTTTCAATCTGATCAACTCTGAATTCATTGAAATAGGAAATCATCTTATTGATTTCCATATGTGCATCAATTTTCTTCTCTTCAATAATGATGGAGTTGCGTCTTCTCTAGACTATCCATACCATAAAAGGTGAAAAAGCCTTGCATTTATTGTCCCTTTCCCATGCATTTAACAATAAAGTGAGATTAGAATAGGAGACTTTATATGATATATTATAATAGCCCATTCCACCCTCCCACATGGCTTTAGCATATGTGCAGTTTATAAACATGTGGTTAATGTCATCAGTTCCCCTCCAGCACAAAACACATATACTTGGTCCTTCTACTCATGTTTTTTTTCAGTTATGTAAATGGTAATAAAACCATCCAAAGAATTTAAGTTTGATTGGATAATTCCTCTTCCAAATGCATTAGAACTTTGCTACTAGCACCGTCCCCCTGTAAAAAAAAATAGTAGTTGTAGATATATGTCCTTCACCAGAAAGAGTGAGTGTATGCAACCCACAATTTTTCTGTGGTGGATTTCAAAAATTGAAGCCATAAATGACCGAACCATTAATAAACAACTTTTAGATATAAATTTAAAAAGAAAAAAGTCGTGAAAGTTATTCTTTTAATAATCTAAACTCAAATGCTAATCGATCTCGAATGGTAGAAGTGAAATTTTCTTACCTTTTATTTATAGTTAATCTCAAATGGTAGGAAAATTCAGTTGTATGGACCTTTCCATTATTTCAGGGCCATGAAATAATTCGCTACATCAAAAAGAGTGAGTACGGCCAATTCATCACCAATAATCCATTTGATTGAATACTGCCAATTCACTATCAATAATCCATTGCGATGCCTCATTTTTCTTTGAAACAATTCCACCGTAATTGAATCAAGTAGACATTTGTGTAAACTACACAAGACTAGAAAAAAGAAACTGGTGAAGAAGTTTACTCTTTGAATTCTCTCTTCGCATGAATTTTTGGTAACGTTGTCAAATGACATAATTATTTGTGCATGGTTCTCTTCATCACACTTTATATGTGAATTTGTATCATTAAGAGATTCACAGAGTAGATGTGTGTACTATTTATTTAGAGTTAATTATTGGTCACACACTCTTCTTGTGAAATAAGAAGCTTCTATGTAATTATTTTGTTGGAAACACATTACTTGTGGGAAAAACCGGAGGTGATTTGACACCTTTGGTCTGCCCCTTTCCGACACGACACTACTTTTTGGAAATTTCATCTCTCCCCATTTTTTAGGGCCCCACTAATGTTATGCCACCCTCCTCCCCTTTTTTCCTCTGCCACTCCTCCCCTCCCGTCCTCCACCATCCTCACCTCCCCCCGAAACTCAACCCCTACAGCATTGAATGCTGGTAGCAATTCACTTTGTGAAGTGCAGATAGTTCCCATTCCATTTCAAATTGGTGAAGTGGAGGAGGGGAAGGTAGATTGTCTCAGGTTCATTCCAAGTAGGGTTTTGGAGCGATCTCCCCAACAACATCCAATTCTCAATGTCCATTCCTCGCCCATTCAAATGTTGTCTACCAGTATTCAAGGCATGAAGCAGTTTTCACAATAATAAATTACAAGCATTGTCTAGCTTTTCCCATTATACTCCCTGCCCTCTTCCATGTCCATTTTCAAATGATATAAACCCCCTCCATAGAAGCTGGCAGTAGGAGGTTTAATACTTCTAGCAGAGGGAAAAGTAAGGAGGCGGCACCACAGTAAACAACATTGGGTTAGTTTCTTGTATGTTGTTCCTACTCTATTTAATTTGTATTGTTCCTTATTTATGCATAATCCTTCATGTCACTTTGAGAGATGTACATGGGGACATGTTTCATTTTAAATTTCTACTTCTATTACAAATGGTCCACACCCTCCTCCCCCTTTTCTCTATGATGTTATTTTCTCTTTTTTTTCTTTCCTATCAAACCAACCACTTCCCAATAGTAGAAAATACACTTTGATATTCTCCTGGTCAAAGCGATCTGGGAATTTCTTCCTGCAAAAAATATAAATAAATGCAGATCCTGTGAGTTGATTTTGGCATAATTGGATGAGGAATTATTATGGGCAATAAGATATGTTTTTATAAAATTTTGGTGCGCTTCATATTCTCATGTTTTCTTATTTTCTTCTTCTTTTGGCTTCCACCAAGCTTCCTTAGCTTAGGTATGAAATCCAACAATACCCTTGTTTCTATTTTATAAGTGAAATCCATGGTTTCAATTTTATATTCTTTATACCACAATACATTGTTGCAATCCGATTTTTCCATGAGTAACCAATTCAAATTCAAACTTATATAGGTTTTTAAAAAATAAAATCAAAATATCATAGTTTGAGTCATTTGGTGAAAAATTTGTTTCTTAATTTGAGTAATTTAGTGAAAATTTTGTTTTTTCGTTCAAGATTTTTAGAGAAATATTACAACTGACCCATTTGTGATATTTATGAAATATTTGTATCTCTTATTTGACCAATATTTTAAAGTTACAAATTATCTGAAAATATTTATTAAGATTAATAAAAAAAGAAAAGGAACAAATGAACAAAAGGTACCCTCCCTGAGAGGGAGAGGTGCTCTACATTCTGTCATGTGCTGAGTTAAGTTGATATCCTTGATAGCTAATGTTTAATAAGTATTATTTGAAAGTGAAAAATCTGAGTTTTTTTTTAATCCCAAGATTGGATCCAGGTTTACATGAATCCATCCTCTATTTTTGTTAGATCCCCTTCCAACCAAAGGCTAAGTAGTTTGAAAAATTCATTGATGCAAGCTAAGAAAATTCTAGTACAATTCAAAGTGTTCATCTGAAATTTGATAGTAATGATCTAGTAGTGATTCCACTGTACATTCATAGGAAAACAATGAGAACGGAATAGAAAATTATGCTTTTCTGTAATCTCATTTGGGTAATCTGGATTCTGCATTAAATGATTACTAATGCCAAATATGACATATCGAATCTGTAATTAAATGAAACAATCTTTTCTTACCTTGTTGGGACCTTGCTGCAGGGTTTCTTAATGTATTGGATACTAACGTAGAAAATGATTGTAACATTTTAGAACAAATCAGAGTAGTTTCCATGGCGATTCCAATGACAGTGACAATATCGCAGACTCACAATGACTATTAATTTCAAGATTCTTTACTGGAGAGTAACTGACAATAGTTTTTCTCTTTGAACTAATGAAACTGAGAGAGTAACCTTTGTTTTCCTTTACACAAAAGAAATAGACCTATTGAATCTTTATTTCAAATATATTTGGTGGAAGCTTAAATTGAATACAAAAGCTAAGAGAAATCCATATCCATTCAAATTGATTCCCACTGATTCCATATCATTAAAACATATTTTATGAAATGGTAATGGATTCCCACTATTCCAAATCATAAAAAAAAAAAATATGAATTAGTAATGGCAAAGATCTCATCTTTCTTTCATATTTATAATGTAAGAAAATATTTGGTGATAAATTTAAAGGTAGATACTTCTAGGTGGGATGTCAGGGATCTTGTTATCTCATAAGTTTCCTGTTAAGCACTAGCATGTGGATTGTTGGTACTAGCCTAGAGGTTACAATGATGGTATAATTTGAACATAAACAACTCAAAAAAACAAAAAATATGAATTCATAATAGATTCCTACAATTCCATAGCATTAAAAAATATTTTCTGTATTGGTAATTGTAGTTTGAAGGCCTCCTTTAGATTATCCATGAATAGTGAAAAACATTACAGGGGTTTTCCAATCTCCATGCTCCCAATGAATTCAACTAGAATCAAGGCATGCATGCATACCATAGTAATGAAGAGAATACATTGTCCTAGTAAAGAATAATATGAAGTAATAAGTCTAGGATGGAGAACCTATATTTGAAGTTGATAAATGCATCTAAACCTAGCTTAAACAATCATTCATAACATATCAGTGGCTCCCCACTGCTCTTTGTCATATTTTTCTGATAGGTGTGTGCCATGAAATTCATGCAACAGTATAAAAAAGATCAGGAATAACATAGGCATTCCCTTTTGATAACTAGTAAGAGCAGTGACAATTGAAACTGCGATATTGTGTGCTAAATGATTTCTATATTTTCGCAACATTTCTTCAGAGATGACCTGAATTTAGAAAACAAAATTAATTTTTTCATTATATAATAAAAAAATTGATTTAGAGTTGACCAATTATAGTGAAATTCTAGAACATAAGTCCCATGTGTATTAGGCACCCAAACTCTCATGGTTGCTTTAGAGGTATACACCAGCAATGTTAGGAATTTTCCCTTTTGTTGGGGAATGATTTTATGGTTTATCTCAGTTTCTTGAAAAATGTGGGAATTTCCCTTTGGGTAGGGAATGGTGTTATTGTTTATCTTAGTTTCTTGAAAGAAGTGGGAATTTCCCTCTTAGTAGGGAATGGTGTTGTGGTTTATCTTGGTTTCTTGAAAATATTGAACATTGTATGATTTGGATTTTACCAAATTTCATTTTCTATGGTATAATTCTTCAAAATCTAAAGCTATATCAATCATTTTTTGTATTTTGAAATCATGGAAATCACATAAACTAGAAAGGGTTGAATTAAAAACTGTGAACAAATAGTTATGTGACTTTTGATACATTTCCTTCTTGTTAAATCCAATTAAGGTTGTATTTGCTAAAACCTTTCAAGAGTTTGTATATGGATAGTAGGGTTTCTACCTGTGAGACAAGGTCATGTGGAGGTTTGAAGGGTGAGATGCCCATGATCCATGCTAGAGGAAATCACGTTGAACTTGAGTTCTGTTGCTTTTAGCTCGCTGATATGTTTTGTCTAGTAGGGTAGGTCTGTGCAGCACTATGACCACATACAGTCTCAAATTTGAAGACATATTGGAAGGTCCCTCTAACTTCATCTCATGAAGTGTTTGGTATGGATGGTGTTGGAGTATGATTTGTAAAATTTTGTTGAGAAACAATATCACTTGGTATCTTTGGTCTACTCCAAAGACGACCTATCAAACATTTGTATGATGAATGTATGTTATATTGAATTCGATCTAAAAGGTTCATTGGGTGTATTGAATATGATATATCAAATCTTTGTTTGATGAATGTATGTTACGGTGTATTGAATAATATCTATCACATTTTAATGTATGCTATGGTGTATTGAATCTAAAATGTACATTGGGTGTATTGAATTTAATGTTAAAATTTAAATGGCTAATTCTAATATCATGTTATTGTTATTTTTTTTCCACGTATTGTTAGATAAAAATGGTGCAAAAGTGGATCATGTGCATTGAGGTCTCATGTTTTCCTAATTCAGGATGAGCTATCATTCAATTTATGCTTTGCAATAGTGCAATAAAAAATGTGCTGCATATGAAGAAAGAAGTGTAGGGCAGGACTACAAATAACGAGGCATATTAGATTGCCCTTGTCGAAGGCCTGAAAATGGAAAAAAATATTGGTGTCAATGGTATCACCATATTAAAAAATTCATAATTAATTTGGAACCAGATGAAAGGCACAGATCAAGTTCAAAAGGACAATATCAAACCTCTTTAAAAGGAAGCCAAGATTAGGAATTATGAATTCCAATATTTTAACATAAAATACCATGCTGGTATACAAGGAATTTCCACTCATCTATTGTGTAGATTTGTGAATGATGACATAGGATCATCATCTGTTACACCAGAAGTCATTGAGAAGCAGCAAGATAGTTTGTTTTTATGGTAATGCATGCCTGTTTTCATTATTGTGGGGGCGCTAATGGCATGGTTCTTTGATTAAAGAAGAACACAATAATGTACTTTTTTTACCCGAACCTACAAATATTGGGTTAACTTTTATGGGTGAAAATTATATGTAAAAATGTGATATATTCCATGTATATAGATAAATGTAACATTTTCATGGTTTGTGACTAAATAATTGACTAATTTTGAGGTTAAATGTATTTTGTTTTGTTTTTTATTACCATGTTAGTCATTTGAATTTTATAAGGCATTAAGGAAACTATGTCTTGTGGTGAGAGCTATTTAGAAACAATGCACACACATGAACCTATACTACAAATACAATTGAGGAGATAACAGTTGACCCGATATTAATCTGAAATGCAAAAAGTCAACAACATGTAATTTTTTGTTAAAATTTGTTGTTTATGTAATAGAAGGTCTCAACATTGAAATTTTCTAGCCCAAGAAATTTGTGGGTCAACCATGATGTATGAATGTACATTTCAAATTTTTTGATTTAATATGCTATTCACCTATCAAGATTAAAACATATTTATGATGCAGTTGGTCAAGCCATTTACAGATGCCTGGTAAGAATGGGTATAGGATAGTGGTTTGATCGTAATTATGATATATACATGCATTTGTATATAGGGGATGCTTTCAATTTTTTTTTTTTAAATCAATTTTTTGAATTTTTTACATGGCTAGAAATCTCAATAGTTGAGGAAACATATATCAAAAGTCAAAAAATGAAATACATGAGAAGAATGAACAAAATTTTCATCATCAAATTACGTGTCATAAGTCAAAACTGATCAATCTGTGTTTTTTCTCATGTCAAACATTAAATATTCCATCCCATACCAGTCAGTGGGTATTATCATGCAATGCCAGATATACATTTATTGATGTTGATTTCTTATAATTTTATGTTCTCTATATTCTATCTACACATATAGTGAAAAATATATATAGTCAAATCTAAAAGTGAACATCATACAAACCTCATTAGAAAATTTTAATTTTAACTGAACCATGTGACTTATGTTGCAACATTTAAAGTACAACTTCAGAACCAAGTTCCATTTTTGGATTACATTCTCAAGGATAGTTTGATTTATAAAATTTATTAACTGTGTATCAACAAGCACAATACATGAGTTTCTTTTGAAAGAGGCTCATTCTCCCTTTTACAACCAACATTTTTGTGTCAATAAGCAACTTCAATATCTCAAACACAATTTTTATTAACCATCTGTATGGAATAATATTGAATCCCTCATTCATGAGGGTTCCATTTGCAGCACAACCAAGCCTAATAACAAGAAAATAGGCTTGTATTAGCCACTACTAGCTCCCTATCAACCATAGGAGTCTATATCCATGGAATTCATCAAAAAATTAATTAGTCATTCAGTCACACCATAATTACACGTTTATGCTAGTATCTTGTTTTTCTAACATCATCAATTTCATTCTTTGTAGAAAGTCTGTCCATCAACAATGCAAATTCAAAAACAAATTTATGCTTTTCACATATATGGATAAACTTTGGCCTCCCACTCACCATTGTTTCAAATCACAAATTTGTGTTTCTCAAAAAAATTTCTGAAGTCAAACATCTTGAGCTGAGCCATGTCGACAGCTAGTTGAAAATTTTATAGGAACAAATAACTCATAGGAAAACTCCTATATGCAATAGATCCCCTACATTTCAGTGCTTCAAAGGTGTGCTTCATAGTGTAAAATTTTCCAAAAAAAATTTATAACTACATAAGCTGATGACATACGACAGAGAAGTATATTATGGCAATCATTAATGTCGGTGGGTGGGTCAATCTTATCTCCATGTCAATATTTTATTGCAACTAAACATCAATTTCATTATTTGCAGTAAGACTGTCAACCATCAATGCACATTCAAAAACAGGTTTATACTAGTATCTTGTTTTTCTAGCATCATCAATTTCATTCTTTGTAGCAAGACTATCCAGCATCAATGCAGATTCAAAATCAGATTTATGCTTTTCACATGTAAGGACACACTTTGTCCTCCCACTCGCCATTGTTTCAAATCACATTTTTTTGTTTTTACAACCAATTTTGTGAAGTTAAACATCTTGAGTTAAGCCATGTGGACAGCTAGTTGAAAATCTTATAGGAACACATAACTCATAGTGTAAATTTTTTCCAGAAAATATTTAGAACTACTTAAGGCGATGGCATAAGACAGAGAAGTAAATGATGGAAATCATTATTTCTAGTGAAGACAAGTTTTTTAGTAAATGGTATTGAGACCTCACAATCAATGTCAAACATATCAAGCCTTAGTAGTTGTTGGATAATAAAGGTGGGTCAACGTTAACTCCATGTCAATCCTTTATTGCAACTAAACATCAATTTCATTCTTTGCAGTAACACTGTCCAGTACAATGCACAGTCAAAAACATATTTATGCTAGTATCTCGTTTTTCAAGCATCATTAATTTCATTCTTTGCAGTAAGACGGTCCCACATCAATGCACATTCATAAATAGATTTATGTTTTTCACATGTAAGGATATGATTTGGCCTCCCACTCACCATTGCTTCAAATCACAATTTTTTTTTTCTAAAGAAATTTTGTGAATTCAAACATCTTGAGCTGAGCCATGTGGACAGCTAGTTGAACATTTTATAGGAACACATAACTCATAGTGTAAAAATTTTCCATAAAATATTTAGAACTACTTAAGGGGATGGCATAAGACAGAGAATTAAATGATGGCAATAATTAATGTTAGTGAAGACAAGCTGTCTAGAAAAACGTATGCCGACCTCACAATCAATGTCAAACATCTCAAGCCTTGGTAGTTGTTGGCTAATAAAGGTGGGTCAATTTTAACTCCATATCAATATTTTATTACAACTAAACATCAATTTCATTCTTTGCAGTAAGACTATCCAACATCAATGCACATTCAAAAATAGATTTATGATTTTCACATGTATGGATACACTTTCGCCTCCCATTCATCATTGTTTCAAATCAAACATTTTTGTTTCTCAACCATGTAATGCAAGATTTAAATGAATAATTTTAATTATTCATAAAAAATTATGGTAATATTCAAGAACAATGGTTAGTAAAAACTATATATTACAAGCCCCATGCGAAAATGGAAGTGCAATTAGAAAGAATAAGAAAGTGTATGTGAGCATAGAAATCCCAATATACCAAGATTATAAGCATAGATAAAATTATAATCTACCCTACACATAATTCTTTATACTCATTTTTTTCATGTACATCCAATTGTAAGAACTTAAGATTGGAAAAACCACATTGCATATCATAGGAAGCACGTATAGAACTATATTACAATATCTAATGGCTTCATCTTTGACCTAAAAGATGCCTCGAATCTGCCTCAATGATCAAAGTTCTCTTGAAAGCTACAACCATCATCAAATCATAACTTGTTCTTATCTAGGACAACTAGATAGAGTTATAATAATGTTCGTTAAAAGTATAAACAACTGGAGTTGCATATTTCCCATTTTTTGTACGCTTATGTCGATCCTTGTTCCAATTGCTATAATTAAGCCTGTATGCTAATGTGAATCTATTGGACCATTTTTAATAGTTGGTGTCTCCCCATTATTCATGTTGAAAGCTCTGATATTTTAATACAATAGTTTCTTAGAAGCCATTGCCCCAAGTTTCCTATTTATTCACTAAGAATATGAAATCAGAATCACTAAAATTTTAAACTCATCTCTTCCAAGGCTTCATGTCATATACCTTACAAATACTTATGTTCGAAACTAGAACCTTAAAGGCTCTACTTACAAGAAGAATAATAATGTACCATGGACTATAGCCAGATTTATTTCAACATCTTTCCCACATGGCTATGAACATTTCTGAGGCCTCCAAAGAGTATCTAACTCTTATGCCATCCTCCATGAGAAGTAATTAAAAACTACACTCCTGGAAGAAGCAGACACTGCAAGAATAAAGCCAGCATGTCCATATTGTATATTGGAAACCATTAAAACATACTATAGTAGGAATATAACACGTGCTGGTTAAAGATTAGAATAAAGAAAGAACATGTTCAAAAATAGTTTACACAAAAGGAAACACTTACCAATAATTCCAGTAAAAGGAAACGAAAAAAATATCACATTTATTAAGCCCATTTCTAATCAATAAATGGCACTAAAGTGTAGTTAAAGTGGTGAACAAATTTAACAATCTTCTGAACATCACTAATTTCACAACAGAATGAAAGAAAAAAAAATTATAAACCATGGCTACTTAAGCACTCCATGTATGCAAATAAAGGCCACCTAAACACTCCAAGTATGCAAAAAAATGATTCTAAATAGCGACGAGAAAAATCTTCCTTGAGGGAAACCTTCTTTGTTGCTGCACACATATGGAAATTACCCCAATTCAATGAGGACATAGTTGTAATCTCCTGGAACTTGTTTTCTGCCATTTCCCCTATTCATTAAATTTTATTTTTTTTGGATAGAAATTAATTTGCAAGACTTTATTATATTTTGTACCTGGTTTTGGGCCGTTGATGCTTTATGATATTGTGCTTCAAGAAAAAAATGTATCCCACATTATCTGATATTATTTGTGGTCAGTGATATTCAATGTCTGAGCTTATATATGGATTAAATAAGGAAAAATGCAGTAGCCTATATTTTATGAAAAGAAAGGTAATATTCAAAGGACACATTCAAAGCATTTTAATCTATACAAGGAATGGGGAAAAAACATGAACTGTCCTCTCCCTTTTTTTCTTGTTGTAATAATTACATATTTTCATGAAGAGGAAAAAGAGCTTCATTACTACTGCTCTAATCTGTTATTTTTTTGTAATTTATTTGATCATTACTTTCTATGTTGCGGTTGATGCAGTTATAGAGGGTCAAATATTCACACATAGGTGATAGAGCAGGAAGAGTAATAAGATCTCTCCACTTCTAGGTGTTGTAGGAAATCATTTCTTCTTAAGATGTCAACAAATTAGAATAAGAAATCAAGGACAAGAAATTCCAGGTGTCAGGATCTAAACATAGTTGAAAAGAAGAGTGAAAATGAGGGAAAATAAAGGATCCAAGGAAAGCACCAAGGCCACTATGGTTGCTATCCCTCTTTCACCAGGGCCACTTGGATGAAAATCCCATTGGGCATATCCGTTGAAGTTTATATTTCTGGATGGATTTATGTTTCCATTCTAGATCTGAATAAAACTTTTCTAATAGATTTTATCTGTAATGTGTGAAGGATTTCAAGGGAAGTGTTGATAATATGAGTTATTTGAAATGTCGTTATCAGGATCCTTTTCCAGATGATGAATTCAATTAGAAAAATACATTTTTATGATGGAAACCATATAGTATTTTAAGATCCATAAAATCCATAATATCCATAAAAATGTACAAAATTTTAAGATCCCTATTATTCGGGAAAGAAACCATATAGTATTACAAACTTGGTATGCTAAACTTTTCTAAAAAATGTATATCACAACATTATATGTATTGCATGTCGAGCTCTCTAAATGGGAATCAAAATACATTTCTCTCAACACCTTCAAGGCATGTCAAATGTCAAGGATGTCACACCCTTGCAGACATTTAGACACTACATTAAAAAATGTATAACATCTACTACACACATTTAAGAGACAATTAAGAGGGAAGATATGGAAACAAACCTGACATATAACCGATTGGGTAGTTGTTGAGCAAAAAAGCATGCTCGAGTGGAGGATGGTCCATAGGAGAAGCTCCTGCAGTTGTAAGATAACAATGAAAATTTCATCAAAGAAATTAATGCCATGTAAAGTAGCACAAACATCATAAATTTGACTACATGAATTAAGAATCTAAACATGTTGACCTCATCACTTTATGGAACTTACCAGAGTCAATATAGGATGCATTGTTGGAACAAGGAAGACCTCGCTTGTTGAGATGTGGAAACTGAAATGGTTCGTAATTGGATACATGGACATCAAAATTAATTTCCAAGATGCCACTTTTTTTTTCTCATTTTTCTTTTCTTTTTACGGCTAAGGAAACTCTTCTTTTGCTTCAAATATGACTCGTAAGCACCCACCCCAAGGGTGAAGTCATAGTCCATAATATCAAGATCATTGGTATCATCCAACATATTTTTAAACAAACCTATCAATTGTTTTGTCTTGCTCGAAGGAGCAGGAGGCCAATTCCTCAACAAGTCTATGTAGCCAAAGAACTCCTATCTATCTAGCTGAAGTTCTTCAACATTTGGATCTACATTGTTATCAACCATGATATTTGTGTTGACATCTCTATCGAGGTTTGGCTCCTCCGTATCTATCTCAGGAGGGGCATTGAATGTATTGGGTATAAAATCATGATCCATTAAAGCATCTAAATTCATTGTAGCATAATACAACCAACCAACCTTTATTGCATGCTTGAAAACATTGCCACGAATAGACCATTGGCAATCACAGGTAAAAAAATTTGTGTGATGCAAAGTGCTAAGATATTGCACATGAGTTATATTTTGAATCATCAAGAAATAAGCATGAGATATGATCTCATGAAGACTGCAATCACTATCTGGAATTCTTCTATCTTTATCAATTGACGATTCAAGTTGCCGCTCTTTCTTGTGGTTGTTCAAATATCCTTATTTTCCAAAAATTCCTTGAATCGGTAACATGGTTCAACATTTTTGAGGACAGTATAAAATAGCCAATCCATCCTACGAGAAAATTTCTTTATATGATTAGAGAGAAGGGAAGCCTTGAGATAAGAGAGATATGATTCCACAATATTATTTGTCTCTTGATTTGCATGAGGAAACTCTCGGCATCCTTTTAGCCACATCCCTTAATGTAAAAACTCAATTAGTAAATAAATATTATCTTTATGGACCAAAAAATCATAAACACAAGAAAGAGTATGTGCACTTACTAAAATTATCATCGGCAACCCAATTCTCGTGGAAATTTTCCAAAAACATCACCTCAGTTTCAAATTTGGTGAAAAATCCATTTATTGCAGTGGTCACTTCATCGTTCGAGCAATTTTTCATGTTATGGAATAAGATAGAGAATTAAATAATGGCAATCATTAATTTCAGTGGGTGGGTCAATGTTAACTCCATGTAAATATTTTATTGGAACTAAACATCAATTTCATTCTTTGTGGTAAGAATTTCCAACTTCAATGCACATTCAAAAACATATTTATGCTGGTATTTCTTTTTTCTAGCATCACCAATTTCATTCTTTGCAATATGACTGTCCAGCATCAATGCACATTCAAAAACATATTTATGCCATTCACATGTAAGGACACACTTTGGCCTCCCACTCACCATTGTTTCAAATCACATTTTTTTGTTTCTCAACCAATTTTGTGAAGCTAAACATCTTGAGTTGAGCCATGTGGATAGCTAGTTGAACATTTTATAGGAACACATGACTCATAGAATAAAAATTTTCCAGAAAATGTTTAGAACTACTTAAGGTGATGGCATAAGACAGAGAATTAAATGATGGCAATCATTAATTCCATTTAAGACAAGTTGTCTAGCAAATGGTATGAAGACCTCACAATCAATGTCAAAAATCTCAAAACTTGGTAGTTTTTGGCTACTAAAGGTGGGTCGATGTCAATATTCTATTGTAACTAAACATCAATTTCATTCTTTGCATTAAGACTGTCCAGTATCAATGCACATTCAAAAACATATTTATGTTAGTATCTTGTTTTTCTAGCATCATCAATTTCATTCTTTGTAGTAAGACTGTCTAGCATCAACGCACATTAAAAAACATATTTATACTTTTCACATGTAAGGATACACTTTGGCCTCCAACTCACCATTGTTTCAAATCACAATTTTTTGTTTCTAAACCAATTTTGTGAAGTTAAACATCTTGATTTGAGCCATGTGGAAAGCTAGTTGAACATTTTATAGGAACACACAACTCATAGTGTGAAACGTTTCCAAAAAATATTTAGAAATAATTAAGGTGATGGCAGAAGAAAAAGAATTATGTGATGGCAATAATTAATGTCAATGAAGACAAGTTATCTAGAAAATGGTATGCAGACCTCACAATCAATCTCAAACATCTCAAGCCTTGGTAGTTGTTGGCTAATAAAGGTGGGTCAATGTTAACTCCATGTCAATATTTTAATGCAAATAAACATCAATTTCATTCTTTGCAGTAAGATTGTCCAACATCAATGCACATTCAAAAATAGATTTATGCTAGTATCTCATTTTTCTAGCATCATCAATTTCATTATTCACAGTAAGACTATCCAACATCAATGCACATTCAAAAATAGATTTATGATTTTCACATGTATGGATACATTTTGGCCTCCCACTCACCATTGTTTCAAATAACAATTTTTTGTTTCTCACCCATATGATGCAATATTTAACTGAAGTTATTTAACTATGCATAAAAACTTACGGTAATATTCAAAAACAATGGTTAGAAAAAACTATAGATTACAAGCCTCATGCCAAAAAGGAAATGCAATTAGAAAGAACAAGAAAAATTTTATGAGCATAGAAATCCCAATCTACCAAGTTTCTGAGCATAGATAAAATCATAGTCTACCATACAGACAATTATTTATACTCATTTTTTCCATTTACATCCAATTCTAAGAACTCAAGATTGGAAAACAACATTGCATATCATAGGAAGCATGTACACAACTATAATATAATATCTAATGGCTTCATCTTTGACCTAAAATATGCCTCAAATCTGCCTCAATGATGAAAGTTCTCTTGAAAGCTACAACCATCATCAAATCATAACTTTTTCTTATCTAGGACTACTAGATACAGTTATAATAATGTTTGTTAAGAACAGAAACAATTGGAGTTGCACATTTCCCATTTTTTTACGCTTATGTCCATCCTTTTTTCGATTGATATAACTAAGCCTGTATGCTAATGTGAATCTATTGGAACATTTTTAATAGGCGGCATCTCCCCATTCTTCATATTGAAAGCTCTGATATTTTAATACAATAGTTTCTTAAAAGCGATTTCCTCAAGTTTCCTATTTATTCACGAAGCATATGAAATCAAAATCACTAAAATCTTAAACTCATCTCTACAACGCCTTCATGTCATTTACCTTACAAATACGGATGTTGAAAACTAGAAACTTCAAGGCTCTGCTTACAAGAAACAGAATAGTGTACCATGGACTACAATCAACTTTATCTCAATAGCTTGCCCACATGGATATCAACATTGTCGAGACCTCCAAAGAGTATGTAGCTCTTGTGCCCTCCTGCATGAGAAGTAACAAAAAACTCCACTCCTAGAAGAAGAAGACACTGCAAGAATAATGCAAGCATGTCCATCTTGAATATTGGAAACCATTAAAACGTACTAGAATAGAAATATGCCACGCACTGGTCAAAGACTAGAGTAAATAAAGAACATGTTCAAAAAAAGTTTACACAAAAGGAAACACTTGTGAATAATTCTAGTGAAATGAAACGAACAAAACATCACATTTATTAAGCCCATTTATAATAAAAAAAAATGACACTAAAATGTAGTTAAAGTGGTGGAAAAATTTAGAAATATTCTAAACATCATTAATTTCAAAACAGAATGAAAGGACACAATTTATAAACCGTGGCCATTTAAGCACTCTAGGTATGAAAATAAAGGCCACCTAAACACTCCAATTATGCAAACAAAAGGTTGTAAATAGCCACAAGAAAAATCTTCCTTGAGGAAAATATTCTTTGTTGCTGCACACATATGGAAATTACCCCAATTGAACAAGGCCATAGCTCCAATCTCTTGGAACTTGTCTTTTTCCATTTCCCCTATTCATTAATTTTTTTTTTGTTTTGGATAAAGATTAATTTGCAAGACTACATTCTATTTCGTATCTAGTTTTGGGTCATTGATGCTTTATGATATTGTGCTTCTAGCAAAGAATGTATCCCACATTGTCTGATATTATTTGTGGTTAGTGATATTGAATGTATGAGCTTATATATGGATTAAATAAGGAAAAATACAGTAGCCTGTATTTTATGAGACAAAAGGTAACATTCAAAGGATGCATTCAAAGTAGTGTAAGCTATACAAGGAATGGGGAAAAAACATGCACTATCGACTCTTTTTGTTGCTGGTTGTAATAATTACCTATTTTGATGAAGAGGAAAAAGGGCTTCATTACTACTACTCCTCTAATTTCTTAGTTGTTTGTAATTTATGTGATCATTCCTTTCTATGTTGTGGTTTATGTAGTTATAGAGGATCAAATATTCACACATAGGTGATAGACCAGGCAGATCAATAAGAGATCTCCACTTCAAGATGTTGTAGGAAATCATTTCTTCTTTAGATGATAGAAAATTAGAATTAGAAGTTACGGACAAGAAATTCCATGTGCTAGGATCTAAACATAGTTTAAAAGAAGCGTAAAAATGAGGGAAAATAAAGGTTGCAAGGAAAGCGCCAAGGCCACTTCGATGAAAATGCCATTGGGTGTATCCAGTCAAGTCTATATTTCCTAATGGATTTATGTTTCAATTTTAGATCTAGATAAAAATTTTCCAATAGATGTTATCTATAGTGTGTGAAGGATTGCAAGGAAAGCGTCAATATTATGAGTTATTTGAACTGCAGTTATCAGGATCCTTTGCCATATGATGAAGCCAATTAGAAAAATACATTTTAATAATGGAAACCATATAGTATTTTAAATCCATAATATGCATGATATCAATAAAAATGTACAAAATTTTAATATCCATAATATGCATAATATCCAAAAAAATGCAGAAAAGTTTAAGATCCATATTATTCGGGAAAGGAACCGTATAGTATTAAAAACTTGGTATGCTACAATATTCTAAAAAATGTTTATCCCCATTGACAACATTATGTGTATGGCATGTTGAGCTCTCGAACTGGGAGTGAAAATACATTTGTCTCACACCTTCAAGGCATGTCAAATGTCAAGGATATCACACCCCTGCAAACATTTAGACACTACAATAATAAAATGTATAACATCCAATACACACGTTTAAGAGAAAACTAAGAGGGAAGATATGGAAAGAAACCTCACATATAACCAATTTTGGAATTATTGAGAAACAAATCATGCTCTAGTGGAGTATGGTCCATAGGAGAAGCTCTTTGAGTTGTAAGATAACAATAAAATTTTCATCAAAGAAATTAATGGCATGTAAAGTAGCACAAACATCATAAAGTTGACTACATGAATTAAGAATCTAAATATGTTTATCTCATCACTTTATGGAACTTACCCGAGTCAATATAGGATGTGTTGTTGGAACGAGGACAACCTCACTTGTTGAGATGTGGAAACTGAAATGGTTCGTAACTGGATGACATTCAAAACAATTTCTAGGATGCTGCTTTTTTTTTCTCTTTTTCTTTTTCTTTTTAGGGCTAAGGAAATTCTTCTTTCTCTTCAAAGATGACTCATAAGAACCCACCCCAAGAGTGATGTCATAAACCATAATATGAATATCATTGGTATCATTCAAAATTTTTTTTAAAAATCCTATCAACTGTTTTTTCTTGCTCGAAGTAGCAGGAGGCCTATTCCTCAACAAGTCTATGTAGCCAAACAACTTCTCTCTATCCAACTGATGTTCTTCAACATTTGGATCTACATTGTTATCAGCCATGATATTTTTGTTGACATCTCTCTCAAGGTTTGGCTACTCCGTATCTATCTCAAGAGGGGAATTGAATGTATTGGGTATGAGATCATGATCCATTAAAACATATAGATTCATTGTAGCGGAATACAACCAACCTACCTTTATTGCATTCTTGCAAACATTTCCATGAATAGACCACGGGCAACCACACGTAAAAAAAATTGTGCAATGACAAGTGATAAGATATCTCACATTAGTTATACTTTGAATCCTCAGCGAATAAGCTTGAGATATGCTCTCATGAGGGCTACAATAACTATTTGGAATTCTTCTATATTTATCAATTGACGATTCAAGTTGCCTCTCTTTCTTGTGGTTTTTCAAATATCCTTATTTTTTCAAAATCTCCTTGAATCGGTAACAGTGTTCAACATTTGTGAGGAGAGTATAAAATCACCAATCCGTCCTGCAAGCACATTTATTTCTATGATCAGAGAGAAAGGAAGTCTTGAGATAAGAGAGATATGATTCCACAACATTATTTGTCTCCTGATTTGCATGAAGAAACTCTCGACATCCTTTTACCCACATTGCTTAATGTAAAAACTCAATTAGTAAATATATATTATATTTATGGACCAAAAAATCATAAACAAAAGAAAGAGTATGTGCACTTACTAAAATTATCACCAACAGCCCAATTGTTGTGGAAATAGTCCACAAACTTCACCACAACTAAAAATTTGGTGAAAAATCCATTTATTGTAGTAGTCACTTCATCGTTCGAACAAATTTTCATGATATGGCCTAGATCATTGAACATCTCTTTTATTTTTTCTGTAGTACTGGATAATATATTAACATTTTTGAGTCATGCCCTCATTACATGCCAAACACACAATATTTCTTAACACCTGGTGATGTTCCTGCCATATTTAATTCATTTTATGTGAAAAATATTTAGATTGAATACAAGTTGCAATGTGAAATAAGAAGGTTGTGTTTACCTCAAAGCAACAATTTCAGCCTATGCATCATCAACCATGAAGGCATTGACCTTCCAATCATGACAAAGGTGATAACACTTGTGCATTAGGTGTTCCAACCACAAGGATATATCATGTGATGTATTACGTGATGTCACCACCCATGCAATGGTAACCCCACTTTGTTTCTCAACAAATGCAATGAGTGTTTACAACTGATATTGTCATATTAAAAAAAATGAAGCTAATTTTACACCATTAATCATATTGATTGATTAAAACCAAAATTATTTCACTAAATTAATCATTGGAACAATACTAACCCCATACTTATTTGTGTTGAATGTTGAATCCATGCCTATTAGGCTATTATGGTATAACTTAAACATATTCTCTACCATTGATTTTTTATGTATTCCAACTATAAATGGAACATTTTCACCATTCCAATTTTGGTAAAATAAGAAATCAATTTGGTCTTTTGCATACCAAAGATTCACACACATTTCATCTTTTTTATGAAGTTGGTAATTTTCTTTCAACAAACGATTATAGATGTTTGCGACATCTTTTCTGCATAATTAAAAATCCCTATCTCTATCCCTGGAATCTATGTCAGCATATTTTTTAATATGCATTTTACAAATTTATTCAATTGGCACTTGTAAAAAAACATCTTTCAACATAAGAAAACATGTCACTTGAAATCCTTAGCTTACGCGGAGACCTAGCATCACTTGAAATGCCATTTTTTCCATGACAGGGCTATCCTTCTCCATCTTCATGATCATACATGTCGTATCTTATTATTTCTATCTGAGGGCTTTGAGCCAAACCTTTACAATAAAATGGCATTGGCAATCGCCCTTCTTCACAAATCTTGTCTTTCGTGTGCTTGTACATTTTCTCTATTGTCCTCTGGACCA
Organism: Pinus albicaulis; assembly: GCA_034641835.2. NCBI lineage: Eukaryota > Viridiplantae > Streptophyta > Pinopsida > Pinales > Pinaceae > Pinus > Pinus albicaulis. Next base: position 698,497,408 of record CM076571.1, on the reverse strand, counting down.
TATGAGCAAGCATAACTACATAAAAAAATTTAAGACGTCAAAATATATAACAAATAATAAAGCACTATTAATATGAACATCTAAGGAAGGCATCTCTAAAATACTTACAATTCCCATCGCAGGGTAACACTACCCCTTAAGCTTAGATTTTTTGTTAAGCCTTAATTTTTGGCCTTTCATCGGGTAAAGGTACATGGAGCCCCGAGATTCATTTCCTCTCCTTTAATGAAGTCATCCAATATATGTAGAGGATTTTTTTCAACTCGATCAAAACTCATGTTGGTCGTAAATACTTCAAACCAGACCAAATATTTACCAAAAAATATGATTTTATCTTTAGGGTGTTGCACCTCAAGGCCTATTATAGCCTTCCATTTACTTGCCATTTTGATTCACAATCTGAAAAAAATAAGGAAACATATTTCGAAAAATTTACAAGTAATGTACACGGATAATTTTTTTTTTTTTTCCTCTCAAAATAAACTGTAGCAAAGAAAAATCTATTGCAAACATTTGGATAGAAAAATTACAACACCAATAGGGTGTAAAATTTAGGGAACGAGGGATAAACAAAATTCTTGCTGGTAGAATAAAGGTACTGTCTTATAAACTGCATGATGAACTTAAGCTTTAATTCTTTTGTGTGTTTTTATAGTGAAGGATACTATAGAATTCATTCTAGATGAAATTCAAACTACAAACTATGTGTTTTTCATTTCAACAATAAATTTCTGAGAAAAAGGAAAATGAAAAGAATTTAGTTTGGAGATATCATAGTGTAAGTGCATCTGGTTCTGACAATACGGAAGGGCTTGATTATATGTCCAAATATTAAATATCACATGCAAGATGTGGTTGCTATTCTTGGTACTAAAATACATTTTGTTTAGACAGGTAGATGGAAAGGCTCACTTTCCCTTTTACATCGAAAACTGGATTAATGACAACCATTTTGTGTTATGATGGGTTCATTCAAAAGTGGTAAATAAGAAAGGTACTATTTGATATTTTTTGAACCTGCATCACCTCTCCTGTGATTATCTGTTGTGTCATTGGTATCAGTGCAGATATTATGAAAATACAAGTTCTCCAATCTGTTATTTCGTACTTTTGATTTTTGTCACAATCTAAGAGAAAACTATGTAGGTGACTGATATTTTTTTTTTTTTTTAAATCTATTTTTATATTGTTATCCATCCAAAAAACTGACACATCACAAGTTTGAATGCTCAGTTTGAATGGAAGAACCTGCCCTTGGATGCATCCATATTAAGCATGAGTAAAAAAAAAAATTAATTTGCTAGGTTGGAATCTAGGCAGTTGTAACAAGTGGCATTATTAGCAGGGATCATAGAATGACTGAGAGCCTTACCTTGCAACCATTCAAGACATTTCATAAGTAAGCAATGACTTTACTGATTCACTTTAAGTTCTAAAATTGTTGAAAACTATTTACACCATTATTAAAATCTACCGACGGTAGTTTTCCTCATTGAATCACTTACTGTCATGCACAAAATGATATGGATGAGTTCATGAACATATTTTATAAGTATTTTAATTTCATAACAAAAGTAAAAATCAGTGTTTTTCTACATTTCAGCCTGCTTATGACCAATCCCATTTATAAGGTCTAGATTTTTCTGACAAGCAATAGAGAGTGGTTGTAACTTGTAATCTCTCAAACAAATTCTTCAATTATATTCCATATCATTTCCATAATGTAAGCCAGTATTTGGGGTCTGGCTTGAAGCATCTAATGCTCTAAAGTCCACTATCCCCATTTCTCTTTATGTTTCCATTTCCAGTTTCTTGTTTCTTGTAACACAGCTTGAAGCATGGTATCAATTTAAGCAAGGGTTGTTTTTCACCTCATGTTGTACAATAAAAACTAAACCATTTTACAAGAAAGACTAAACTAAAATAACACCTTGCTATATTTCTGCAAACTGAGAAAAATTCTCTTGATGTAGATTACTACCTGCTTTAAGATACTACTAAATTTATGTTGTCTTGTCAGAAGCTAATTAACTATCTTCAGTGAAGTCACTAAGAGAATCATATGCAAACTAGAAATAACAACATCTAACTTTAAGTTCTCATGACTTCTGAAATGGCCTAAAAAATAATTATTGCCAAAAACATTTGTGTAAAGAAAAATAAATAATATTAAAATAGATCACACTTTTGGTTCGATATATTTGACTTAACGGATAAATTCAATGGAATCTCATCCAAAGTTGGAGCAAATTTGTCCCAAACCTATTTTGAGATATCCTTATATTAGCAATGGCCATTAATCAATTTCTAGAGTGGACTTAAAAGATTCAATTGCATGTGAAGTAGCACAGTTTTATTTGTAATATAAAATTTAATCTAACTACATTTACTAAGCATGACAAACTAGCCTCAAATTTGATTTAGTTTATTTCTACCACAATAAATCAAAATGTTGCTTGATAATATTTTTGAAGCACTTCAACAAGAATTTAAAAATATGACCATAACCATCTGAGTGCATTATAACTTCATTTTAAGTCATCCTTTCCAAAATTGTGCAATTAGAATATATTCTCAATTAAGAGAAAATTGAATAAATTTGAATACCGCAACTTGAATGTCTAGTATTAAATGCCCTTAAATTCAATCCTACATCACAAGTTGAGCTCATAGGCTAACATTGATGTTTAGTAAATCCATGTGGATATCATAACCTTGCATATGTAACTCCTTTTACATATTAATGAAAGAAGTTTTTTCTTCATGAAAAAAAAACAAAACCTAGTTAGGTTTTTTGTATCAAAAGAGTCCACTATATTCAAAGCTTACAACCGATTCAATTCTACTACTGTGAACATGTTTTCACTGGAACTTTAAGCAAAATTACTTCAACTTAACATAAACAGATGTCAATGGATAATTTGTAAAATAAACTGAAAATTGAAAGACGTTTGCCTCTATGATTTTATATTTTGAAGTTTTTAAACTTTCCTCTTTTGTTCCCTCTTAAATTATTACTAAGATGAACCTGGAGAAGAACATCCATTGCAAAATCTCTCCCCTAAAATGTTGAAATATCTGCCAATATATGTGTTGTTAGAAAAGAATGAGGATGGAATTTTCTAAGGCTTTTTTAATTTTCAATCTAAAAAATCAGCAGTGAAGAAAACCCTTACATTAGTCCTGAAAAAAACCTCATGAGGTTCAAATTTATCTTAAAATATTTTTGATGTCTTTATCTCAATTTCATATTTTACAATATTTGGAAATATGAGGGAGACGCTACTTTAATTTTGTTTTAATTGTTTTATTCCAAAATATTCAATCCAGATAAATTTAGCAAATTAAAAAAAAAAATCCAAAATCTACAATTTGGTTGAATTCAACAAGTTAATTACTTTTTGTAGCACAATTGGAAATGGTCGTGAAAATGAAGTCTCATTGAACTGGAAGCCTTGGTTTCAAATCTTGTGTAATTACCCAAGAGAAAGCCTTGGTTTCAAACCTTGTGTAATCCCCTAGGAAAAAGCCTCTGCCTACAGAGCTGGACATATTGTAGGGCCTCAAAGATTTACTAGTAATTAGGTGCCAGGCCATCCTCTAAGTTACTAAGTTAAATGTTTAAAATTGATAAGGATTTCATCTTAGTTATGCAAAACTAGAGATTTACTAGTAATTAAGTGTCAGGCCATCCTCTAAGTTACTATGATAAACATTTAAAAATGATAACGAGTTGAAATTAAAAAAAAAATTAATCATATTCCAACAATTTTTTACACTCCAAGAAACTACCAAATATATTGAACATGCAAACTTAAAACCACCACTGGTATAGCCTCAAACTCATCACTATGTTGAAATTTTTTTGTGTGAAGGGCTATTAGTATTTTTTCCCTATGCTATAAAAAATGTAATTTCCTAATAGTGTCTTTTCTTAAGATTTGGCAAATAGGAATGTATCATGAAATTATTTACTGACTTTGATACAACAAGACTTTCGAGAGAATAATGATATGATCAGACAAATCTAGAATATATGTGTCTTGCCTATCATCACCAATAGTTTTCACAAGAACAAAACCTATTCTTAGGATTATGGAAGCAATTGACATCTCTAGAAATAATTTCTTAGCCAAATATCTATAGAGAAAATTTTCCATAATGTAGCAATTATCCCAGATAGGTAATCATTAAACATGCATTGTTAACTAATTAACATGTATTTGTTAGTATATATGTTAATGAATCTAAGAATAATCAACTTTTAATTGAGATAATATAGAATGTGTTAATTTTGATCCTCTTCTATGTCTTATCACACAAAGTTAGTGTGAGGAATAGAATCTACCTCCTCCATTTCTCCAGTCAGTTGCTGTAATGTTGCATATATTTTATCTACTTGTGGATGAGATATATCTCCCTTGGTAAATTCATGTACTTTATTGTTAACTGGAGTTTAATTTTATAAACTATTTATGCCTAATCCCATAGTGATAATAATTCACCGCATAGTGATAATAAATACTGCATTGGTTGTCACTGGCACTTGGTATGGAAAATGTGGATGGAGATAAAATATTAATTGAAGCTAATTCGAGTGCTTCATTTAATGGATTTTTTTTTCCATTCCATTAACATATCTTCAAGTGTTTAAGAATTTAATTTATTCAATTACTAAACCCATAAAGTGATATTTACACTGCCCCAGTTCCATATTTGTTCACCATAAAAAATGATCACATTACTATCCATACAATTTAATTCACTATTCACACCATCACCTTTGCATTCGAGGAATTAATGTTTCACTATTTGTATATGAAATCATAAAAAAATAGCAATAAAGAGGAAAGAAAGAAAAAAATTTAAGTGGAAGACCTTGATATCAAAATTTGGAACAGTAATCTTGCAAAACAAGATAAGGTGAAGTGTGAACTCAATTTCTCTAACTCGATGTACAATTTTTCATCTAAGTCACTTTTACTAAATTAAATGTTCGCTCCAAGAAACTACCATATATATTGAACATGCAAACTTGAAACCACCACTACTATACCCTTTTAAACTCCACATGTGGCGCTGTAGAGATGATTTCGCACATATCACCATAGGTAATGACAAAAGCCTCCTTATTAAAAATGATTTTCCACATACCACTAATGTAAAAACAAAAGTTTCCCTTTATAGGGCTTCCATACTGCTAGGCATGTATATTTTGGCTTAAAATCCACTTGGTTTTCCTACAATAGATCCTTAGGTGAGACTTAAGTATGGATGCCTCAAGAGGTGCAGTAGAATTAAAAACGGAGGAAAATAAAAAGATTACAATCTATCTGATTAATATTAAATGTATTATTAAACATATTCAGTGTATTAGAAATTTTTTGGAGCAATTTAAAGTATAGGTTGTTATCTATAAATTGTTCTACAAAACAGGGGTTTAAAATAGGGGTTTATCATTATACAGAATATGGTTTCTTAGGGATTTCATTTTTTTAATGAACTAATTGTCGATTGTTTCAATGTCAAATCTATTTGTCTACACGTGTTTCCTAGAATTTTCAGGGCTTTGTCCATTTTCAGGGCTTTTAGAATGAAATAACAACAATTTCAAACCCATCTACAAATCTCTCAAAAAAATAACTTATTCCCCCTATTCAACATGCCTCTTTTCAAGGTAAATTTTGTCTTTTTTTTTTCAAATTCGGAGTTCTACTCAACACATTTATTCATTCTGAATTATTGAAGAATTGGAAATGTAGACTATCATTATGTAGACTATTGTTTTTTAGCGATTTAACTTCATAAAATTTCTTTGTTGCAACAAACCAGAGCAATTTACAGTAAAGGTTATCTATAAATTGTTCAGCAAAATGAAAAAAAAAATTCAAGAAAATTCAACAAGGATTGAAAACAAATGGTTCTAGCCTAGTCCTAAATACAAATATGCAGTTTTTTCGCTCCAAATTCTGTTGGGAAAATCGCTATGTGCATTATCCTCCTCCATGCTTCACCATTTCTCAATGGAATGGGATCTATCCCTCTCGTGCTTCACGAATTGAAATGCTATCCGCATAAAATGTTCCAGGGGTCAAGTTTTGGGGGCACGTGAGGGTGGCGGAGGACGGGAGGGGAGGACGGTGGCGGAGGATGGGAGGGGAGAACAGTGGTAGGTGGCATAATGTTTGTGGGGACCTCAAAAATGGGGAAATGAGAAATTTCCAGAAAGTAGAGTCGTGCCAAAAAGAGGTGGATAGGAGGTGTCCAGTCACCTCTGGTTTGTCCCAACATTAGCTTATCCCTATATATTTTGGCTTAAAATCCTCTATGTTTTCCTATTCTAGATCTTTAGGTGAGACTTATATATGGATGCCTCAAGAGGTGCTGCAGAATTAAAAACAAAGAAAAATAACATAAAATTAAAATCTATATGATTAATCTTAAATGTATTATTAAACATATTCCATGTATTACCAATCTTTTGGAGTGATTTACAATATAGGTTGTTATATATAAATTGTTCTGCAAAATAGGGGTTTAAAAAAGGGGTTTATCATTATCCATAATATGGTTTCTTGGGGATTTAATTTTTTTAATGAACTGATTGTTGATTGTTTCAATCTCAAATCCCTTTCTCTACACGTCTCTCCTAAAATTTTTAGGGCTTTGGCTATTTTCAAGGCTTTTAGAATGAAAATAAAAATAATTTCAAGCTCATCTACACGTCTCTCCCAAAAACAACTTATTCCCCCTATTCAACACACCTCTTTTCAAGGTAAATTTGGTCTTTTTTTTGGTCAAATTCCAAGTTCTACTCAACGCACTTCTTCATTCTAAATTGGATGATTCTTGTATGATGAAGAAGATTTGGAGATGTGGACTATTATTACGTAGACTATGGTTTTTTAGGGTTTTAACTTCATAACATTTCTTACTTTTGACAAACCAGAGCTATTTACAATATAGGTTATCTATAAATTATTCTACAAAATGAAAAACAATTCAAGAAAATTCAACGAGGATTGAAAACAAATGGTTCTTTCCTAGTCTTGAAGACAAAGATGCAGGTTTTACGCTCTGGATCCTATTGGATAAATCACTATCTGCCTTCTCTTCCTGCGTGCTTCACCAATTCTCAATGGAATGAGAATTATCCCTCCCATGCTTCACGAATTGAATTTCCGCTCACATTCAATGTTGCAAGGGTCAGGTTTCATGGAAGTGAGGGTGGAGGATGATAGGAGGGGAGGAGGGTGGCGAAGGACGGGAGGGGAGAAGGGTAGCAGGTGGTACACCATTAGTGTGGCCATCAAAAATGGGGAAATACAAAATTTCTGGAAATCAGCGTCGTGCCGGAAAGGGGCAGACTGGAGGTGTCAAATCACCTCTGGTTTTTCTTAACATTAGCTTCTTCCTGTAAATTTTGGCTTAAAATCCACTTTGTTTTCATATCATAGATTTTTAGGTGAGACTTAAGTGTGGATGCCTGAAGAGGTGCGGTAATATTAAAAATGAAGGAAAATAAAAAAAATTACAATCTATTTGATTAATATTAAATATATTATTAAACATATTAAGTGTATTACCAATTTTTTGGATTGATTTACAGTAGAGGTTGTTATCTATATATTTTTATGCAAAAAATAGGTTTAAAACAAGTATTTATCATCAGGCATAATATGGTTTCTTGGGGATTTAATTTTTTTAATAAACTGACTGCCTAATATTTCAATGTCAAATCCCTCTGTCTACAAGTCTCTCCCAAAATTTTCAAGGCTTTGGCTATTTTCAGGGCTTTTAGAATGAAAATAGCAACAATGTCAAATGCCTCTACATGTCTCTCCAAAAAATAACTTATTCCCCCTATTCAACACGCCTCTTTTCAAGGTAAATTTGGTATATTTTTTTTTGCCAAATTATGAGTTCTAATTAAGACACTTCTTCATTGTGAATTGGATCATGCTTGTATGATGCAAGATATTTGGCATTGTAGGCTATGATTATGTAGAATATGGTTTTTTTATGTATTTAACATCATAACATTTCTTATTTGCGACAAAACAGAGCGATTTGCAATAAAGGTTATCTATAAATTTTTCTGCAAAATGAAAAACAATTCAAGAAAATTCAACGAGGATTGAAAATAGATGGTTCTTGCATGTTCGTGAAGATAAATATGTGGGTTTTTCACTCTGAATAGTCGTGACAGAAAGAGGCGAACCAGAGGTGTCGAATCACCTCCAGTTTGTCCCAACATTAGCTTCTTCCTATATATTTTTGGCTTAAAATCCATTATGTTTTCCTACTATAGCTCTTTAGGTGAGACTTATGTATGGATGCCTCAAGAGGTGTGGCATAACTAAAAATGAAGGAAAATAAAAAAAATTACAATCTATCTGATTAATCTTAAATGTATTATTAAACATATTGAGTGTATTACCAATTTCTTGGAGAAATTTACAATAGAGGTTGTTATCTATAAATTGTTATGCAAAAAAAGGGTTTAAAACAAGGATTTATCACTGTGCAGGATATGGTTTCTTGGGAATTTAATTTTTTTAATGAACCGATTGTCGATTCCTTCAATGTCAGATCCCTCCGTCTACACGTCTCTCCCTAAATTTTCAGGGATTTGGCTATTTTCAAGGCTTTTAGAATGAAAATAACAACAATGTCAAACCCCTCTACATGTCTATCCCAAAAATAACTTATTTCCCATATTCAACACACCTGTTTTCAAGGTAAATTTGGTTTTTTTTTTTTTGTCAAATTTCGAGTTCTACTAAACACACTTCTTCATTATGAATTGGATCATGCTTGTATGATGTGGAAGATTTGGAAATGTAGACTATCATTATGTAGACTATGGTTTTTTGGGGATTTAACTTCATAACATTTCTTAGTTGCAAAAAACCAGAGTGATTTACAATAGAGGTTATCTATAAATTGTTCTGAAAAATGAAAAATAATTCAAGAAAATTAAAATAGGATTGAAAATAAATGGTTCTTTCCTGTTCCTGAAGACAAAGATGCAGGTTTTTCACTTTGGATGTCATTGGGCAAATCGCTATCTCACTTCTCCTCCTGTTTTCTTCACCAATTCTCAATGTAATGGGAACTATCCCTCCCACGCTTCACAAATTTAATTGCTACTCGCATTCAGTGTTGCAGGGGTCATGTTTCAGGGGTAGGTGAGGGTGGTGGAGGACGGGAGGGGAGGACGACAGTGGAGGATGGGAGGGGAGGAGGACAGTGGAGGATGGGAGGGGAGAAGGGTGGTGGGTGTCATGCTGTTAATGGGGCCCTCGAAAATGGGGAAGGACCAAATTACCGGAAAGTAGAGTCATGCAGGAAAGGGGCGGACCGGAGGTGAAAAATCACCTTCAATTTGTCCCAGCATTAGCTTCTTCCTTTTATATGTACCCCACTGTGAAGAGACAAAAACTTGGAACTTTTTATCTTTTTGATGATTTCATTTCTCTTAAGCACCAAAAACCCCACAATTAGCCTTAGCTCACACATATAATCTGACCTCTCTGTCAAGTATGTCTTTGTATGGTACATAATGCCACGATGTGTTTTCAACTCAAGTTAGTTTATTCTCAATATACATGAAGCTATTGTGAGCTGGTCAATACAGAAATTCTATCAAGGTGTCCTGAACAGTTAAATATATAATTAACAACATTTAAACCGCTTAACATAAAATATCGTCAAAACATTATGAGTAGTTGAAAAATTGCATCACAAGAAAACATTAAGCAAAAACGCATCCACCATTTATTTCGCATTCAATCGACTTTGGCATCTTCTTTATTTTCTCATTAAATATTAACAAGAATTTCCACATTTTGTTCAAACAATATTCAAATAATATAATAGTCACCCCATGAAAATGGGAGATTTTATAAAGTATTCTCATTAGTTCTTAACATTCTGAAGTCGTAGAAATGAGCATGTTCAACTACATAAACTTTAGCTCCATCACTGTGTCTAACAATGTTTTGTTTTCCTAACATTCTGAAATCATTTATAATCTATTCAACTACATAAATTTTAGTTTTGGAAACTGTCTTACACAATTTTGAGTTCAGTTTAATTCTGGGAAGTGTCTTTCAAGATTTTGAGTTCAGGTTTATCAATTATTTATAATTTTTTCTCATTGATTACAAATTGTAAATAATTTTTATTTTCAGATAACTTTTTATTTTTAATATTAATATTAAAAAATTATAACAGTGAAATTTTAGAAATTATTTATAATAATAAATAAAAGATAAAAATTTATTATGAATTTAACCCACGAGGTGGTGGCTTGTTGGTGATTGAGGGTTTTGTTAAGGCACCCATTTGTAAAGGTCACTGGTTCAAACCCTATGGGTGCCCGTTAGGAAGAAGCCTGTGAAACTTGTTGTGTATTATTAGCGGGGGATGATGTCGAGTAGGAGGGTTTTCATTGGTAGTAGTGCGATGTAATCTTGTGTGGAAGATATTATTGTATGGTTCTAGTTATCGATTTCCCTCCTGATAGAAAAAAATAAGAAGAAGAAGAAGATGAATTTGAAAATAGCTACTAATAAATAAGCTTTTAACTTTGAAATATATTAAAAAACATCTTCGTTAAAACTATTGTTATTCATATAATTTTATATGGTTTTAAACATGGGGTCGCAACATTTTTTAAAAATTGTAAAGAAAGATAAAGAAAATTCAAAGCATTATATAACATATAATATTAATATTAAAGGAAATGCACCACATGTTATGATTTTTATGAGAGCTAATAATTTTCCCATGAGAGTATGGCCATGATTAGGTATTTACAAAAATAAAAATAAAGAACATGGACACCAAGAGTGTTTCTAAGGTTGCTTCAAATTATAGTGAAACTCACTTGCAACTTGTTGTTCCTCATGGTTGTTTTAAGGGAGATTGTTATATAGAAGAGAAACATCAATACTTCTAGAAAGAAAAAAAACATGTGAAACATCAACCAAAATTAGCATGCAAGAAATTTATTGAAACTAATCTATCATATATTAGTTAGTACGACTACCTATCATGAAAATGGTCATAGATGAGTTACTTACTTATCACAGTTGAATCCCAAAAAATAATACACTACGGAAATTTCTGAATACTTAAATACAAAGAGTAAAGGGAGCTCTACTTGAATGGTTCATGAGGCACAATACTTGCTAAGGTTTTGTAAATGGGGCAGCAAGCTAAGTGGGCTTGATTGTGGGGAAAACTCCATAGTTAAGGGTGCTTGAGCCAGAGGTGATCTGGTAAGGGTGACCTCCTGAGTAGTCCTGGTTACCGGGTGCAAGTCTTGGAAGTGATGATTAATGCTACGTGATTCATTTCACTAGTTTTCATCCCACTTGTTCACCCCTGTGATAATCACTTGATGCAATGAGTGCTAAGTGGACTGTTCAAATAGTCATGATAAATTAGGGAGTAGGACTACCTCTCATGAAAATGGTCATAGATGAATGAATTACTAAAATGATATCTAAAATAGTGCATTGCGGAAATACCTTAGTACTTAAATACAAAGAGTAACGGGAGCTCCACTTGAATGGTTCATGAGGCACAATACTTGCTAAGGTTTTGCAAATGGGGTAGCAAGCTAAGTGGGCTTGATTATGGGGAAATATACACAGTTAAGCACACTTGAACTAGAGACGATCTGGGATTGGTGACCTCCCGGGAAGTTAGGGTTACTGGGTGCAAGTCCCAGAAGTGATGATTGGCACTATGTGATTCATTACACTAGTTTCAAACCCACTTTTTCACCCCTGTGAGCATCACCCAATGCAATGAGTGCTAAGTGGACTATTCAAAAAATCATGATAAATTGGTTAGTATGACTACCTCCCATGAAAATGGTCATAGATGAATGACTTAATTAATCCAGTTGAATCCAAAAATATGATATCTACTAAATATTACTTTATTATTTTTAATTATAACATTAAGTAACAACAAAGATAGGGACAAGAGGTAAATTTTTGCTGCTAGAAGAGGTAAAGTGTGAAGGAGAGATCTAATTTGGCTATTATGCTATAGAGGAAAAATGAAGCCAAATGATGCATCGTTGGCATTGAATATTTTTTATTTTATCTCAATCTATGTACATTATTCTCTTATACATCATAAGTAGAAACATTTTTTTGGGTAATGGTTGTCATATTATGTAATCTTGTTACAAAAATAAACAACTTCACAATAGACTTGTTTTGATTGTTTCTTTACTTTTCATCTAATTTTTTAATAAAAAATTGAATTTTTTTATTTTTTTTTGCATGAAACTTTTGTGTCTTCTTGATTATTATTTGAATATTCTAGCCTGAGGGCTTGCTTAATTGATTGAATTCCCACAGATAAAACATGTTTCTAATGAGAGGTCACAAGGTCAATTTTCCTTGATGCCTTACAGTTAGGCTCTGCTAATTAAGCCAATAGGAAGTTAGACTCTATTAATTAATCCAGTGGGATCTGATCCCTTCGGGTGGATCTGCCAATTTATTGCTTCCAAAATGAAAATATTTGAATATTCTAAGTATATTTCAATTAAAATTGTGTCACAAGTACAATATTTATTAACCCATGCTAGTGATAAAGTTTGTAGGCCTTTTCCAACTATGAAATTCATCTCTCAATAAATTTCATGCATGTTGTTAATGTTGGTTAATGTTTCAAAAGTTTCTTTTCTTACTAAGAGTGTTGATGTTTTTCTTCCATAGCACAATCTCCCTTAAAAAAATCTTGAGAAAAAAACAACTGCCAAGTGGGTTTGACTACAGTTGGAAGAAAACCTAGAAAGACTCTTGGCTTCCATATTATTTATCGGTTTTTTGTGCATTAAAGTACCTAGTAATAACCATGTGCTTATTGGAAAATTATTAGGCTTTATGAAAATCATAGAATGTGGTGTATAGTTTTTAATATTAAAATTAGAAGTTATATAATGCTTTGAATTTTTTTTTTTCAAAATAAAAAAATTATTTATTTATAGCGATTTTCAAAATCATAACAGCTTTTCCATCTTTTATTTATTATGGTAACTAATTTTTAAAAGTTAATTATTATAGTCTTTTTATATAAATATTTAAATAAATATTTTTATTAAAAAAAAAATATTTTAAATTTATAATCAATGAAAATAAATTATAAGTCAATGATAAACGTGAACTTAAAACCTTGCAAGACACTTTCCAAAACTAAAATTTATGTAGTTGAACAAACTCATATGATGAACCACACTGGCTCGTTCGAAACCCATCGACAAAATTTTAATACATGTGATTTTCACTGAAAGTTTTTATACACATTTTATGGATCATAGAATCCAAATTCCTAATATTGTTAAGCAGTGTCATGAAGCTAATGTTTATGCCATTGAACATGCTCATTTCTAGGACTTCAGACTATTAGGAACTAATGAGAATATTTTATAAAAATTCTCATTTTCATGAGTGACTATTCCTAAGAAGAATATTTTAGAAAAAATCTCATTTTCATGAGTGACTATTATATTTTTCGAATCTTTGGTGTGAACAAAATATGTGAATTCTTCTCAAGATTTAATGAGAAAATTCCGTAGGGTCTTGGTTAAACAGTGATGAGGAGGGCTGCTATAGCACTCATGACAAGTTCAATTCTCTTTCCTGGTCGGGTGATATATATGGACATGTTGATGAAAATAGAGTATAAAAAAAAAAGATAAAAGTGAAAAATGAAAGTAACTACCAAGCTTACAAACAAAAAAGAGATTTAACCATAAAAAAAAAATGGAAATGCCAAATTCTGTCACATGTGAAATGAATGATGCATGCGTTTTTCTTTAATGTTTTCTTGTGATCCAATTTCTCAATGATTTTCTGTATAATATTGTTGTGATGAGATTTTATGCCTAGTGGTTTGTATGTCATGAATGATATGTCTTTACAATATCCCTTTGAAAAAAATATGTCTTTATAATAATGTTGTGACGATATTTTATGCTAAGTCGTTTATATGTCATTAATGATTTATTTATTGGTTGAGCACTGCTTGATAGAATTTCCGCTTATAGCCACTGACAATATCTTCATGTATATTGAGAATAAACTTAGTTCAGTTGAAAACACATCGTGGCATCGTACCATACAACAAAATACTTGAGAGAGAGGTTAAATTATATGTTTAAGGTGGAAATCAATAAATCCAAGGTAAGAACTCTTATTACTATACGTGGATTGGTGGCATATATTTTCCCTCACATTAATAGGGCTAATAGGGATATAGCATTAGATTTATTGATTACGCTGTTAGGTGAAGATAATTGTAAAGTTTACAGTTTCTAAGTGAAACAAAACAATAAAAAAGATACAAGTTTTGTTGGTTTACAAGTAGCATGCGTGGGATGGATCAAAAGTACTACCCCACAAGTGATTCGTGTCCAAAAGTAATTGTTGGAAATTTCTGATAATTTTGAACACATAGAGGAAATAAAATTCCTCAACACAACAGAGTGATTTAACTCAAACAGGTGTAGTCAGAGATGCATAAAACAACAATTTCATTAAGCATAAAAGGATGCTGCAAAATGATAGATCTTCTTTTGAATCTTCAGTTCAAGATTACACAAAAATTTCACTTCTTAACTACTGTAAACGCAGTGCTGTATATTCTTTATCTCTATCTTTTTCTTTTTTTCTGCCTTCGAGCTTTCAAAATAAAATACACAGTCCAAAAATTGCACATACGCCATATATATATATATATATATATATATATAGAGAGAGAGAGAGAGAGAGAGAGAGATCAAAATATATATAACCTGTGTTTAAAAGCTAAAAACATGAAACTTATGTCGTGACACTTTTAAAATAAACCAATGTTTAAAAACCAAAATGTACCGCGGTAAAAAAAACATATATATAAAAAAAAATTATGCATTCCATATTCCAGATTCTATGGGGTTATAATACTTTTATAACACTTGTTTCTTTACCCCATGAAGCTATCTTCATTGGTCTGGAGGAGTGATGACATCACATCGTCCGATGGATCAAATTTCCCTTTGTTGCTCAAGTTTGGATGCCCAAAAAATGGTGTTGGTTGTGTGTTAAATGACGTTGGTGGAGAATTCATGGCTAGTAGGTGCTGCAGATAAGTACGCAGTTGCGCGATGTGCAAATTTGGACTGGTAATTGTTGTCACCGATGTTGTCCTTCGAATTTCCCATGAGCATTTTTTGGAACAGGGTCTCCTAACAAGCTACGAAACTGGTCCATTATCGTTATTTTTTATTATATCTAGTATATCGCAGGGGTTTTGGGGTGGGGCAAAGCCCCAAACGCATTGTAATGGGTTGAAAGGTAAACTAGGGGTCCGAAAACCATGGGTTGCGGACCATAGGAATGTTAAAGTTAGATTGTTATAAATAGAGAGGGATTTCGGATTGTAAGGGGTAGGATTTGATGAGATATTGATGCGATTGTTATAGCATCATTTCTCACCTTCACATGATTCATGATTGCTTAGATGGTTTTGGGCACCCATTCCTACAGACTTGGACAAATTCACTTAAAAACAGTGTAAAAAACCCCATACGCAACTATGCCCGTGATTTTCCGCGTGTATACGCGAGTACAGCTAGACTTTTCCGCGTATGCCATTAAAATGATTAAAAAATATATAAAAATTCCCTATTTTCGGGCTGGGTTGATGGTTACTCAGGTAGTTCAACCACCCCAGCACGTGGCCAACTGTTCCCAACTGTTGAAACTAATTTGAGGGAGTATAAAATCCCCTCATGTGTATGGCCTAAGGGAGAGAGAGAATTATTCATATTATACTCTGTTGGTATTCCCTATCCAAGTCTGATTCCCCGTGCCTCCTGCACTTTCCCAGTTCATTATAGGAAACCCTTGTTTCCTTGAGATGCACATCCCTTTATATGTCATCTCTTATGCACTAGTTTGGAAGGAGTCTTAGCGAGGCAAGGGCTGGACGGATCCGGACGACGGTCTGCGAAGGCCGTGGAAGGATCAGGTGATCTCTCCACTCGTTAATTTTGTACATGCTATTTATAATACAGAAGTATCATGCTGTTCCGGAAATAAATGTGTTAGTGTATGCTTATATGTATGAGAATATTTGTTATAAAAGCATTCATTATGATTTATTTAATGTTTTATATGAATCTCACTAACATTTAGAGTAGATATATGCTGTACAACCAGTCCTTTGTGCTTGTTTCTTCTTGTCTTTCAGGTTAATAAGGAAGGAAGGTTGCTGGGGGTTTGAACCCTGCGGGATCTTCTTCAACCGTAGGACCTATGGGTAACTTTCTCATTCTACTCTATTTAGTTTTTCTGAACATGCATGGTTGTGTGAGTCTCTGTTAAGTAGCATGCCCCTGCTCTGTGGAGGTTGTAACCCAACGAACCTCTAGGGAGATATTCCCTGAAACAGAACTGGCGACTCCGCTGGGGATCACATTCTTGTGATTCTCCTGTTGGGTTGTTTCAGCTGCTTGGTAGGTTGCCGATAGTTTTAACTTTCATTTGCAGTCCAGTTTACTTTCTTGCAGTCAGTCTGAAGTCCTGGTGTCTTTTCCAGGCTTGTCCTTTTTTTTTTCATTATTTACCTTTTTATACGCGCTTTTTTCTGCACACAGTCGCATATACACGCATTTTTTTCTAAAGTAACCCGCGTATACGCGAGTTTCCCTTAGCACAGGCGCGTATGCACGCTAGTTGCATAACTGTGAATTAGCGTATACCTAGGCAGATTTTGAATTTTTGGGTTTATTGACTTTTTGGTCCTTTCTGGCTGTGGAGGCCTATTTCTACAGTGTCTCTGTACTCTCTGGAGTGTGAAGGAAGTGGTTTCAGATCTTTTCTCTCTTTCGTTTGATTGAAAACTAGTCTTTTTGGCAAAGTGTTGTTTCTGGTGCTGGCACTTCTGGATTGAGTTCCAAGATCGCTTTCTGAGCATTCTTGGCTATTCTGCTTTATCAGAACAGAGAGCTCCTGCTCACTGACTCACTCCTATCTTTGTGTTGTGCTTCGCATTGCGCTTTTTGCTTCATTTTTGATTGGTTTTCTTGAGTTCCATAGGCTAGGTTTTGTTGCAACTTTTGAAGAGCTTTTCTTGCTTCTTTGGAATTTTTGTTTGCAACGAGTTTGCACTATTTGTCTAGGCTGAGTGGCTGAGTTTTGGTCTTCTTTTGCTCTTATTGATCTTGCTACGAGTTAGCCTTATAAGGTTTGGGAGCATTGTTGAAGTTTGTGTTTGAAATTCAGTCTCGTTTGGTTTGGATTCTGATAGTTGTGCTTGGTCTTTTCGAGCTCTTTTTCTATAAAACAAAAAAAGCTCAAAAAACATTTCCTTTGCTTTTTGTTTTTGCATTTCAAAGGCTTAAAAAACATTTTCACTTGTTATTTGCTTTTGTTGTTGCATTTTCATTTTCGTTTGCCATAACTTTTGAAGCTTTTGTGAGGTTTCTTGCTTTAATTTTAGGATTGATTTTGAGGAGGAGTTGTCACTTGATTTCTTCTTTTTATTTTTAAGTGTTTTTGGTGTCCTTATTTTAAGAGTTCTTGATTTCGAGAATTAGCTTTCTGGACAACAAAAGAAGAGTTAAAACTGAAGGACTTTTTGGGAATTTCACTCTTCTTTAAGAGATTTGCATCTTAGGATTTACATGCTTGTAGTGATTTGCATTAGGTGCATTTAATCATTTAGTCAATTTCTTAGTTTTTGTGAGTGTGAGTTTGCTTTTTTGAAAAGGAAAAATACAATTTTTAGTCTCGTAGAACTTGTATAGAGATTTCTCTTCATCGAAAGACAAAGAACTGCATTCGCATGTAGTTAAGTTTTTATTAATTTCTTTTGCGTCAAAAACACCATACGTTTCATCTCCATATCCTTGTGACTTAACATAACAGCCATTAAAATAAGCGATTTAATCTAAAAATCAACTAGCAAGTTTTCTAAGTGTCAATCACCAACTAGCTAGGTTGTAGGGCCTTGGAATAGGTGAGTGGAGAGTTAACTCTCCAAGGCCGCTCAAACAAACATAGAAGTTGATTAATTGAGTGAAATCCAACTCCGTGAGGTGGACTGGGAAAGCTCTCATCCGAGAGTCAAGCGCGAGGGGAAGTGAATGTTGAGAAGAGGGATACCCCTCCTCCGATTAGCTGAATCTGACCTCAAGACCATTCCGCCCGGCTTCTGATATGGATTGGTGCCCATAGTTGTCACTCCTAGGTTCCACACAGGTGACTGTGGGGGGGAATACCCGTGGTACCTGAGGCAGACGTCGCATCACTTTCAGCAGTACTTCTGGGGGGTGCCCTTGCGAAGCTTGGGTGCTTGAGCTGGCAAAGGCTGTCGTTAGGAGGTCAGCATATCTGTTTCTGATACCTTCGCTAGTTGTTCTGGGCCCTAATCATCCCAGACTGCTTTCGGGAGGTCCTATACTTCGCTTTCCTGTATTTTGGTGTCCGGTCCTCATCACCCGAAGTGGAAATACTTGGAGGTTGTTTTCTTGACTGTATCTCAGGGATTTTTATTTTAGTGAGTGCTATTTGCTCCTAGCTTGCCTAGCTTTTCACTTTTTTGAGTCTAATTTATAAAAATCTATAAAAGTGGCTGATCAAGCGCCTCGACGTTCGAGGAGAATCCGGGGGTTATCTCCCGAGAGTTCAGAGCCTTCTTCGAGAAGGCGTAGGAGTGATTTAGCAGGTGGTTACCACCCTGTGGCATCTGACACAGTGGAGAGAGATCCTCCACAAAGGTCTGAAGGTTTCGTAGCTGATTCTGGTGTCAGTTCCGAGAGGAGCGTTCCGCTCACCTCGCGAGTTTTGTTTCCTCAGGAAGAAGATTTTCAAATTGAAGATATACCTGAGCCTCCTGCTACAGGTCCATCTCCTCTTCCTCCTGACTATCCTTTCGTTGTTCAGCACATCGGACCGGAGTCTGAGAGACCGGAAGATCTTCCGTATCATTCTTATCTTTCGATGGCCACGACTGGGAACGCGGCTTCTATGGTGAGTGCTGCAGGCATTCAGACCCCTGCTTTTGTTGAAGGAGGGGGCACTATTGCTTTATCTTCGATTTCTTCTAGTGCTGCTATGTTTGGCTCTGGGTTCACCCAAGCATATGCTTCTCATTCTGGTCCCTTCTGTTCAGGGTTCCCCTCTAGTGGGAATCCCGCTTTTTCCTTTTCCGCTGCTTCAGCTGGATCTACGCCCATGTCTAACATGGCTAGTGGATCAGCTTCTTTTCAGGGTTTCCCCTTTTGGACTGGGCACATTCCTAGTTCCAATCCTTCTTTAGGGTTGTTTCCGTTTACGTCCCAGACCCAGAGTTTCAACCCTTGGTCGGGGGGCAAAGTTCGACTACTTTTACGGGATGGAATCCTGTCTTTACTACAACGGGGGCAGGGAATCAGTTTTACGCAGGTGATCAAGGGAATGCTTCTTTCCCTTCACCGAGTGCTTATCAGACCTTTTCTCCTCTGTCTAATGCTTGGAACCCCTATCAGGGGCTTTCCTCTCCAGTCAATACTCTAGCGGGGGGAACTGGTCTGGGTTTTGGTAACTCGGCGTGGGGAGGAGGTTCTTTTCTATTTTCTACGAGTCCTTTCTGGCAACCTGGTGCCTCATCAAATCCAGGCTATTCTTTTCATAATGTTGGGAATCCATCCCATCAAGGATGGAATCCTCAGGCTCCGCCTCGCTTACCTTTTCTGGCAACGTTAAACTTGCCAGATTTGTCGAAGTTGACTAATGACCCGATTCGTTATAGTCTGGGGTGGCCTCCGGTCCCGACCAAACTTCCTTCAGACATTCCAAAGTTTGAAGGTAAGAATGGAGAGGATCCGGCGGACCACATCACCACTTTCCACTTATGGTGCTCTTCGAACTCCCTGATCGATGACTCGATTAGGTTGAGATTATTTCAACGCACCCTAATTGGAAATGCTGCCAAATGGTATATCGAGCTCACTGGGGGCAGTTTTTCCACATTTGGAGAACTGGCTATTACATTTCTAAACCATTTTCAGTTGCCTGTCAGATATGAGGCTGGGACCGAACTCCTGGCTAATTTTAAGCAGGATGAGGCAACTCACATTTCTGATCACATTCAGGAATGGAGGAGAAGGAAGAGGCTTATCAAAGCTCATATTCCAGGTGAGTTCCTTCTCGAGTGGTTTCTGAAATCATTGCAGTCAGATATTTCGAAAGATGTATCCCTATCTGGGGTATTTTCTGAGGAGTAGGCCAATTTTAGGGCCCAGTAGTTAGAACTGATCTATTCTCAGTTTGGGGTACTTTATAAGTATTTGCCCAATGCTCCTCGCTCCAAATTGGATTTATCGAAAACTAAACCTGGTCCGCATGGTGACGGGCTTGTCGGATCGGTCAATAGTAGTGCAGCCAGCCTGCTTTCTCAATTGCAGCAGTTGTCTTTACAATCTTCTCCTTCTAGTGAGGCTGTGCTTGCTGATTCATCACCTTCCCAGTCTTTGTCCATAAATGCTGTCCAAACTTCTGATCCCAAAGGAAATCAACAATCCGATGGGAAGAAGAATGGACGAAATAACAAGAAGAAGGGCAAGAACGGGAAGGGCAATGCAAATAAAACCAACGAGCGTGTTGTTGGGGTCAAAAGGAGAAAAAGAAAGTGAAGTTTCCATGCAAGCTTTGTGCTGGAGACCATCTCACGCACCTTTGCCCTAAAATTCAGGATGCTCATCGCTTGTTAAGCCAGCAGGGTTCTTCTAGTTCCCAGGCTGTGTTAACAAACCCTTTTCCCCAAGGGCAGTAATTAGTTGTTGGCGCGAACCAAAATCCTGGGGCTTCCTCTGGGGGCACCCAGGAAGGGGAAATTCCATCGAACATTTTTATGATGAGTGCTCACGCGGATATCGCTACGAGATCCCGTGATTATGGCGGAGAGGAATCTTTGAAAGCTAAGGAAGTTCCTGATGCTACTGAGCCGCTTCACATCACGAAGCCAACTGTTGAGTCTATGCCTCGGATACCGAAGGCATCCTCTAAGCGGTCAACGATTAATCCGAACATGAGGGCTGCCCAGAACTACTCGATTGTAGAAGATCTGGCGCAGAGTCCTTGTGCTATGTTAGCTTTAGAGGTACTCCAGTCTTGTCCGGCTCAGCGCAGTGCTTTGCTCACTGCCATTGGGGCTGTTGATCCGAAAAATTCTCTTCTGATTACTTTTGATATGAATAATTTTAAGAAGAGACTTCCTCATCACATGGCATTTCATATTAAATCATCGTATCGAAAGACCAATATCTTTTGAACGGTGGTCGATGAGGGTGCTTCTACTTGCGTAATGTCTCTCGCATGTTGGAAGACACTTGGATCTCCCAAAGCTATTCCATCTAGCACTGTTCTTACTGCATTCGATGGTCATTCTCACAGACCCCATGGTATTGTCCCGGCTTTGCCCATCTGTGTTGGGGGCAAAACCGTTAACATAGAGGTTGAGGTAGTGGATGCAGCCTTGGACTACAACCTTCTGCTGGGGAGGAACTGGATATATGAGATGGATGCCATTGCATCCTCATTATTTTGAATTGTATGTTTCCCCCACGAAGGGAGGATAGTCACGGTGGATCAACTGGACTGTCCTCCTGTAGACCTGGATGCGCCTTCTGACTCATCTGTGCCTAAGTTGGATAATACTAAGGCGCCTGTCGAGAATCTAGGAGTTGGAATGTATTCTTCCCCGATGGGTTCTTTTGATCTTCCTCCTCCTAAGGTGTCTATTAATGCTATTTCATCCTCCAAGGCTCCCCTTCGAAGAGAGTTCTTTCGAACTCATTATTTTTCGGACCCTTGGACCTTACCTTCCCCTACTGCCACATTAGCGGAAGGTCAAGTGGGTGGAATGGCATTTCCAATTTCTGCAGCTGAGATTGCATATCAGTCTATTGTTGACACTGCAGAATCTATTCCAGCTCCTCTTTCACCGGAAGAGTTGGATGGTGATGTGGCTCCGGCTTGGACGATTAGTTCTTCTTCAGCCCAGGATTGTCTTGATACCACTCTTCCATCTGAAGAGGCGATCCTGGAAGCCATGACTGGTATAGATAGACCGTGGGATGATTTGCATCATCGGTCTTACTTCCTACCTGACTTGAACGAAGTTGAAACTAGTTTTCCAAGTCCTCAGTCTCCTGGACCTGTTCACCCAGTCTTGAACCCTTTGGCACCAACACAGGTTTATGCTGAAGGGAACATGGCTATGATCTCTCCTACTATCCCGGTGATCATTTCCAGGGATCCCAATATCATTGAGAATGTCTTCATTGGAGCTGAATGTTCCCGTGAAGAGATTCAAATCTATACCAAGCTCTTTAAAGAGTATAGGGATGTATTTTCTTGGTCTTATGAGGAAATGCCTGGCATAGACCCATCTATCGTTCAGCATGAGATCAAGACGTATGAAAACGCTAAGCCGGTCAGGCAAAAACTTCATCCGGTCAATCCGAGGAAGGCAGCAGCTATCAAAGCTGAAGTTGAAAAGCTGCTTAAGGCGGGATTCATTTTCCCAGTTCCTCTGACTGAATGGGTTTCAAACCCCGTTCCGGTAGATAAAAAGCAAGGAACGATTCGAGTGTGCATCGATTTTAGAGACCTAAATAAGGCATGTCCTAAAGACAATTACCCCACACCTTTCATCGATCAGATCATTGACGAGTGTGCAGGTAACGAGATTTTCTCCTTCATGGACGGTTTCTCCGAATATAATCAAATTATTATAAGTCCTGAAGATCAACATAAGACTGCTTTTATTTGTCCCTGGGGTACATCTGCATATAAGAAAATGCCTTTTGGTCTTAAAAATGTTGTGGCTACTTTTCAGCGGGCCATGTCTTACGCCTTCCACGACATCAAAAAGATTATCGAGGCATACTTAGATGATCTAGCTGCTCATTCTCGAAAGAGGATGGATCATCCTGGTCACCTCCGGCAAATATTTGAAAGATGTCGTTTTTATAAAATTCGATTGAATCCGAACAAGTGCGTTTTCGTGGTTACATCCGGTCGGCTGTTGGGATTTATTGTGTCTAGGGAAGGGATAAGGGTAGATCCCTTCAAGGTTGAGGCAATACTTCGGTTGCCTCCCCCGTCTTCAATTCGTCAGCTTCAAAGTCTCCAAGGGAAGTCTAATTTTCTTCGGAGGTTTATCGTCAGCTATGCTGAGATTACAAAGGGATATATGAGACTGTTGAAGAAAGGAGTTCCTTTTCTTTGGGACAACTACGCTCAACGCTTGTTCGATGCTTTGAAAAAGGCATTGACCTCTGCTCCTTTACTGAGTCCACTCGATTATAGCAGAGATTTTCTTTTGTATCTGGCTACAGCAGAATCTACCATTGGTATGGTTTTGGTTCAGGAGGATGATGCTCTTTCAGAGCATGTTATTTACTACCTTAGTCGAGGACTGGTAGGACCTAAACTTCGATACACTCCGATAGAAAAATTAGCCTTAGCAGCAGTTCATGCTGTGCAACGACTCTGGCATTACATTATTCTTCGAAAAACTTATGTCTTCGCAACTGCCAATCCATTTTAGTTTGTCCTCAGCAGGCGAGTGATTGGGGGAAAATATAATAGATGGATTGTGATTTTACAAGAATTTGATCTTGAGTTCATGTCTGCCAAATCCAAGAAGTCATTATTTTTTGCGGAATTGATTTCCGAGTTGCCTTGTGGAGAGGAGATGATCTATGACGAGTCCTTTCCGGACGAACACTTGTTTCTGATCTCTCCACAGGATCCTTGGTATGGGGATATCATTGTGTATCTCCAGACTGCGAAGTTTCCCTCTGCTTTTTCGAAAGATGAGCATCGTAAGCTGTGTCATTTAGCCAAGAATTATTTGATTATTGGTGATGCTTTGTACCGTCGAGGGGTTGATTCAATCCTAAGACGCTGCTTAACTTTCAAAGAAGCTGAGGTTGTGCTCTATGATTCTCACAGTGGAGCTTGTGGGGGTCATTTATCTGGGCTTGCTACAGCCCAAAATATTTTGCGTGCTGGATACTTTTGGCCCTCGATTTTCAAAGATTGTATTGAATCGGTCAAAAGGTGTCATCCTGGTTAGGTATATACTCGAAAAATGCGCGCTCATCCAACTCCGCTTTTTCCAGTCGTTATTGTCGGACCCTTTACAAAGTGGGGTATGGATTATACTACTTGTAACCCGCCTTCGGCAAAAGGTCACAAGTACATTATTGTAGCAGTAGACTACTTTACGAAGTGGGTCGAGGCTATGGCTACTTTTGGGAACGATGGTGAGACTGCAGCTCTTTTCCTATTCAACCAAGTTATCGCTCGTTTTGGTATACCTAGAGAGATTGTCACTGACCATGGCAGTCATTTTCAGAATAGTATGATGGCTGAGTTGGCTCTCAAATTGGGTTTCCGGCAGGAGCATTCATCTCCATATTATCCTCAGGCCAATGGGCAAGTGGAAGCCGTGAATAAATCCTTGAAGACAATTCTTCAAAGGAAAATTGATAAACATAGATCCAACTGGCATATTATGCTATATCCTACACTTTGGGCATACAGGACGTCAGTGAAAACTGCAATTGGCTTTACTCCGTTTCAGTTAGTGCACGGGGTGGAATCCGTATTTCCTATTGAATGCGAGATTCTTTCTCTTAAATTAGCTGTTGAGCTTCTTCCTGACACTTCCAGTCTGGCAGAACGGCTTCTTCATATAGAACATCTCGATGAGCAGCGTCGGGATGCCGCCATGATGAATGAAGCGCATAAAAACCGAGTAAAATTTCAGTACGATAAGGCGGTTAAGCCTAGTGTCTTTTCGGAAGGTGACCTTGTTTTGGTATATGCCCAAGAAAAAGATGCCTTGGGGGCAGGAAAGTTTAAGTCGATGTGGTATGGCCCCTATATCGTTAAAAAAGTCCTTAAGAAAGGAGCGTATACCTTGGTTGACTTCGAAGGGAACGAGTTGCCGGAGCCCCGAAATGGGCTCTATTTGAAGAAGTATTATGCCTAGTCTTTGGCCTGGCATGTTACTTTTGTATATAGTAGTTTTTTCTTTGTACATATCTGATTGATTTTTTATTTTTGATGAGGTGGTGATTTTTTTTTATCTGCTTTGGCAGGTTGTGTTGGATGTCATGAGTCATTTTGGTTTCGCCGATGGTGCTAGTAGACACACCCGGAACTTAGCTTTCGCGGCTTGGGTGCTTCATTATCCTTCCGGTCAGCTGTTGGTATCAAGAGGAGTCTGCATTGGTCCTGCTTCCAATAATGTAGCAGAATACACTGCAGTCATTCATCTACTCTCGGAGGCAATATCTTTGGGTGTTGATTCGTTGGTAGTGTTCTTGGACTCTCAGCTGGTGGTGTCGTAGTTGAACAACACTTATCGGGTACGAGATCCTTTTTTATTACGATTGTTCTTGAGGGTACGTTTGTTACAAAGGTCATTTCAATTTTTAACATTCATTCATATTCCTCGAGCTGACAATTGGTTTGCTGACTCATTAGCTAATCAAGCATTGGATTGGCATATTAATCATTCAATGAAATAAATTTTAATCATCAAAAACATCATACATTTGATACATTTATCACATCACATCAAATATCGCCGTATATATATCATCGGAGTGTCAAAAAAATTTACAAAATTTGGATCCATAATCTCGTACAAAACTTGGGCTTATGCCCCATCATGTTCAGTCTCAAAAAGAATATACAGTCATCTAATATATAAAATCTGTCTACTCCTGAGGACCCTGCCCAGAAGTCGTGTTTCTATAGAACGTAACTGCAGTGGCCACACGGCGGAATAATCTAACCCAGTCTCGTGGTACTCCTACCACCCGTCTCTGGATGGCTTCCGGCAAGTCCTCCACGGCAGCCATAGGGATTTGGCAGGTTAATCCCTCCAAGTTTCTCTGCACGGCCTGGAGAGTCCTGTCGGAATCCACTGTCTCTGCCTCGCCCCTGCGACGCTTATGGCGTGGGAGACCCTCAAGACGAACTGGTCCAACATCTGAAACATAATCATTTTTTAATTGTCAGTCATTATGAATCCAATCAAAAACAAGTTTTTTTTTTATTTTTTCATACATATTTGAAAAAATCCAAAAAAATCATATAAGTCAAAAAAATTTGCAAAACTTACCGACTGCTCCCCATGCTGTGCCAGGTGGAAGAACTAGATCTGGATCTCCACGGAAATCCATCCCGGCATAGCGATAGTCGTCCACTGCGATGATCTGTTCTCCCCACCACAAGAAGAACTCATCATCCCATGTGGTCCAGGGTACCTCACTACCCCCCAGTCTCTTCATCATGTCTGCCCAACGGGCAATTCTTGGGTCCCGCGGGCTATTGATAGTAGAGATGACCCTGGGTCTCAACGCTGGAATCCTCTCAAAGAAGAATGTTGTCAAAATGGTCCCATAGCCAAAAATTTTGGTCTTTGCTTGGCGGATCGAGGTCAGCTGTTGTTTCATGTTCAGTAGGAGGGCTGTGCACCAATCGTACACATGAGTCAAGCACTCTACAGCTATGCTCATTTGCGTCCTGGACGCCTGATGTAGTGAGGCAGATCCTGCCACTCTGCTGATGGTGAAAAGGAGGATTTTCATGTGCAAATCCCTGATATCTTTAATTGCAATCTGAGTTCCAACCTTTTTGGAACCATCTACGCAATATACGTGGACATAGTCTTCCACAGTTAACCCTCCCAGGGGCTTCCCGTGCAAGTCTACTGGTTCTCCCCTCCGAGAGAGTCCAGTAATGAAATATATGTCTTCCACTTCAATGCGTAGTGGAATCTGATCAATTATGAAGCAATCCTGATCTGGTTCCCAGTAATTTACGAGCATTTCTAGCAACCGCACATTGCTTTTCATATTTGGCATTTTAAAGAATTTGAACAATCCGCAATTTCGGAGGATATTTTGCGCTGCGCGATCTTGCATGACCTCTTGGTCTATTGCGCTATGCTCACGTTCCCTCCATGAGATGGTCATCCTGAGAAATTTCATCAAATTGTGCATTAGGCACGCTTTTTAAGTTTCGGACCTGCGCATACGAGGTTTTTCTTTTGCACAGTCGCGTGTATACGCGAGTTTCCTTTAGCGAACTCGCATATGCGCAAGTCCACATATTTTAGCAAGGGTTTTAAGGCTAAAAATCACTTAATTTTAATTTCCAAACGGTCAAAATGAATAAACAGGATGATTAAGGAGCCTACCCGAAGTTTCGCTGAGTTCCGACGGTCGGTTGTTTCTGATTTGACGAAACAAGTTTTTTGCTCTAGAGCACTTTTTCCAAATCAGCTATGTAATAATGAACCAAATGAGAGGTAATTTGTCTATTTATGGCTAAAAAATTGAAAATTTTCGCAAAAATTCATTATGCTCATTTTTTCGATCTATCTTAAGCTGCATAACTCGGTTGCTTGGAAGTGCCCAGTTTGGTATGTTTTCAGGTACATTTTGACGATTTTGAGATTTTTCCCGGTTTTTGATCCATGATTTCCGACTCTTCACGGCAGCTATATGATCTTCACTGGCATATAGGTTAGGGAAATCACTTTCCGTTGCATCTTGCATTCTAGCCTCCATACTGATCACTGTCCTTAGGGTCGATCCCATAAGGTCATGAGTATTACACCCATTTCACTCGCCGATTATTTAATCATGACTTGATGGTAGAGCCTTCCTTTACATGGGCTTCCTAGTTAGTTCCTCGCGATCACTTGTTGCCCATGATGCTTTTTATGTAGGCTCGGGAGTCCTCTTTAGTCCCGCCATGTCTTATGTGCTGAAGCTTCATTCTTCTTCTTCATCACTCATCATTTTTCTGGCTTTTACCCTAGAGGCTCCCTGGTGTCGTTAAGTTGTATTACTGCATTGCATATTGGCTACTTGCTTATCCTGGCCTTTAGCCGGCTTCATTTGGACTCGGTGTTTAAGCCAACTTTTGACCTTGACTTTCTGTACAAGTTAACCATTGCATGCACTTAGCTATCACGACTTGACACCTTTGTACCCATGGATGGAACGTTCCTCTGAGTATCACTGACCAGTTTTCGCCATCTTGCATTGAGCATAGGATTGTTCCAATCCCAGGAACTAGTGCATCTGATTTCTTGATACTCGTTCTATCCATTGTACCATAGCATTCTTTTATTCTTTTTTCAGGCTTATTATATGAAAAAGACAAAAAAATCAAATATAACAAAAAGAGCGGGAACGGGATGTATCTTCGTTACTTTGATGGCAGTACAGAGTCAGTTTTGTCGCCCTTGAACAAAACACATTTACTTATATCTCCTTCATTTGGGATGGTTTTAGTTTTGACCTAGGTTCAGCCTTTACCATGTTTCACTTGTCAGTTCTCCCCCGGTTGGAAATCTCTTCCAATCATATGGAGAGTTTGTTCTGCCTCCTGCATGACAGACTTATATAGTGTCACTTTTTACTGCCGTGGTCATCACGAGTCGTGCTTTTGTTCAAGGGAAGTCTAGCCTGAGTCGGCCATTCTGCGGTGTCTCTTGACTCATTATTCAGTCGGCCTACTCGGTCTTGTCAGTATCATGTTCTATCACATCAGATGTTTTGATCTTCTGCTCGTGCTGGTTTGAGAAGGTCCCCATTGACTTCTTGCCGGCGGGTTTGTCTCTTATCGACTACGACACATTGCTCTGAGAGCAAACCTAGAGCCGCACCTTGGGCTTATTTCCATCATTGATAGGTGACCTCGTGCTCAACATTTGATCATCATCATGGGTCTTTGACTGAGTGGATTCCCCTGTGTTCGACGTCAGCACACATTATCACACTTGGGATTCGTGCAGTACCTTGATTTCCATTTGACCCTATCGGTGGATTTCTCGCCTCTGTGTCAGCTTTCATTATTGGTTGGTTTAGAGGGTTTCTTCCGTGCGCTAGCTTCATCTTGTGCATGTCGAAAACGTACTTCGGTTTTGGTTCCGTCACTCTACTTCGTCCGATTCCTTCCAAATCTTGGCCTGCGGGTTACACTCGCGCTGGACTGATGTGGGATGCCTTAATGCCTTCCTTCCAGCAGATCTTTTCCCATTGACTCCGACTCATTGCTCTGGGAATAAGGTCTAGAGTCTCTTTGTCAGTACCTTAGGGTTTGCAGTCATCAGTGGTAGACTCTTCGCTATCGACAGTGGGGATTCATCATTGCCTCCTGATTGGTAGATTCTTTCAAGTTTTCGACTTCAACTCATTCATTCGCACTTGTCAGATTGTAATGGGGCACCTTGACACTCATTATCATTATCGGTGGGTTGTCTCGCGTTGGTTAATGGTATACATCATTGACCGGAAATCCAACGATTTCTCACATGGTCGACTTCAGCTCATTTATTCCCATTGTGTAGAATTGTGCCATAGTGATCGGTGAAGACCTCGGGTTGCATCAGCATTCTTCGGTTCACTTTTGACAGTCCATTCAGTTTCTGCCAGTGATGCTGTCCACCCTTATATGTTGCAGTTCAGTACAGCAGCATCCTATATGTTGGCTCCCGAGTTGCGTGATTGTACCGTTTGATCCACCTCTTATGATCCGGTACTTGGAGATTCAGTTACTTATATGATCAGACATCCAGTTGCACCATCTTTAATCAGCTTTATATATGTGATACTTGGACATTGATTCAGACTTACACTTCCGGGCCATGCTCAGATGATTCATTGTGTACTTTCAGTTCAACTATACTTGTATACATGTTGGATCTATTCAGTACTTTCTATGATGTATTTTGGACTGAGCATGGGTATGCCTGCCTCAGCATGAGTTGACTCTCTGATTTCTTTCATTGGTTTTTGGCAGGCTGAAATCTGGTGAAGTCCTCTCTTGTCCTTGCGAAGTTCTTTCTATGTGCATAATACATTTCGGCCATCATGTACCCCTTCTGACCTCATATATTAGGGGGCATCTATTATAGCATCATTTCTCACCTTCACATGATTCATGATTGCTTAGATGGTTTTGGGAACCCATTCCTACAGACTTGGACAAATTCACTTAAAAACAGTGTAAAAATCCCCATACATGACTATGCCCGTGATTTTCCGCGTGTATACGCGAGTACAGCTAGACTTTTCCGCGTATGCCATTAAAATGATTAAAAAATATATAAAAATTCCCTATTTTCGGGCTGGGTTGATGGTTACTCAGGTAGTTCAACCACCCCAGCACGTGGCCAACTGTTTCCAACTGTTGAAACTAATTGGAGGGAGTATAAAAACCCCTCATGTGTATGGCCTAAGGGAGAGAGATAATTATTGATATTATACTCTGTTGGTATTCCCTATCCAAGTCTGATTCCCCGTGCCTCCTGCACTTTCCCAGTTCATTATAGGAAACCCTTGTTTCCTTGAGATGCACATCCCTTTATATGTCATCTCGTATGCACCAGTTTGGAAGGAGTCTTAGCGAGGCAAGGGCTGGACGGATCCGGATGACGATCTGCGAAGGCCGTGGAAGGATCAGGTGATCTCTCCACTCGTTACTTTTGTACATGCTATTTATAATACAGAAGTATCATGCTGTTCCCGAAATAAACATGTTAGTGTATGCTTATATGTATGAGAATATTTGTTATACAAGCATTCATTATGATATATTTAATGTTTTATATGAATCTCACTAACATTTAGAGTAGATATATGCTATCCAACCAGTCCTTTGTGCTTGTTTCTTCTTGTCTTTCAGGTTAAGAAGGAAGGATGGTTGCTGGGGGTTTGAACCCTGCAGGATCTTCTTCAACCGTAGGACCTACGGGTAACTTTCTCATTCTACTCTATTTAGTTTTTCTAAACGTGCATGGTTGTGTGAGTCTCTGTTAAGTAGCATACCCCTGCTCTGTGGAGGTTGTAACCCAACGAACCTCTAGGGTGATATTCCCCGAAACAGAACTGGCGACTCCGCTGGGGATCACATTCTTGTGATTCTCCTGTTGGGTTGTTTCAGCTGTTTGGTAGGTTGCCGACAGTTTTAACTTTCATTTGCAGCCCAGTTTACTTTCTTGTAGTCAGTCTGAAGTCCTGGTGTCTTTTCCAGGCTTGTCCTTTTTGTTTTTTCATTATTTACCTTTGTATACGCGCTTTTTTCTGCACACAGTCGCATATACACGCAAGTTTGTCTAAAGGAACCCGCGTATACGCGAGTTTCCCTTAGCACAGATGCATATGCACGCTGGTTGCATAGCTGTGAAGTAGCGTATACCTAGGCAGATTTTGAATTTTTGGGATTCTTGACTTTTTGGTCCTTTCTGGCTGTGGAGACCTGTTTCTACAGTGTCTCTGTACTTATTGGATTGTGAAGGAAGTGGTTTCATGTCTTTTCTCTCTTTCGTTTGATCGAAAACTAGTCTTTTTGGCAAAGTGTTGTTTTTGGTGCTGGCACTTCTGGATTGAGTTCCAAGATCACTTTTTGAGCATTCTTGGTTGTTCTGCTTTATCAGAACAAAGAGCTTCTTCTCACTGACTCGCTCCTATCTTTGTGTTGTGCTTCGCATTGCTATTTTTGCTTCGTTTTTTATTGGTTTTCTTGAGTTCCATAGGCTAGGTTTTGTTGCAACTTTTGAAGAGCTTTTCTTGTTTCTTTGGAGTCTTTGTTTGCGACAAGTTTGCACTATTTTTCTAGGCTGAGTGGCTGAGTTTTTGGTCTTCTTTTGCTCTTATTGATCTTGCTACGAGTTAGCCTTATAAGGTTTGGGAGCATTGTTGAAGTTTGTGCTTGAAATTCAGTCCCGTTTTGGTTTGGATTTTGATAGTTGTGCTTGGTCTTTTCGAGCTCTTTCTCTATAAAACAAAAAAGCTCAAAAAAAATTTGCTTTGCTTTTTGTTTTTGCATTTCAAAGGCTTAAAAAACATTTTGACTTGTTATTTGCTTTTGTTGTTGCATTTTCATTTTCGTTTGCTATAACTTTTGAAGCTTTTGTGAGATTTCTTGCTTTTAGTTTTTGGCTTGATCGTGAGGAGGAGTTGTCATTTGATTTCTTCTTCTTGTTTTTAAGTGTTCTTGGTGTCTTCATTTTAAGAGTTCTTGATTTCAAGAACTAGCTTTTGGGCAACCAAAGAAGAGTTAAAACTGAAGGACTTTTTGGGAATTTCACTCTGCTTTAAGAGATTTGCATCTTAGGATTTACATGCTTGTAGTGATTTGCATTAGGTGCATTTAAATCATTTAGTCAATTTCTTAGTTTTTGTGAGTGTGAGTTTGCTATTCGAAAAGAAAAATACAATTTTTAGTCTCGTAGAACCTGTATAGAGATTGCTCTTCATCGAAAGACAAAGAACTACATTTGCATGTAGTTAAGTTTTTATTAATTTCTTTTGCGTCAAAAACACCATACGTTTCATCTCCATATCCTTGTGACTTAACATAACAGCCATTAAAATAAGCGATTTAATCTAAAATCAACTAGCAATTTTTTCTAAGTGTCAATCACCAACTAGCTAGGTTGTAGGGCCTTGGAATAGGTGAGTGGAGAGTTAACTCTCCAAGGCTGCTCAAACAAACATAGAAGTTAATTAATTGAGCGAAATCCAACTCCGTGAGGTGGACTGGGAAAGCTCTCATCCGAGAGTCAAGTGCGAGGGGAAGTGAAGGCTGAGAAGAGGGATACCCCCTCTCCGATTGGCTGAATCTGACCTCAAGACCATTCTACCCAGCTTCTGATACGGATTGGTGTCCATAGTTGCCACTCCTAGGTTCCTCACAGGTGACTACGGGGGGGAATACCCGTGGTACCTGAGGCAGACGTTGCATCACTTTCAGCAGTACTTCTGGGGGGTGCCCTTGCGAAGCTTGGGTGCTTGAGCCGGAAAAGGCTATCGTTTGGAGGTCGGCGTAACTGTTTCTGATACCTTCGCTAGTTGTTCTAGGCCCTAATCATCCCAGAATGCTTTCGGGAGGTCCTATACTTTGCTTTCCTGTATTTTGGTGTCCGGTCCTCATCACCCGGAGCGGAAATACTTGGAGGCTGTTTGCTTGACTGTATCTCAGGGATTTTTATTTTAGTGAGTGCTCTGTGCTCCTAGCTTGCTTATATTTTCACTTTTTTGAGTCTAATTTATAAAATCTATAAAAGTGGCTGATCAAGCGCCTCGACGTTCGAGGATAATCCGGGGGTTATCTCCCGAGAGTCCAGAGCCTTCTTCGAGAAGGTGTAGGAGTGATTTAGTAGGTGGTTACCACCCTGTGGCGTCTGACACAGTGGAGAGAGATCCTCCACAAAGGTCTGAAGGTTTCGTAGCTGATTCTGGTGTCGGGTCTGAGAGGAGCATTCCGCTCACCTCACGAGTTTTGTTTCCTCAGGAAGAAGATTTTCAAATTGAAGATATACCTGAGCCTCCTGCTACAGGTCCATCTCCTCTTCCTCCTGATTATCCGTTCGTTTTTCAGTACATCGGACCTGATTCGGAGAGACCGCCGGATCTTCCGTATCATTCTTATCTTTCGATGGCCACGACTGGGAACGCGGATTCTACCGTGAGTGCTGCAGGCATTCAGACTCCTGCTTCTGTTGAAGCATGGGGCACTATTGCTTCATCTTTGATTTCTTCTATTGCTGCTGTGTTTGGCTCTGGGTTCACCCAAGCACATGCTTCCCATTCTGGTCCCTTTTGTTCAGGGATGTCCATTAGTGGAAATCCCTCTTTTTCCTTTTCCGCTGCTTCAGCTGGATCTACACCCATGTCTAACATGGCTAGTGGATCAGCTTCGTTTCAGGGTTTCCCCTTTGGGACTGGACACATTCCTAGTTCCAATCCTTCTTTAGGGTCATTTTCGTTTACGTCCCAGACCCAGAGTTTCAACCCTTGGTCTGGGGGGCAAAGTTCGACTAATTTTACGGGATGGAATCCTGTCTTTACTACAGCGGGGGCAGGGAATCAGTTTTACGCAGGTCATCAAGGGAATGCTTCTTTCCCTTCATCGAGTGCTTATCAGTCTTTTTCTCCTTTGTCTAATGCTTGGAACCCCTACCAGGGGCTTTCCTCTTCAATCAATACTTCAGCGGGGGGAACTGGTCTGGGTTTTGGTAACTCGGCGTGGGGAGGAGGTTCTTCTCCGTTTTCTACGAGTCCTTTCTGGCAGCTTGGTGCCTCATCAAATCCAGGCTATTCTTTTCAGAATGTTGGGAATCCATCCCATCAAGGATGGAATCCTCAGGCTCCGCCTCGCTTACCGTTTCTGGCAACGTTAAACTTGCCAGATTTGTCGAAGTTGACTAATGACCCGATTCGTTATAGTCCGGGGTGGCCTTCGGTCCCGACCAAACTTCCTTCAGACATTCCAAAGTTTGAAGGTAAGAATGGAGAGGATCCGGCGGACCACATCACCACTTTCCACTTATGGTGTTCTTCGAACTCCCTGATCGATGATTCGATTAGGTTGAGATTATTTCAACGCACCCTAACTGGAAACGCTGCCAAATGGTATATCGAGCTCACTGGGGGCGGTTTCGCTACATTTGGAGAGCTGGCTGTCACATTTCTGAACCATTTTCAGTTGCCTGTCAGATATGAGGTCGGGACCGAACTCCTGGCTAATTTTAAACAGGATGAGGCAACGCACATTTCTGATCACATTCAGGAATGGAGGAGAAGGAAGAGGCTTATCAAAGCTCATATTCCAGGTGAATTCCTTCCCGAGTGGTTTTTGAAATCTCTGCAGTCAGATATTTCAAAAGATGTATCCCTATCTGGGGTATTTTCTGAGGAGCAGGGCATTTTTAGGGCCCAGCAGCTAGAACTGATCTATTCTCAGTCTGGGGTACTTTATAAGTATTTTCCCAATGCTCCTCGCTCCAAATTGGATTTATCGAAAACTAAACCTGGTCCGCATGGTGATGGGCTTGTCGGATCGGTCAATAGTGGTGCAGCCAGCCTGCTTTCTCAACTGCAGCAGTTGTCTTTACAATCTGCTCCTTCTGGTCAGGCTGTGCCTGCTGATTCATCACCTTCCCAGTCTTTGTCCATAAATGTTGTCCAAACTTCTGATCCCAAAGGAAATCAACAATCCGATGGGAAGAAGAAAGGACGAAATAACAAGAAGAAGGGCAAGAACGGGAAGGGCAATGAAAATAAAACCAACGAGCGTGTTGGTGAGGGTCAAAAGGAGAAAAAGAAAGTGAAGTTTCCATGCAAGCTTTGTGCTGGAGACCATCTCACACACATTTGCCCTAAAATTCAGGATGCTCAGCACCTGTTATCCCAGCAGGGTTCTTCTAGTTCCCAGGCTGTGTTAACAAACCCTTTTCCCCAAGGGCAGCAATTAGTTGTTGGTGCGAACCAAAATCCTGGGGCTTCCTCTGGGGGCACCCAGGAAGGAGAAATTCCATCGAACATTTTTATGATGAGTGCTCACGCGGATATCGCTATGAGATCCCGTGATTATGGCGGAGAGGAATATTTGAAAGCTAAGGAAGTTCCTGATGCTACTGAGCCACTTCACATTATGAAGCCTACTGTTGAGTCTATGCCTCGGATGCCCAAAGCATCTTCTAAGCGGTCAACGATTAATCCGAATGCAAGGGCTGCCCAGAACTACTTGATTGTAGAAGATCTGGCGCAGAGTCCTTGTGCTATGTCAGCTTTAGAGGTACTCCAGTCTTGTCCGGCTCAGTGCAGTGCTTTGCTCACTGCCATTGGGGCTATTGATCCGAAAAATTCTCTTCTGATTACTTTTGATATGAATAATTTTAAGAAGAGACTTCCTCATCACATGGCGTTTCATATTAAATCGTCGTATCGGAAGTGAAATATCTTTCGAACGGTCGTTGATGAGGGTGCTTCTACATGCGTGATGTCTCTCGCATGCTGGAAGACACTTGGATCTCCCAAAGCTGTTCCATCTAGCACTGTTCTTACTGCGTTCGATGGTCATTCTCACAGACCCCATGGTATTGTCTCGGCTTTGCCCATCTATGTTGGGGGCAAAACTGTTAACATAGAGTTTGAGGTAGTGGATGCAGCCTTGGACTACAACCTTTTTTTGGGGAGGAACTGGATTTATGAGATGGATGCCATTTCATCCTCATTATTTCGAATTGTATGTTTCCCCCACGAAGGGAGGATCGTTACAGTGGATCAACTGGATTGTCCTCAGGTAGACCTGAATATGCCTTCTGACTCATCTGTTCCTAAGTTGGACAATACTAAGGCGCCTATCGAGAATCTAGGAGTTGGAATGTATTCTTCCCTGATGGGTACTTTCGATCTTCCTCCTCCTACGGTGCATATTAATGCCATTTCATCCTCCAAGGCTCCCCTTCGAAGAGAGTTCTTTCGAACTCATTATTTTTCGGACCCTTGGACCTTACCTTCCCCTACTGCCACATTAGCGGAAGGTCAAGTCGGTGGAATGGCATTTCCGATTTCTGCAGCTGAGATTGCATATCAGTCTATTGTTGACACTGCAGAATCTGTTCCACCTCCTCTTTTACCGGAAGAGTTGGATGGTGATGTGGCTCCGACTTAGACGATTAGTTCTTCTTCAACCCAGGATTGTCTTGATACCACTCTTCCATCTGAAGAGGCAATCCTGGAAGCCATGACTGGTATAGATAGACCGTGGGATGATTTGCATCATCGGTCTTACTTCCTACCTGACTTAAACGAAGTTGAAACTAGTTTTCCAAGTCCTCAGTCTCCTGGACCTGTTCACCCAGTCTTGAACCCTTTGGCACCAACACAGGTTTATGCTGAAGGGAACATGGCTGTGATCTCTCCTACTATCCCGGTGACCATTTCCAGGGATCCCAATATCATTGAGAACGTCTTCATTGGAGCTGAATGTTCCCGTGAAGAGATTCAAATCTATACCGAGCTCTTCAAAGAGTATAGGGATCTATTTGCTTGGTCTTATGAGGAAATGCCTGGCATAGACCCATCTATTGTCCAGCATGAGATCAAGACGTATGAAAACGCTAAGCCGGTCAGGCAAAAACTTCGTCCGGTCAATCCTAGGAAGGCAGCAGCTATCAAAGCTGAAGTTGAAAAGCTGCTTAAGGCGGGATTCATTTTCCTTGTTCCTCTGACTGAATGGGTTTCAAACCCCGTTCCCGTAGATAAAAAGCAAGGAACGATTCGAGTGTGCATCGATTTCAGAGACCTAAATAAAGCATGTCCTAAAGACAATTACCCCACACCATTCATCGATCAGATCATTGACGAGTGTGCCGGTAACGAGATTTTCTCTGTCATGGACGGTTTCTCTGGATATAATCAAATTACTATCCGTCCTGAAGATCAACATAAGACTGCATTTATTTGTCCCTGGGGCACGTTTGCATACAAGAAGATGCCTTTTGGTCTTAAAAATGCTGGGGCTACCTTTCAGCGGGCCATGTCTTACGCCTTCCACGACATCAAGAAGATTATCGAGGCATACTTAGATGATCTAGCTGCTCATTCTCGAAAGAGGATGGATCATCTTGGTCACCTCCGACAAATATTTGAAAGATGTCGTTTTTATAAAATTCGATTGAATCCGAACAAGTGCGTTTTCGCGGTTACATCCGGTCGGCTGTTGGGATTTATCGTGTCTAGGGAAGGGATAAGGGTAGATCCCTTCAAGGTTGAGGCAATAATTCGGTTGCCTCCCCCGTCTTCAATCCGTCAGCTTCAAAGTCTCCAAGGGAAGTCTAATTTTCTTCGGAGGTTTATCGTCAACTATGCT
This sequence comes from Pinus albicaulis, assembly GCA_034641835.2. Classification (NCBI taxonomy): domain Eukaryota; kingdom Viridiplantae; phylum Streptophyta; class Pinopsida; order Pinales; family Pinaceae; genus Pinus; species Pinus albicaulis. The sequence goes on along the minus strand of CM076571.1, from coordinate 698,459,648 downwards.
GAGATTACAAAGGGATATATGAGACTGTTGAAGAAAGGAGTTCCTTTTCTTTGGGATGACTACGCTCAACGCTCATTCGATGCCTTGAAGAAGGCATTGACCTCTGCTCCTTTACTGAGTCCACCCGATTATAGCAGAGATTTTCTTTTGTATCTGGCTACAGCAGAATCTACCATTGGTATGGTTCTGGTTCAGGAGGATGATGCTCTGGCTGAGCATGTTATTTACTACCTTAGTCGAGGAGTGGTAGGACCTGAACTGCGATACACCCCGATAGAAAAATTAGCCTTAGCAGCAGTTCATGCTGTGCAGCGACTCCGGCATTATATTATTCTTCGCAAAACTTGTGTCTTGGCAGCTGCCAATCCATTTCAGTTTGTCCTCAGCAGGCGAGTGATTGGGGGCAAATATAATAGATGGATTGTGATATTACAGGAATTTGATCTAGAGTTCATGTCTGCCAAATCCAAGAAGTCATTAGTTTTTGCGGAATTGATCTTCGAGTTGCCTTGTGGAGAGGAGATGATCTATGATGAATCCTTTCCGAACGAACACTTGTTTTTGATCTCTCCACAAGATCCTTGGTATGGGGATATCATCGTGTATCTCCAGACTGCGAAGTTTCCCTCTTCTTTTTCGAAAGATGAGCGTCGTAAGCTGCGTCACTTAGCTAAAAGTTATCTGATTATTGGTGATGCTTTGTACCGTCGATGGGTTGATTCAATCCTAAGACGCTGCTTAACTTTCAAAGAAGCTGAGGCTGTGCTCAATGATTCTCACGGTGGAGCTTGTGGGGGTCATTTATCAGGGCTTGCGACAGCCCAAAAGATTTTGCGTGCTGGCTACTTCTGGCCCTCGATTTTCAAAGACTGTATTGAATCGGTCAAGAAGTGTCATCCTTGTCAAGTGTATACTCGAAAAATGCGTGCTCATCCAGCTCCGCTTTTTCCAGTCGTTACTGTCGGACCCTTTACAAAGTGGGGTATGGATTATACTACTTGTAACCCGCCTTCGGCAAAAGGTCACAAGTACATTATCGTAGCGGTAGACTACTTTACGAAGTGGGTCGAGGCTATGCCTACTTTTGGGAACGATGGTGAGACTGCAGCTTTGTTCCTTTTCAACCAAGTTATCGCTCGTTTTGGTATACCTAGAGAGATTGTCACTAACCATGGCAGTCATTTTTAGAACAATATGATGGCTGAGTTGGCTCTCAAATTGGGTTTCCGGTAGGAGCATTCATCTCCATATTATCCTCAGGCCAATGGGCAAGTGGAAGCCGTGAATAAATCATTGAAGACAATTCTTCAAAGGACAATTGATAAACATAGATCCAGCTAGCATATTATGCTATATCCTGCACTTTGGGCATACAGGACGTCAGTGAAAACTGCAACTGGCTTTACTCCGTTTCAGTTAGTGCACGGGGTGGAATCCGTATTTCCTATTGAATGCGAGATTCCTTCTCTTAAATTAGCTGTTGAGCTTCTTCCTGACACTTCCAGTCTGGCAGAACGGCTTCTTCATCTGGAACATCTCGATGAGCAGCGTCGAGATGCCGCCACGATGAATGAAACGCATAAAAACTGAGTAAAAGTTCAGTACGATAAGGCGGTCAAGCCTAGGGTCTTTTCGGAAGGTGACCTTGTTTTGGTCTATGCCCAAGAAAAGGATGCCCTGGGGGCAGGAAAGTTTAAATCGATGTGGTATGGCCCCTATATCGTTAAAAAAGTTCTTAAGAAAGGAGCTTATACCTTGGTTGATTTCGAAGGGAACGAGTTGCCGGAGCCCCGAAATGGGCTCTATTTGAAGAAGTATTATGCCTAGGCTTTGGCCTGGCATATTACTTTTGTATATAGTAGTTTTTGCTTTGTACATTTTTTATTGATTTTTGATTTTTGATGAGTTGGTGATGTTTTTGATCTTCTTTGGTAGGTTGTGTTGGATGTCATGAGTCATTTTGGTTTCGCCGATGGTGCTAGGAGACACACCCGGAACTTAGCTTCCACGGCTTGGGTGCTTCATTATCCTTCCGGTCAGCTGTTGGTATCAAGAGGGATCTGCATTGGTCCTGCTTCCAATAATGTAGCAGAATACACTGCAGTCATTCATCTACTCTCGGAGGCAATATCTTTGGGTGTTGATTCGTTGGTAGTTTTCTTGGACTCTCAGCTGGTGGTGTCGCAATTGAACAACACTTATCGGGTACGAGATCCATTTTTATTACGATTGTTCTTGAGGGTACGTTTGTTACAAAGGTCATTTCAATTTTTAACTTTCATTCATATTCCTCGAGCTGACAATTGGTTTGCTGACTCATTGGCTAATCAAGCATTAGATTGGCATATTAATCATTCCATACAATAAATTTTTAATCATCAAAAACATCATACATTTGATACATTTATCACATCACATCAAATATCGCTGTATATATATCATCGGAGTGTCAAAAACTTTACAAAATTTGGATCCATAATCTCATACAAAACTTGGGCTTATGCCCCATCATGTTCAGTCTCAAAAAGAATATACATTCATCAATATATAAAATCTGTCTACTCCTGAGGACCCTGCCCAGAAGTCGTGTTCTTATAGAACATAACTGCAGTGGCCACACGGCGGAAGAGTCTAACCCAGTCCCGGGGTACTCCTACAACCCGTCTCTGGACGGCTTCCGACAAGTCCTCCACGGCAGCCATAGGGATTTGGCGGGTCAGTCCCTCGAAGTTTCTCTGCACGGCCTGGAGAGTCCTGTCAGAATCCACTGTCTCTGCCTCACCTCTGCGGCGCTTATGGCGCGGTAGGCCCTCAGGACAAACTGGTCCAACATCTGAAACATGATCATTTTTAATTGTCAGTCATTATGAATCCAATCAAAAACATGTTTGTTTTTCATTTTTTCATACATATTTGAAAAAATTCAAAAAATCATATAAGTCAAAAAAATTTGCAAAACTTACCGACTGCTCCCCATGCTGTGCCAGGTGGAAGAACTAGATCTGGATCTCCACGAAAATCCATCCCGGCATAGGGATAGTCGTCCACTGCGATGATCTGTTCTCCCCACCACAGGAAGAACTCATCGTCCCACGTGGTCCGGGGTACCTCACTACCCCCCAGTCTCTTCATCATGTCCGCCCAACGGGAAATTCTTGGGTCCCGCGGGCTACTGATAGTAGAGATGACTCTGGGTCTCAACGCTGGAATCCTCTCAAAGAAGAATGTTGTCAAAATGGTCCCATAGCCAAAGTGTTTAGTCTTTTCTTGGCGAATGGAGGTCAACTGTTGTTTCATGTTCAGTAGAAGGGTTGTGCACCAATCGTACACATGAGTCAAACACTCTACAGCTATGCCCATTTGCGTCCTGGACGCCTGATGTAGTGAGGCAGATCCTGCCACTCTGCTGATGGTGAAAAGGAGGATTTTCATGTGCAAATCCCTGATATCTTTAATTGCAATCTGAGTTCCAACCTTTTTGGAACCATCTACGCAATATACGTGGACATAGTCTTCCACGGTTAACCCTCCCAGGGGCTTCCCGTGCAAGTCTACTGGTTCTCCCCTCCGGGAGAGTCCAGTAATGAAATATATGTCTTCCACTTCAATGCGTAGTGGCATCTGATCAATAATGAAGCAATCCTGATCTAGTTCCCAGTAATTTACGAGCATTTCTAGCAACCGCACATTGCTTTTCATATTTGGCATTTTAAAGAATTTGAACAATTCGCAATTTCGGAGGATATTTTGCGCTGCGCGATCTTGCATGACCTCTTGGTCTATTGCGCTATGCTCACGTTCCCTCCATGAGATGGTCATCCTGAGAAATTTCATCAAATTATGCATTAGCCATGCTTTTTAAGTTTTGGGCCTGCGCATACGCGGTTTTTCTTTTACACAGTCGCGTGTATACGCGAGTTTTCTTCAATGAACCCGCGTATGCGCAAGTCCGCATATTTTAGCAAGGGTTCTAAAGCTAAAAATCACTTAATTTTAATTTCCAAACGGACAAAATGAATAAACAGGATGATTAAGGAGCCTACCTGAAGTTTCGCTGAGTTCTGACGGTCGGTTGTTCCTGATTTGACGAAAGAAGTTTTTTGCTCCAGAGCACTTTTTCCAAATCAGCTATGCAATAATGAACCAAATGAGAGGTAATTTGTCTATTTATGGCTAAAAAATTGAAAATTTTCACAAAATTTCCTTATGCTTATTTTTTCGATCTATCTTATGCTGTATAACTCGATTGCTTGGAAGTGCCCAGTTTGGTATGTTTTCAGGTACATTTTGACGATTTTGAGATTTTTCTCGGTTTTTGATCCATGATTTCCGACTCTTCACGGCAGGTATATGATCTTCACTGGCATATAGGTTAGGGAAATCACTTTCCGTTGCATCTTGCATTCTAGCCTCCATACTGATCACTTGCCTTAGGGTCGATCCCATCAGGTCATGAGTATTACACCCATTTCACTCGCCGATGATTTAATCATGAGTTGATGGTAGAGCTTTCCTTTACATGGGCTTCCTAGTTAGTTCCTCGCTATCACTTGTTGCCCATGCTGCTTTTTATGTAGGCTCAGGAGTCCTCTTTAGTCCCACCATGTCTTATGTGTTGAAGCTTCATTCTTCTTCTTCATCACTTATCATTTTTTCTGGCTTTTACCCTAGAGGCTCCTTGGTGTCGTTAAGTTGTATTACTGCATTGCATATTGGCTACTTGTTTATCCTGGCCTTTAGCCGGCTTCATTTGGACTCGATGTTTAAGCCAAATTTTGACCTTGACTTTCTGTACAAGTTAACCATTGCATGCACTTAGCTATCACGACTTGACACCTTTGTACCCATGGATGGAACGTTCCTCTGAGTATCACTGACCAGTTTTCACCACCTTGCATTGAGCATAGGATTGTTCCAATTCCCGGAACTAGTGCATCTGATTTCTTGATACTCGTTCTATCCATTGTACCATAGCATTCTTTTATTCTTTTTCAGGCTTATTATGAAAAAGACAAAAAAATCAAATATAACAAAAAGAGCGGGAACGGGATGTATCTTCGTTATTTTGATGGCAGTACAGAGTCAGTTTGTCGCCCTTGAACAAAGCACATATACTTATATATATTTCCTTCATTTGGGATGGTTCTAGTTTGACCTAGGTTCAGCCTTTACCATGTTTCACTTGTCAGTTCTCCCCCGATTGGTTATCTCTTCCAATCATATGGAGAGTTTGTTTTGCCTCCAGCAGGACAGACTTATACAGTGTCACTTTTTACTGCCATGGTCATCACAGAGTCGTGCTTTTGTTCAAGGGAAGTCTAGCCTGAGTCGGCCATTCTGCGGTGTCTCTTGACTCATTATTCAGTCGGCCTTCCCGGTCTTGTCGGTATCATGTTCTATCACATCAGATGTTTTGATCTTCTGCTCGTGCTGGTTTGAGAAGGTCCCCATTGACTTCTTGCCGGCGGGTTTGTCTCTTATCGACTACGACACATTTCTCTGAGAGCAAGCCTAGAGCCGCACCTTGGGCCTATTTCCATTATTGATAGGTGACCTCGTGCTCAGCATTTGATCATCATCATGGGTCTTTGACTGAGTGGTTTCCCCTGTGTTCGACGTCAGCACACATTATCACACTTGGGATTCGTACAGTACCTTGATTTCCATTTGACCCTATCGGTGGATTTCTCGCCTCTGTGTCAGCTTTCATTATTGGTTGGTTCAGAGGGTTTCTTCCGTGCACTAGCTTCATCTTGTGCATGTCGGAAACGTACTTCGGTTTTGGTTCCGTCACTCTACTTCGTCCAATTCCTTCCAAATCTTGGCCTGCGGGTTACACTCGCGCTGGACTGATGTGGGATGCCTTAATGCCTTCCTTCCAGCAGATCTTTTCCCATCGACTCTGACTCATTGCTCTGGGAATAAGGTCTAGAGTCTTTTTGTCAGTACCTTAGGGTTTGCAGTCATCAGTGGCAGAATCTTCGCTATCGACAGTGGGGATTCATCATTGCCTCCTGATTGATAGATTCTTTCAAGTGTTCGACTTCAACTCATTCATTCGCACTTGTCAGATTGTACTGGGGCACCTTGACACTCATTATCATTATCGGTGGGTTGTCTCGTGTTGGTTAACGGGATACATCATTGCCCGGTAATCCAACGATTTCTCACATGGTCGACTTCAGCTCATTTATTCCCATTGTGTAGAGTTGTGCCATAGTGATCGGTGAAGACCTCGGGTTGCATCAGCATTCTTCGGTTCACTTTTGACAGTCCTTTCAGTTCTGCCAGTGATGCCGTCCACCCTTATATGTTGCAGTTCAGTACAACAACATCCTATATGTTGGCTCCCGAGTTGCGTGATTGTACCGTTTGATCCACCTCTTATGATCCAGTACTTGGAGATTCAGTTACTTATGTGATCAGACATCCAGTTGCACCATCTTTGATCAGCTTTTTATATGTGATACTTGGACATTGATTCAGACTTGTATTTCCGGGCCATGCTCAGATGATTCATTGTGTACTTTCAGTTCAGCTATACTTGTATATATATTGGATCTATTCACTACTTTCCATATGATGTATTTTTTGACTGAGCATGGGTATGCCTGCCTCAGCATGAGTTGACTCTCTGTTTTCTTTCATTGGTTTTGGCAGGCTGAAATCTGGTGAAGTCCTCTCTTGTCCTTGCGAAGTTCTTTCTATGTGCATAATACATTTCGGCCATCATGTACCCCTTCTGACCTCATATATTAGGGGGCATCTGTTATAGCATCATTTCTCACCTTCACATGATTCATGATTGCTTTGATGGTTTTGGGCACCCATTCCTACGGACTTGGACAAATTCACTTAAAAACAGTATAAAAATCCCCATACGCGACTATGCCCGTACTTTTCCGCGTGTATACGCGAGTTCAGCTAGACTTTTCCGCGTATGCCATTAAAATGATGAAAAAATATATAAAAATTCTCTATTTTCGGGCTGGGTTGATGGTTACTCAGGTAGTTCAACCACCCCAGCACGTGGCCAACTGTTTCCAACTGTTGAAACTACTTGGAGGGAGTATAAAAACCCCTCATGTGTATGGCCTAAGGGGGAGAGAGAATTATTGATATTATACTCTGTTGGTATTCCCTATCCAAGTCTGATTCCCCGTGCCTCCTGCACTTTCCCAGTTCATTTCAGGAAACCCTTGTTTCCTTGAGATACACATCCCTTTATATGTTATCTCGTATGCACCAGTTTGGAAGAAGTCTTAGCGAGGCAAGGGCTGGACGGATCCGGACGACGGTCTGCGAAGGCCTTGGAAGGATCAGGTGATCTCTCCACTTGATTACTTTTGTACGTACTATTTATAATACAGAAGTATCATGATGTTCCCGAAATAAACGTGTTAGTGTATGCTTTTATGTATGAGAATGTTTGTTATACAAGCATTCGTTATGATTTATTTAATGTTTTATATGAATCTCACTAACATTTAGAGTAGATATATGATGTACAACCAGTTCTTCGTGCTTGTTTCTTCTTGTCTTTCAGGTTAAGAAGGAAGGACGGTTGCTGGGGGTTTGAACCCTGCGGGATCTTCTTCAACCGTAGGACCTACGGGTAACTTTCTCATTCTACTCTATTTAGTTTTTCTGAACGTGCATGGTTGTGTGAGTCTCTGTTAAGTAGCATGCCCCTGCTCTGTGGAGGTTGTAACCCAACGAACCTCTAGGACGATATTCCCCGAAACA